>OY987220.1:13452757-14052757 GCA_963920805.1 Primula vulgaris | reverse complement strand
CACATTTTGTCGAACAATTTATGAGCATTTAAATTTTTACAATAATTTCCAACATAAATCAAATCATAAAATAACAAGTTCAAGTTATTGTTTCCAATACCACATTATACTTCGACTAACTGAAAACATTTGACAAAAGAAAGTAAAATTAAAAAAAGTAACCTTAGCAGAGCTGGTCGATCGTAGTTTTAACAAAGAGGAAAAAACGCCCCACAACCATGAGTTATATTTTGAAAGTAGTTAACTGCATTTTATTTACTTATGTATTTCAGGATGTGCATACCCGGTGTTAGCTCTGGATAATGTCCATATCAATTGATATATATTCTTCCAAAACACCCAATTTTCAAACAAAAAAACATTCCCCCAATTGTACACCTATAGTTTACCCTTCAAACAGGGCATCGCCGATGGTGCACAAACTATAGAAAATATAAACGAAATCAAACCATCAAACAAAACATAGAAGAAAGTCTAAATAATACTCCCTCTGTCACTAAATAAGAGTCGATTGTTTCATATTGAGATGTTCTAAATAAAGTGTCAACTTTTCTAATCTAACAGTGGAAGAAATGATAAAAGAAATATACTGTGCTCATATATTGCAATAAATACGTGCCAACAATTGAGAATAATAATGATTTGGTATAAAACAAGGTTTTATTTATAACTTTCAAATGCAATTAATGAGAAATTCAAACATAAACACTTAAAAAGAGACGGAGTGAGTAATATTAAACAATCTTTTCGAGTCAAATATGCATACAATAACTTAAAATCAAAATGTACACATTTATTTTCACAATACTACAGACCATTTTCTAAGTGTGTAATCTTTTATTCTTTTAATTGTATACCTACATGTGTGCGCCTTCCAAAAAGTGCATGCATTTAGGTCTGCATATCGGAATTCCAAAATCGCATACTAAATGACATGCACTTTCAAAGCATACATATACTCTTAAAAAAGTGCATATCATTACCAGTTGTTATGTACTCATGCATAAATGATAATATGCACACTTAAATATGAGAATACCAATTAGTAAATGTTTAAAACCCTAACTTGTTATTGAAAATTTGCATTTTTATCTTTTTGAAATGCATACCTATATATATGTGCTTTTAAAAAGCGCATACAAATTGGATAAAACGACTTTAAAAAGTCCATACTGGTTAACATGAAAAACTAAAGATTTTAAGAAATTAAACTAAGTTTTATCTTAACCCAACTTTAAGAACTTCTTACTCTTGCAAATAAACTTCATAAATCACAATCGAAATAAAAATCTCAAATGATCTATGATCGAAACACCAATATTTATTAACTTTTTCAAATCGAAAAATTATCGCCCAAATATTTATCCATACGAAAAAAAGTTAAGAAAACCAAAACCATATTAAAAAAATACATAAATATCTCTTAATTCATATAAATATTAATGGAAAAAAAACCCAAATCAATTTTTTTTCGTACCTATGACGATTTTTCAAATCACAAATCGATTTTTATAATCTTAATTCGGTTGTAACTCCGATTAAACAAGATACATAACTCAAATGACCTAACTAACCCCACAAATTTAACTGATAAATCCTCAAAACCTCCCATTTTGATATGAATTTCGACCTGATGGGTCCAAATATAAAACAAAACAAAACTATTTTCTCCCAAAAACCATCATATAGAAAAAAATTTAAAATAAAAGGATACATCTACACCTTTCATCTAAAGAGCAATTGCAGCTGAACATCTGCTAATCTATTTTTTATCTCCAAAACTCATATATTTATTTTACAGATTCTCTATAACTCATTCGTTTACAGCAGATCATCTAAAATACATATTCAGTATATAGATTTCTTCTACAACAGATCATCTAAAATACAATTAATCTATAATATACAATATTATTCAAAGGGATAGAACACATGATACAATTTAAATAAAAAAGATAAAAATCTCATATTAAATGCATACCCAACCAAAAATCAACTGTAAGATAATTTTTACATCCTTTCACAAACTATAATTTGTTTGTAAATTAATTAATTACCCATACCCAAATTTTTATCATCATATTAACTCTATACAATTATCTAATTTTTTGACACGTTTTCAGAAGCATGACAACAAGTGCTAAAAAAATCTGATAAGCCAAGCTGTTGCTTAAGAAATTGATGTCTATTTTTTTTACTAGATTCTCAACTAATCCAGCAAACTTTTGCCATTAAATTTGTTGTTTACCACATTTCATAAATTTATCAGACCATATAGTCCTTGTATTTAGCTCCTTTGCCCTTATTCACAAGATTTGAAATGTGTCCCACCATGGCTTTCATATAGCTCAATGACCAGCAATATTGTATGGGTTGCCATTTACTATTTAGAGCATTTTCAGCAGCTCTTGTAAAACCATCATCTATTTTACATGTTTTAACCCATCATCTATGTTTTACCGATCCTCTATAACACTCTTCACAGCAGATCATCTAAAATGCATATACAATTTACATTTTCTTTTCTCTGCATCAAAACATCTAACATACAACTCATCTATACATACAATATTATTCAAAGAAATAAAACTAAATGACAATATATTAAAAAAACAATAAATGGCTCAACAATAATTAAAAAAACCTCCTTTTTCTTTTTCTAATTGCAAATTAGTTAGAATAATTACAATTTTCACTTATATATTTTACCTAACATTTTTTCCATGTCAGTTTCTATGTAAAACTTGCATTACGGAAAGTAGTAAAATGATAAAAGCATAAGTTTACAAACTGAAAACTTACAAAGGAAATAGGTGGCACGAGAAAATGAAGAAAGTACAAAGAAAAAAAATGGTGGTTTGGCGCACATAATTTAAAAATAATAAAAAAATAAAAACAAAAATGAAAAGGGAAAGTTTTTTTTGGGTACATCTGAAACTCCAAAACAAACTAAAACCTAATGCTGTTGCGCCCTTTTATATCCTCCAAGAGCAGATTCGCTACACTGTCGGGTGTTCTTCCCAAAGGTGAAATTATTCGATCATACTTCTTCCCATTTTTGCTAAGTGATCCGCTCAAAAGTTACCTTCGCGAGGGATATAAGCTATGATTACACTGCATCTAAACAAGATGTATTTTATATCCGCCAACAACCCATGAAACAAGGAGTTAGCATCTAGAGCTTCGGTAATGAGCTTAATCGCGTTTGCCGAATCAGATTCCAAATCGAAGTCCGTAAAACCTTTAGCGAGTGCAATTGTTAATCCTTGATAGATGGCCCATAGCTCAGCTTCCAAAGGAGAACGATTTTCTAATCTCCCCATGAACCCTATAATCCATAGGCCTTCGTCGTTCTGGAACAAGCCACCAGTACCGGCTGTGTTTTCTTTTCCTTGGACACTTCCGTCAATATTTAGCTTGACTCGTCCTGTAGAGGGAGGAAACCAATAGATTAGTTTAACACCTAAATCATGGTCCACACAAGGATGAGACTTACGGGCACATAATTCAATGGTTTCCACAAATTCAATCGTTGTCTGGACGCTATGAAATATTAACATCCACATTTTCAAAAACTTTTTTGCATCGGAATTTTCATAGATTCCAAAACCCAACTGTAAAATAAATTTTCAGCAAATATTATTAAAATATGACTTAGAACGTAAATTAGATTCAAGCCAACTAGTGAAGGTGAAGTGAGTGTCATTTTGGATCCATAAATGCCCTTTAAGTTTGCCCCAAAACTGTGTAGCGAAAGGACATTCTCGTAGAAGATGATTTAAATCTTTGGGCTCCTTAGAACAGAGTGGGCAAAGATCGTTTTGAGAAACACTTCTTCCAGCCTAACACAGTTAGTGAGGACTTTGTCCTGAAAAACAAGCCAAAGAAACAAGATTAGTTTTTGTGGGACTTTTATTTTTCATATCCATAACCAACTTACATTGTATACAATAGTTTTGTCGGGGTTAGGGATGCGAAAATAAGCACAACTTGTCACAAATGTACCATTCGAATGATCCACCCACCTTGGTAGGTTCTTATCTGCGAGAACTTTTTTAATTGGAATAGACAAGACTGTACTCCTCATGTTCACTCCCTAAGTGTTCTCAATTTTTGAAATGTCCCAACACCCACTGTCCATCAAATCATTAACCTTGATTTATCAAGATTACCAGGGACTTGAAAAGAGTTACGAAGCAGGGACACGCCGCACCAAATATAATCCCAAAGGCTAATTTGAGTGCCATCCCCGACTTGCCAATGTATATTCTTTCTAATAAAAATCTTGAAGCAATAATGCTTCTCCAGGTATGGGAGGCGGGCCGAGAGGAAGGCCAATCCCAATAAGAATGGTCTCACAGATACTTTGAATTTAAAACTCTCACCCAAAGCTTATTTTTCTGAGAAACAAACTGCCATCTTTGCTTCTCTATAAGGGCAGCATTTTGATTAGCTGCTAGGCGTATACCGAGACCTCCAAACTGTTTGGGTTGACAAACTTTTTCCCACCCAACAGGATGAATTTTCCTTTTTTCCGACGTAGACCCCAAAGAAAGTTCCTGTTTAATCTATCTATGGATTGTAGCATAATTTTCGGAAGCATAGCAGTTTGCATATTATAGGAATGGACAGCCGAAGTGACTACCTTAATGAGAGTGAGTCGTCCTGCTTGCGAAAGAAACTTAGTTTTCCAGCCTGCGAGTTTGGAAGTCATGTTATCAATAATGCCCCGAAAATGATGCTTAATGACTCGAGAATGATGCACGTGTATCCCTAAATACTTACCAAGATTTTCAGTTAAAGGAATTCCACATTGCCGACTCAAGCCTCTCGCTTGATGTGTTTGTATATTTGGCGAAACAAACAATTTAGATTTACGAAGGTTAATTGGTAACCCAGAGACGTGTCACAAATGATAGAAAAGCAGTTTGCACAGCGGAAAAAACGTGCCCAGATTCTTAAGTTTAATATGTACTATGTACGTATATTATCAAAATAAATACTGTTTTACCGTATAGGTTTAGATCATACCGAATAACAGAAGGGAACAGATGGCGGCTGTAATGGAACAGATGGCGGCTGTAATGGAACAGATTCGCCTCAACTCTTCTATCTTATTCCTGAACTAGCACATTGCTCCTTGAAATAGGGTGAACTCTTTCTCTCTCTAGGCAATCTCGAAAATATAGTTATGAAAAACTTATCCTGCCTAGAAAAGGGGCGTGCTATATGTAGGCTAAGGTAGGGACCTGTAGGCTGATTATGATAGAGCTCCTTAAAAATATTACGTGCTATCATATCTCTTTAAAAACCGAGATATACACAATCAATTTAAATAGTGATTTATTCCACTAAATATCACAACTGATCTCTCTAGCATAATCACAATTGTCAAACATGTTCATTATCTCCCCACGTAAAAATTAATCAGATACTCATTTATTACATTAAATCAATGACTGATTTCTTATTTAATAAACGTATTATCCTAAGCCTGTCCGCTTAACTTATTTGTCGTGTCGGATTATAAATCCACCTGCAGGGTTTACACGAACAAAACTTATAAGATTCCTCAAGAGAGTATCATCAATCACTTATGGGACGTGAATTTCTTTTATTACTAATAAATACTTATACGAATAATGCTGTCGTCCAACTCATTATGTTTATTGACTCGTGACGAATCTCACCATGTATGAATCAAAATGACAAACACATCCATACATGTCTAAATAGAAATATAGGAATTAAGAGCATAAATAATAACCATGACCACGAGTTATAAATCATTTTGTCTAGTCAGTCACCAAATGATTGTTTTGTAACAGTCATGCTTAATACACACAAAGTGCACTAGTAAATGGAGTTGAAATTTATCCGTTCAATATAGTCAAGACAGACCTACTAAAACCACGTACTACAACTCTACTGATGGTGCGTCCATTTTTATCTAAAGTTGTAAACATATAACTTATATTCTATTAGAACTAACAGTCTAATCTTCCATGTGTAACTTGTATTCTACACACTAGACCGTCTACTAAATAGAATAATAGACACTTATTTAGTCATTTAAACAATAATGATAAATAATAATTGCTCATATTATTCTCATAAAATAGATCAATTCATAATATTGTCAAATATATATCCAAAAACAAGCATGTCTTTTAGTATATTTCTAACAATCTTCCACTATAGACTTAAAGCCATGCTGACATACATCTCACTCCCATGTTCTTCACATGCCTACTAAAAGTATTCGTCGGAAGACTTTTAGTGAATGGATCTGCTAGGTTGTTCGCCGATGCAATCTTAGTCACCACCACATCTCATCTTTCTACGATCTCCCGTATAACATGATACTTCGTCTGGATGTGCTTAGCCTTCTTGTGTGTTATAGGTTCCTTCGCATTCGCAACCGTCCCACTATTATCGCAATAAAGTGTAACAGGCGATTGTGCAGAAGATACCACACCAAGATCCAAAAGAAAGTTCCAGAGCCACACAACCTCTTTAGCTGCCTCATTGGCAGCCACATACTCGGCTTCCATAGTTGAACCAGCAACGCAAACTTACTTGATGCTTCTCTAACTAATGGCTCCACCTCCTAATGTGAACACATTTCCAGAGGTTGATTTTCTGGAAGCCATATCTGACTGAAAATCTGAGTCTGTATACCCAGTAGGCACTAGACTATCTGCACCGTAAACCAACATGTAATCTCTAGTTCTTTTCAGATAATTGATTTTATGTTTTACTGCAGTCCAATGTTCCTACTCGGGATTAGACTGAAATCTGCTAACCATGCCAACAGCAAAGCGGATATCAAGTCTAGTACACATCATTGCATATATCAGGATTCCTACTGTCGAAAAATAAGGAACTTCCTTCATCTTATCTATCTCAATCTGAGTTGTAGGACACTGATTGCTTGATAAATGTATTGCATGCCGCAAAGGTAAGAAACCTTTTTTGGAATCCTGCATGCTGTAACGGGCGACAATATCATTGATATAGGATGCCTAAGATAAGCCCAACATTCTAGGTTTCCGATCACGTATAAGTTTGATCCTGAGAATGTGACCGGCTTCTCCCAAATCCTTCATATCGAATTGTCCAGATAACCATATTTTGACCCCCGATAATACTCCTACATCGTTTTCGATTAGTAGTATATCGTCAACATATAGTATTGAAAACACATTAACGCTTCCATCATGCTTCATGTAAACACATGGCTCGTCATAACTCTGATTAAAACCATAAGACTTAATGGCTTGGTCAAAACGATTATTCCAAGACCTTGATGCTTGCTTAAGCCCATAAATGGTCCTCTTAAGCTTGCACACTAAATGCTCTTGTTCCTTTTCTATGAATCCATCTGGTTGCACCATATAGATGCATTCCTCAAGACTTCCTTTAAGGAAAGCTGTTTTGACATCCATTTACCAAATTTCGTAATCGAAATGAGCCGCAATGGACAAGAGAATCCGGATAGACTTTTGCATGCCTACCAGCGAGAAGGTTTCCTCATAATCGATCCCTTCTTTCTGAGTAAATCCTTTCGCAACAAGCCTTGCTTTAAAAGTCTCCATCTTACCGTCTGATCCTCTCTTTATCTTATAGATCCACTTGCATCCGATGGGTTTTATCCCCTCGGGTGGTTCTATAAGCTTCCATACCTGATTAGAGTACATAGATCCCATCTCAGCATTCATTACCTTTTGCCAGAGTTCTGTATTTTTGTCCTGAAGTGAATCTCTGTAGTTAACCGGTTCGGTATCCAACCCTTCCGGGATCCTCTCGAAAAATTCTCCCAAGAGTGTGTACCTTACCGGAGGTTTTATAGTCCTCCCACTACGACGAGTTATACTAGAATTATCTAATGGTACGGACTCAGTGTCTTGTACTATTTCTTGTTCTGTGGGTAACATAGAAATCTGCTCGCGCAAGTTCACTCTCATCTCCTCTAAAACAATCCTACTTCTGGGTTTGTGGTTTATAATAAAGTCCTCTTCTAAGAATCGGGCATTAGTGCTAACCATGACCTTCTGATCCTTAGGACAATAGAATAAACCACCTTTCGTTCCTTTAGGGTACCCAACAAATAAACAAACATCTGTTCTAAACTCTAACTTGTCAGTCTTTACCTTCAGCACATGTGCCGGACTACCCCACACTCGAATATGTCTTAGACTAAGCTTACGCCCAGTCCACAATTCCGTGGGTGTAGTTGGTACTGACTTCGAAGGTACCAAATTAAGAATATATGCAGCCGTTTCTAATACGTCCCCAAAACAAATCCGGTAAATCCGAGTAACTCATCATTGATCTAACCATATTCATAAGAGTTATGTTTCTCATATCTGCTACACCATTTTGTTTTGGCATAGCAGGTGCAGACAACTGAGAGGTGATACCTTCCACTGATAAGTATTTCAAGAATTCTTTAAAGAGGTATTCGTCACCATGATCAGATCGTAGTGTCTTGATACATTTTCCATGACGCTTCTCCACTTCTGCCTTAAATGTCTTGAATTTCTCAAAACATTCAGACTTGCGGCGCATCAAATAAATGTACCCATATCTAGAATAATTGTCAATAAATGTGACAAAATACTCATAACCTCCTCTACCTTGGATATTCAAGGGTTCACACAAATCAGAATGAATTAATTCTAACATTTCAATATCCCTATTGCCTTTGGCCGAAAGCGGCCGCTTTGTGATCTTACCTTCTAAACACGATTCACATACTGGAAGTGCCTCTACTTCCAATGAGCCTAAAGACCCATCTTTAACCAGTCTTGTAATTTGATTTAGATTAATATGACCTAAGCACAAATGCCAAATATACATTCATTCATTTTCGAAGGACTTTTCCTCTTATATGGTTTACGATTAATAATGTTATTAGATTCTCTTAGTTGCATAGTAGGTAAGCCATCGTTAATAATAAATAAACCATTCACAAATATAACAGAACAGATAACAAGTTTATCCATTTTAATAATAACTGAATCATTAAAATAAACGGAATATCCGTTTTTAACCAGACTAGAAACAGAAATCAAATTCTTTCTAATCGAAGGCACATAAAGAACGTCTTTCAAAATCAAAAGCTTATTACTACGAAATGAAATATTAATGCTTCCAACTGCAACTACCAGCACTCTCATGCCATCTCCCAGAAATATGCAAATCTCCCCATCACTAAGCTGCCTGGTTTTCTGAAACGCCTACAATGAATTGCAAATATGATTAGTGGCTCCCGTATCAACACACCAAGATGTGTTACATAACACCGCTAAAAATGTTTCAACCACAAGTGAATAAGACTTGCTTTGTTTCTTAGGACACTGTGATTTCCAATGCCCAGTCTGCTTGCATTTGAAACACTTTCCCCTGAGCTTCTTTAGCACACCGACTTGTCCCTGTTGAGGTACAATAGCTTTCTGACCTTTTTCTACTTCTTACCTTTCGGTTTAGAAGCAAAACCTTTCTCAGCAGCATACACAACCACATGCTTCCTGACAAGACCCTCAGCTGCTTGTAATTCTTTAAGGAGTTGTGCCAATGTATAATGAAGATTAATCATGTTATACTTAAGGCAAAAATGCTTAAAAGAATCTGGCAGTGACTGGAGTATGAGATCGACCTGGGTTTCCCCATCAATTTCAGCTCCTAGGATCTCTAGTTCATTAAGAAGATTAATCATCTTAAGAATATGACCCTGTACTAGGGTGCCTTCAGCCATAGTTGTGTTCATGAGTTCCTTCATCGCTGTCTGCCTTGCAGCGCGACTTTGGTTCCCAAACATCTCCCTGAGGTTAGCCAACATATCAAAAGTCGTGGTCATAGGCTGATGCTGATGTTGCAGCACATTTGATATAAATGCCAAAATATAGCACCGCGCCATCTGATCAGCCTTCATCCACTTACGATAGTCATGGCTTTCCTCCTTAGTTGCATCTAAGGGTGGAACCTCCGGGCAAATCTGAGTGAGAACAAACTTGTATTCCTCAGCAGTTAGTAAAATGTCCAAATTTCTTTTCCAATCAATATAATTAGGTCCAACCAATTTGTTTTCCTTAAGAATAACCATAAGTGGGTTGAGAGACATTTTTAAATCCTGAGAATAAAACATGTAACAAATACAAATGAGCAATCTTAACATTTTAATTTCTAATCTTTAAAATAAAGTCTCTCAACTTGTATTTTAATAGAATTTAGCCAACAGCCTTATACACCATAAATTAGCACGCTTCGATGGGAAAGTTATCATACTAGTTAACTTTGTATAAACAGATTTATTAATCTATTAATTATGTTATCTAAACAATAAAACTTATTAAACACAATTAAATAGTGGCGTCACTTTGGTCCTATAAATTTAGCAGCACTTACTACGATGGGCATGATACTATTAATTATAGCTAAGTGTATAATCATTTAATGAAAACTACATCTTTTGTGCTTATTAGTAAATCCCTTCGATGGGAAGGTGAAGAACTAATCACAAATAGTAGAGTTTATACTTAATGATCCGCAATTAATCCAAACCGATGGGAAAAGTGATCAATCACACCATTTACAAACCATTAATGGAGACCGTAGGATTTATACGAAATAAAATCCTTCTTCCACTTAGTTATTTATAAAAGAGGGTTTTATTAATATTGATATGTATCTTATTTAATCCTAGCAATTACCATATACATGATTAACATATAAAATCCATTTTATTATCCGGTTATTATGTATAAATTACTATTGAATAACATATCAATCATATAAATATTTATTATCATGTTCTCCCCTAACATACATGGCAACATAAATATTTAACATATATACAAGATATGATCATACAAGATAACAACAATATAGTTTAAACATGCCATCAATGAAGATAAACACAAACATAAATCTAGTTATCATGATCAAGAAGATCTTCAAGAATTTTCACCAAATCTTGTATTGCCTCCAAAACTCCTTGTCTTGCCTACGACACGGGGTGTTAGGGGGCAGAGCCCCCTTGGAGAAAAATAAAAACATGAACCATATTGCACACAATTTTCTATGTAAAAATTTGTATCTGCCAATATCTAGTACTCTTGACAATGGATTCAACAAATCACACAACTGCTACCACAATAACATCATTCTTCCTGTACTGATATGATATATATTATACAAAATCAAAGAAAAACATATTTTACAACCCAGCTACATCATAAAACAAAACAAAAGAAAAACATGCCTCCTTTACACCTTGGAGAAATACATTTATCTTTAAACAGAAAAAACTTGCATGCCTCCAAACGGAAAAACCACATGCATATTATACAGTTATCAAAACATTCATATAAACACATATATGATCATGATAACCAGATAGACTCTTATCTGCAAAACAGAGTTAGCAAACCTACCATCTATTCCATAACATGCATAAATCTCAGTTTTAATGTGGAGAACATGGTCAGATAACAAAGTACACGGTATAACATTCGGCTATGAGGCCAATTGATAGAAAAGAAGTTTGCACAACAGAAAAAAACGTGCTCAGATTCTTAGGTTTAGTATGTAAGTGTATTATCAAAGTAAATTCTATTTTACCGTATAGGTTTAGATCATACCGAATAATAGAAGGGAACAGATGGCGGTTGTGAAGAAACATATTCGCCTCAACTCTTTTACCTTATTCTTGAACTAGCACCTTCTCATTGAAAGAGGGTGGGCTCTTTCTCTCTCTAGGCAATCTCAAAAATATAGTTATAAAAAACTTATTATGCCTAGAAAAGGGGCGTGGTATATGTAGGCTAAGGTAGAGACTTGTAGGCTGATTATGATAGAGCTCCTTAAAAATATTTCGTGCTATCATATCTCCTAAAAAACCGAGATATACACAATCAATTTAAATAGTAATTTATTCCACTAAATATCACGACTGATTATCCAACCATAATCCGAATATCTAATTTGTTCCAATTGTCAAACATATTCATTATCTCTCCACGTAAAGATTAATCAGATACTCATTTATTAAATTAAATCACTGACTGATTTCTCATTTAATAAACGTATTATCCCTAACCCTGTCCGCTTAACTTATTTGTCGTGTCGGATTATAAATCCACCTGCAAGGTTTACACGAACAAAACTTATAAGCTTCCTTAAGGGAGCATCATCAATCCCTTACGGGACGTGTATTTCTTTTATTACTAATAAACACTTATACGAATAATGATGTCATCCAACTCATTAAGTTTATTGACTCGTGACGAATCTCACCATGTATGAATCAAAATGACAAACACATCCATACATGTCTAAATAGAAATATAGGAATTAAGAGCATAAACAATAACCATGACAACGAGTTATAAATCATTTTGTCTAGTCAGTCACCAAATGATTATTTCGTAACAGTCCTGTTTAATACACACAAAGTGCACTAGTAAACGGAGTTGGAATTTATCCGTTCCATGTAGTCAAGACAGACCTACTAAAACCATGTACTACAACTCTATTGATGGTGTATTTCCATTTCAATCTAAAGTTATAAACACATAACGTATATTCTATTAGAACTGACAGTCTAATCTTCCGTGTGTAAGATATAGTCTACACACTAGACCATCTACTAAATAGAATAATAGACACTTATTTAGTCATTCAAACAATAATGATAAATAACAATTGCTCATATTATTCTCATAAAATAGATCAATTCATAATATTGTCAAATATATATCCAAAAACAAGCATGTCTTTTAGTATATTTCTAACAACAAAAACTTTTTATAGTATCCATGCTCTCATAACAATTTTCATGATCCGCTCTAGCAAAAAGAATAAGGTCATCGGCAAAAAAGAGGTGTGAGATAATGGGGCTACCTCTTGCTGCCTTGGACCCAACCCAACTTCCCTTTCCTGTTTTAGTACGTATCATACGAGAGAGATGTTCCATACAAAGAACAAAAAGGTAAGGAGACAAATGATCCCCTTGTCGGAGTCCTCTACAGTTAAACCTCGATAAATGAATGTCCGATAAACGAATAACCTCGCCAAATGAATAATTTTCTCCGGTCCCGACTTGGGCAAATGGGTTAAATGAATAACCTCGCTAAATGCATTAACGAATAATTTTTTTTGAATCCTTAAAGACCCCATGTAAATATAAATGAATAATCATTAAAATTCATAAGATATATATATATATATATATATATATATATATATATATATATATATATATATATATATTTATCCTAAAAACAAAAATATTTCTTCCAATCAACAATGTTCATACAAGAAGTCATTTCTTCACAAAAAAAGCGTCTAAAGTTGTTTGTTTTTTCCTTCCACCAAAATGCATCACATCTGCGACTTTTTCTAGTGCAAACACAACTTCTGGAATATTCTGCTCATGCTGTAGCAAATAGTTTCGTATGGTGATTACTGCTTGAAAGGCTTCTTTTGATGACACATTTGGTGTGACGCCACTATCATCTGGTTCTGGATCATTCTCATCATTTAGTACGGAGTCGATAATTTCTTCGTCTGTAGGCAATTCCATAACTGCATTATTCTCGTTAGGATAGTTCAAAAGATGTTCGACGTCCAAATAAATAAATAAATAATCATACGAAAAAATAAAAATGTAAAAATACTATCTAAATGAATAAAAATTCATTTATCGATAAATGAATAATATATTCATTTATCGATAAGTAAATAAGCTCACTAAACAAATATTTTTTGCTGGTCCCAAGAGCATTCATTTATCGAGGTTTAACTGTATTTGGTTTGAAAGGAGGGAGAGTGTCTCCATTCCACAAAATTGAAAACTCAACCGAGGAAACACAAAACATAATAAGATCTATAAACTTATCATTTCAATTAAGACTATGCAGCGTATATTTCAAACAATCCTGAGACATGCGGTCATAGGCTTTTTCTAGATCAATTTTAAAAATCATGTCACCACATTTGCCCTTCCTCCTGTGTCTAAGAGTATGCAACATCTCTTGGACAATGATAATATTGTCAGTTGTCCCGCGACCTGGAATAAAGCTGCTTTGGGAAGGACTAATAACTTTATCAAGAAGAGGGCGAAGTCGATTGACCAAAACTTTAGACAAAATTTAATACAGAACATTACACAAACCAATGGCCGAAATTGGCTAACCATCTAAGGACTGGGCACTTTTGGAATAAGACTGATAAAAGTTTTGTTTACTTCTTGCGGGAACGAGCCATTCAGAAAACTTTAGTTCACAAAGTCGTAAACACTTTCACTAATTTTATTCCAAAAGGTATGGAAAAAAATAGCTTGATACCCATCCGGTCCCGGAGCTTTAAGTTTTATGTTTTTCGTGGCACTAAAAATTTAAGCCTTATTAATAGGAGCCATAAGAAGAATATTATCCTCACTAGAAAAACCTCCATATTAAGTAGTAACTGGTTCATAAACAAAATCACTCTACTGGTCATAAAGTTTTGTGAAAAGTCTTGAATGAGATATTTGATCTCGTCAGGGAGATATCCAAACTGAATCACTATTTTTCAAACCATTGATTTTTTTCTTTCTTCTTCTATTAAGTGTAGTGATATGAAAAAATCTCGTATTTCTATCCCCTTTTGAGAACCAGTTGAGTCTAGATTTCTGAAACAAAAAAACCTCTTCACGACGTAAAATATCTTTATACTCATTTTAAAGTTGTTTTTCAAGGAGGTAGAGATTGTGAGAAAACGTTTTACCTTGACTAATTTGAATGCCGTTAAGTCTAGCTAAGATATGCCACTTTGTTCTAAAGATATTACCAACACCTCTTTGTTCCAACCATCAAGAAAACCTGTTAAAGAAGAAAGTTTTTGTGTGATCTCATGGTGGGAACTAGAGAGATGTTCAGTTACGTCTTTACGAAAAGAATTGTGGTCAAGCCAAGCCGCTTGAAAACGAAAGACTTTATTGGAGATAGGGTAAGACTTTTTACCTTCAATGTCCATAATAAGTGGAGAGTGATCTGAATAAGTACATGGTAGAACATGTATGGTACTTTCAGGAAACCCAGTTTGCCAACTAGAGTTGCACATACCCTGGTCTAGTTTTCTCATAACATTAGCCAACCCGTCGCGATTATTATTCCAGGTGAATCGGGGACCCGAAGAGATCAGTTCCATCAACCGACAACCATTAATATTCTCGTTGAATTCCCTCATGCGGTTGATTGTTGGATGGTCTCGAAAACTGCGATTCTCTGCGGCATTTCGGATTTCATTGAAATCTTCTCCTAGGAGCCAAGGGGAATCTACATTATTTGAAATTAGCTGGATCCTTTCTCATAATTTTTTCCGAAGGCTAGCGCTAGGACTAGCATTTACGGCAGAAAGAAGCCAATCCTCATATATAATTATTCTTACTTACATGCAAATATATCTTGATTTGAGTGGCTAATGATTTTAATACGAACTTGGTTGGGGTCCCAAAATAACCAGATACCTTCCACCCTACCGACGAGATCGACAATGAACTTCTCGGAGTAACAAATTTTCTCAAAAAATTGAGAGTTATTATTGTTAAAACAAAATTTTGTTTCCATTAAAGCTATAACATCTAGCTTATGTTGCCTAACCAGATCACGCAAATGATCACGGAAATTATTATTACCCGCAACACGGCAGTTCCAGAATAGTGTCGTCATAAATAACAATAAAATAAGATAGTAAAAAGGAGCAAAACAGTCCTTACTGACCATTACTAGGGTCTCGTGGAAGGATTTCGTTGCCCGCCTTTAGAGCAAAATTGATAATTTTTTATGGCTATGTACTTGTTGGTGATCCGGTGGTAGTGATAGGGGAGCTCCTTCTCCTTCATCTCTTAGTGGAGGGTCCGGTTGTTTAGGGTTCACTTGGGATGTCGAAGATCGTTTCTCAGAAATTTAGAGTTTTCCCATGTGAAGCTATAGAAGTATTAAGATCTATCTTAATAGGTTTTCCTATGATTTTTCTAATCGCATATAAAATTTTATCTTGAAAGAATTTAATTGGTAGTTTGGGAAATCGGACCCATATTGCGGTCGATAAAGCTCTCGCCATGGATGGCTTGAAATTAGGTTCCCATTTTTGAACTGTGAGATAATGGTAAAAAAATATATTTTATTCTGATTTGAAGAATCAGATTATACAATATACAATATAAAATAAAAAAATAAAAAAATATTTTATATATTTAATTCGTATTTTAAAAATCCCAAAATAGCCATATTGGTAAGAAAATTCTATTTTTGGAAAAGGGTGGAAATTTTATTCCGAATTTTATATATAATTTATTGTTATATATTTGGTATAATTAGTTGACTTAAATATATATATTATTTGGTTAGTTTGGAAAGATTTTATTCTTCCAAATCGTTCCTATATAATATTTGCAAAAAAATCAAAAATTGAGATTTGGTCTTATAAAATTTTTATTTTTTTGATTTAAATAATTAGATTTAAAAAAAAATTGAAAAAAAAGTTTTTAAATTTAATTTTTTATTTATTATTTATTATCTATTTAGTAATTAATTATTATTTTAGTAATTAAAAAAAAGAATTACTTAAAAAAATTTATTTTGTGGGAGTATAGAATCAGGTGGTTATCCTAAAAAAGAAAAATAAAAAAATATTTTTATTATTTATTTAATATTATTAATTTAAAAAATAAAATAAAATTTATAAAATAATTCAGAATTGTTTTTAAAGTCAAACTGAATGTCAGTTAATTTTTCAAAATAAAAAAAAAATATTTTTTATTATTAATTTTCTTTTTCTATAATATTAGTTAACTATTTACTATTATTTATTAATTAATTAAAATAGATACGATATTTTTTGAAAGTCAAGCTAAATCTCAGTTTGTTTCTAAGTGAAAAAATAAATAAAAATAATTTTATTTTTATTTATTTATGATTATTTATTTTTATTATTTTATATTATTATTTAATATTAAAAAGAAAAATAATTTAAAAAATAATTTACTAATCTTAAGAATAACGTTATGTTATTTTTTATTTTCTAAAAAAAAAAACCAAAAAAAAGTTATATATTTTAGTGTTATTTGTTTATGTATTTTATTTATTTATTTAATATTATTTATTATTAAAAAAATTAAAAATTAAAAAAATCTTTTTCCCGATTTCAAGAATCTGGTTTTCCTTTTAAAGGAAGTAAAAAATTTAAAAATTTTTATTTGTTTTGATTTGATTAATTTTGAATAATTACTTTAAGAGCTCTAAAAATACAAAAATAAATAAATTTAACTATTTCAGAACAATCTCATTCTGAAATTCAAACTAATAAGAGTTAATAACCCTTATATCTCTTTGTTGTGTCAACGTGACGTAACAAAGACTTAACTCAAATTATCTGTATTGATCCGAGTTCACTTTTTCTCATCTTAATTTTGTGTGTTGAATTTTTAACTCAACATAGATGCCTTTAGTAACCTTACTCTAGCTTGTTCTCTAACCCATATAACCGGTCCCATAGAGCCCCTTGCGAGTGAGTGTTTTACCAAGCTTGCTGAGGCGTTATTGATGGAAAAGAGCGATGCCACAAGACTTCAGAAGCTCTGGATGATGTTATCAGAAGAAGATCAAGACACGATGCTAGATGCGAAGAAAATGATGAACAAAGTTGAGGAGGTTAAAAAAACGAGATTAGGCGAGGAGGGTAGTAATGAGTCTATTGTGAAAGTGTGCAATGAAGTAGAAAAGTAAGATGAAAAGAAAATTGACACTGATTGGTAGCGCTAATACAAAAATGATGGAGGAAATTCAAACAGTGAAAGATAAGCAAGACGTTGTACCTCAATTTCACCCTTATCCTTTATCATTATTTAAATTCTGACATAACCAAAGTTATCTTTCCTATGATCATAAAAGACCACAGCCTTACCTATCTAAGCAAACTCCGAAGCCACAATCAACTTTCCTATCTATAGAACCGCATCTTCGATCAAAAGAGATAGAGGCTAAAGAAGAGGAATTAGTTGAAACCACAAAGATGGATGAACCAAAAGAACAAAATTGGGAGGAGCCTATTCTTAATTTGCCCAAACCTAATATTTTACCTAATATAGAACCTAGTTCAAGATCAAAGAGTAATTAAAAGCCTTATCAATTTTTATTTTTTTTGGGAAAACAATTATGGTAACAAACCCCCTCTCCCAACCAATCGAAAGCCACCAATTTTCGCTCAAGGTTAAAGGACGGTGAAGCCAAGAGATGAGTCAACCAAGGAAGGGGATTTCGAAAATGAGATTGACAAAAATATAGTGCTTAAAGAGGAGTTGAAGGAAAAACCCTTAGTTAGAGTTTAAGAGTTCGAAGGAAAGTGTAAGATGAATGAATATCATTTGGTAGGATCCGACGCAAAAAAGGACATTGAAGCGGAGCTTCAGCATAAGGCCATAGTTAGACCTGTGGAGGAGCTCGTGGATATAAAGGAGTCTGAGTCATGTATCACTGAGATACAATTTGACAGAGTGGCTAAGGAAAGGACCCTAAGTTTGATAGGGGATCTTTATGCTTCCTTGCCATGAGAGTTTGTTGAGCATTCATAGTTTAAATCTGATAAGTAAGTGCAGTCATTGATTAAAAAACTCGACTGTTTTGTAACTATTTGGCGTACTAGAAAGAGTCGGCCGTTCGACCATTTAAAGAAGCCCAAGAGATCTCTCAAGAAGAATGAAGCGATACCATAACCACCCACATGTGGAATAATCAAGTGTCCAATTTGTTGAAGAAGAAAGTGTTGCGAAGCTTGTTAAGTCTATCGCCTGATAGAGATAAGTAAAGTCGACATTCCTAATTGTTTAATTTTTTTTAAAAAAGTTCCATCAATCTGATTTTATTTTATTTATGATTTATATATAATGTGTAGTATTGTGTTTGAGTCTGAATGTAGTTTTTAGTTTTTTGCATGAAATCAACGATGATTTTTTATGATCTCTCTAGTCAGTGAGGACACTCTCCGAGCTAGTTGGGGGGTGAGCTACATCACTGTTGATTGCATGTTAAATGCGGAGAATTTTTCAAAAATTTTACTTGTTTTTTGTGTCAAAACCCCCCCATATTTTTGTTTTATTTTAGTTTTATCTCTCATTTGAGAGAGTTTTTAAGGAGTTTATATTATTATATATGGATTTCTTCCGCATATGTGTTTCATCTTTTTTTTGAGTTGTTCTTTTAGACAGTTCATTATGGAGAATTCAATCAAGATCGTAAGAAGTATATCAATTTTGATATATTAGAGGATGATGTAACTTGATCACTTGCATTTTCCGATATATAGTTGCTCTTCAATGAGACATTGCACACTAAGGTGTATTAAATCTATAAACTCCTGCTTTTATTATTTTTGTTCATATTTTTCGTGTTTAAGCTATTTTTGTTTAGTTGTATATATTCGTGTTAAGCTTGCATGTGTCACATTTAGCATGATAAAATAGAAAATGAAAAAAAAGGAAACCTACTCTTATATGTGAACATGTGGCGAGAATTTGAAAAGCTGAAAATACTCATCATTTTATGGTTTTAAATATTTAGATATGTCTAGTTTGTTATTAATTATTCTGCTCACACTAATTTAGTGAGGTTTGATAATGTATAAGTTACATGCTAAATATGTTCTAATAGTGTATTGGTGATTATCCATTTTCATGCGACAGTCCCTAAAAATTGCAAATAAGATCTGTTTTATAAAACCTAATTATTACTTGCTTAATTATGAAGTGGGTCGGGCTTTGTTAAGCTTGCCCTGCGACTTTGTTTAAGGAGTAGATCATGCTGTTTAAACAACCACGAAGCCTTTAGGCATATATATAGAAATATTTATGAGAATACGTAGCAATGCCCAATAAGTCCTCATGTGCACACAAGTGTGAACAGGGATCGAACGAACATCGTCTCTAGGCCTAGTACTTGTTTGCGAACAGGGATAAGTTTTGGGAGATAAAGGCAGAAAAGTTGCCTGGAGCTATAAAGAAGGAACGGTGTAGTAAAATGGTTAGAGAATAAAAGAAGACAAAGATCTCAAATAAAAAGCTAATGGGCTAGAAAGTACATATATATATATATAAAGTATAAGAGCTCAAAGGCCAAAGTGCCTATGGATTCGCGAGTATAAAAAACAGAAGCTTGTAAGCGAAGTAGAATGGAGGTATGCATATTATGTTAAAAAACGAGTAATAGTCAAGTTTAATAAAATGGTGATTTGCAAAAGATTTTCTCAAAATAATTGTCGAACTACGAATAACAAATATAGACTTGACGCTGAATGGACCAACAACATATGCAATATTACTCCAAGCTATTTTGGGTCAAGAGGTATTTTTAACAACAAACCCTAGATATCTTTAGAGGTCTTACCATGATTTTATATAACTATGGATTGTTTAGCATTTTCTCGTTTTCATATGATCTCATAAGAGTGGGAGGGTAACATTAATTTTTTTTGTAAAACTTATCTGTTTGTGGGTGTCGTTCTAGTATACCCTCACGAGACTATAACTCATCATTTTATGCTTTAAAGTTTTAAAGACTTATTACATACGGTAAATGCAATCGTGATTCCTACGAAAGTGAGTTAGTTTTTATTTTTTCTATTGTTTTAGTATTTAAAAACTCATTTTAATTATGCCTAGTTACCGCTTGCGACACTCGAGGGCGAGTATCAAGATAGTTGGGGGGTGTGATTAGACCTAAAAACTATCATTTTCAAGCATTAATTATAGCATTAAATCCAACTTTATATTGACTAAATAGGTGTTTTTATATCCATTTACTATCCTTAAGTGTTTCAGAGCCATTTATCTATTTTATATGAAAATTGCCATTTTTAGGTGTAAATATGTGAAGAAATGAAATGAAAGGACTCAATACATAAGTTGGAGGAGCTAAATGACCTAAAATAAGACAATAATAAATTTATATTCGGTCAACTATGCTAGAATTGGGGAGCAAGGAATAAATCTAACCAAAAAGTAAATAAATTCAGTTTTCCGCTAGATAATTCGAATCAAGACTTCTTTTTCGAATAAGATCATTTTTTGCCTCCATAAATCAATGACGTGTCGCAATTTTATTGGCCAAATAGTGCCTTATTCGAATAAGACCCTCTTATTCGAATAAGAGGATATTATGAATTAGGTTCTACAATTTTCTGAGCAAGACACTATAAATACATTTGTTTTTATGTAATTTTTTAGGCGTTGGCTCCGGACAGAAGCCCTCATTCAATGTAATTCTCTCTCTTAATTATTGTATTGTCTTATTTTTTTATTATTGGTGTTCCTCCTTCCTTCGATATTTTCTCCCTATATAATCGTCCTTCTACCATTGTTACTGAGTTATTAAGGTGGTTTATTCTCCCTAAACTCCGCCCGTTCGGTAATATTTTTCTATCCCTATTCTTTTTATTATTGTTTGTTCATATTTAGTTAATATTTTTAGTATTGTTTAGATTAGATTTGTGTTTTTGAGGATAATGAAAGATAGGGATTGACAACCCTTATTGATGAGTTGTTCTTGTTCTAGTTTATAGTAGTTTAGATTAAACAACAAATAGGCTCAAGCCATATCGTTATAAAAAAAACTTGAAAAATCGTGTATAAATATATTATTATTGTTTTACTTAATCTTATTGGGGAACTCGTAATTGCTACGATTTTATAAATATTATTACTATCACCGGCCGTAGTGCTCTTACTAGGTAAAAAGGCTTTATTTTATAAAACACTTTTTTAAGCCGATCAACGTGGACCAGCTAGATTCTGCCATCTCATTAAATGACGCAGTCAAAAGTCGGTTCTGATCCGGATCAATGACTTTGATCCGGATCAATGACTTTGATCCGGATCAATGACTTTGATCCGGATCAGTGGACACTGATAAGATTTTATTTCCTTTCTTGGATATTCTTCAATTTTTCTCGTTAGATCTTTACTTGGGTCAGAATTTACATATTAAAAACTCTTCTTTTAGATCTTTCAAGCTTCTCCGTCATCACTCTAAATCCTTGATTTCATATGTTGACATAGTTTACGTCTTAAAAATAGGAAAATACATAAAAATACGTGAAGCTCATCAAAATGATCAAATGCATAAAATCCATGTAAAATAAACCTGATAGCATTTTTAGATGGTAATTTTTTATTTTAATGTGCCTGAATATTACACTTTTGGAGCCGAATCATAGTTCATCTAATTTTTCTAGTTAGTTATGGGTTTAAGAGGATGGTTCTCATGGCTAGAGCGAATAAGACAACTATGGGGGAAGATAATGATAAAATAAGACTTGGCATACACTATCTTGGCATACCTCAGTGCTTCTTTGATCAATGGAAGCTATAATGGCACATGATTCTACCAAAAGCTTCCAAAGTGAAACATATATTTTGTTAGTCGATGATAGTCGGGAAAGGTTAGATTCATTAGCGGAAACTTTGAAGTACTTGTCATATACAGGTAAGTATAGTTTATTCGAATCCATAATTTAAAATGACTTTAGATACGACATCCACACATGTTGTTTGCTCTTCGTACTTTATTTTTTAATCTAATAAGATGGTCTAATTCTTTAAATGTAGCTAGTACTATCCCCTCACAACCCACTAATCGGCATTAAATCCAACATTTGAGAATGTTGTTTAGTTCAAGTAGCATTCAAGAGAATCAAGTTATGCTAGAAAAATCATTACGTTGGGTCTAGTAAATCATAATCATAAAACAAAATGTTGTTTAGTTCATGTAGCATTCAAGAGAATCAAGTTATCCTAGAAAAATAATTACGTTGGGTAGATTTGTAAATCAAAATTATAAAACAAAAAAATTTGGTTTCATGTTAGATACGATATCCGCAAATGTTTCTTTCCTATGTAATTTCTTTGCTATTCAAACAGTCAATTGACAAAAAATGTGTCTGTTGAACCAATATTCAACTATAGTTAATTGAATAATCTTTTGATTATAATAACAAACAAAATTTTATATACACAACAAGTATTGTTGTACTAATTATTTCAACGAGTTTATTACAGATCATCACAGGTAAATATACGCTGATAAAGTGGATTAATGGAGTAAAGAACGAAGAAGAACTAACAATGGACTTAAAAGAAAATTTGGATAATTAACTACACTTCAAAGAAACTGGAAAATCTGAAATTAACAATTTCAACCGGTTGGACAAATAAATAACGGTCGGAGAGGGTATATATGGAAAGTGTACATCTGATTTTTGAAGCTATTTAAACATCTAAAAAACACTTCCAAAGATGCACTTGACCATTGGAGGATGATGTACTGCATTAATAGGAGATTGGGGGAGCCTTTACAACGCTCAAATCGACATTTATGAAGGAGACACTACTAGAAAATGGTCGAAAAGCAACTGAAAATAGCAACCGAAAAAGATCACTCGCTCTGATTTCAAACAAATTGTGACTGAAACGTAAATGGTCACTATACAACAGTTAACGACCATTGTTACCAACTGAAATTGGTCGGGCAATTATGACTAAAATAGTTGTTGGCAATGAACTAACAAATTGCGATTGAAATATCAATGCTCGATATATAAGGATTAGCGACCGTTGTTAACGACTGATATTAGTCAGGAATTTTCCGACTAAAACAATAGTTGGAATTGAATTAACAAATTGCAACTGAAACATAACCAGGCGCTATATGACAACTTCTGACCGTCGTCAATCAGTCGCTAAGCAACTTTAACGATTGATTTTAGCATGTAGCGACTGTTTTAAAACCGTGAATATTAATTTTCAATTCTTTTGAAAATTTACAAGAATCGAGAAACATGAATCATTGCTCATGTGGACCATGCAGTAGTATGTTTGTGCCAATTTAGACACCCTTTTTTAGTATTCTAAAATGTGGTATTAAAGTGTACTATAATGACTTTGTAGGAACACTTACTTGGTGGTCCAAAATTGAAACGCTGAAAAGGCGTTCCTAATTTAGAATTAGTAACACTTTTATGACGTTCCAAGAAATTGGCACATCACTTTTAGGCACTTTTTATAAGCGTTACAGAATCTAATAGGAACACTTTATTTCTGTTCCAAAAAGGGCATTTTGGTGTAGTGTTTGGTTAGTCACTATGACTGCTTTTTGGTAGTGAGATACGCGGTCTAGAATATACCAAGTAAACAAGACATTCTATCACCTTTCAACGGGTTAAATATAAATCCAGCATGTTGAATTGGAAAATTAACCGGTTAGACAAAAAATTAACTAGTTAAAAACGTCTGAAATTTGAATTTTGAATGGCAAGCCCTAGCAATGGTAATATCCACCTTCAACACTATAAATACCCATCTACGGCTCAATGCTGCACCACACAATTCCCAACTTTTATGCAAAGGCTAGACATTTTTATAGACATTTTTTTGTGACGATTCGAAGGCGTGAACATCAACATCGACTTGAGCGTCTCACCAATTTAAGCTAGCCATCTCTGAAGATCATATTATACACCTTCATATATTGAGTGAAAAGAGAGAGTTTATATTGGAAAAAGATAATAAACATTTTTATTATTTTTATGTGTGTTAATAAGCTTCTATTTAAGCCATTGATCATATCGATAGTTGGTGATAAACAAATTTGTTTATAAACTTAATGATGGTATAGATTGTGTACAATTTCAAGTATTTTATTTATTTGGATTTTTGATCCACCGTCTCATTCTTTGAGACGAGTTCGTGGGTAACTCTGCCCTTAAGTACACGTCTCTATATCCATTTAGTATTTTTCTTATCATCAAATTTTCTATTTTTCTCAGTTTTTTTATTTGATTCTTCAAATTGACATATAAATTTATATAAAGCAGATTAACAACAAGTAACCATGCTTAATCAAGCGAATAATTAATTTACCATATATAGTAAATCGTTTATTGTCATAATCAAAAATTGTTATTGTTTATAATATACTTTATCTGTTTTGTAATTTAAACACTAAATAACATCTCATTGTACAAAATGGAATTAAATATTTTCCACTCTCCTAGTTTTGATTCTCTATCACAAAAGATAAACAAATAATGCCTCTTAGATACCACTTTTGAACTTCATCCGGCCTTTGATGAAGCGATTTAGGGCCGGATTTTCGATGAGTTTTAACAGATCATCGAGCTTTTTCATCTCTTTCTCTCCGTCTATTTATACATATATATATACACATGTACATATATATACACATATATACATATATGTGTGTGTGAAATTAAGGCATGTTTGGGGCTGAAATTAAGCTCTTTTTGGGGTTGAAATAGAGCTCGATTCAAGGCTGAAAACGGAGTCCATTTATGGCTGAAATTAAGCTCCGTTTGGGGTTGAAATTAAGCTCCGTTTGGGGTTGAAATTAAGCTCTGTTTGGGGCTGAAATTAAGCTCCGTATGGGGCTGAAATTAAGCTCCGTTTGGGGCTGAAATTAAGTTCCGTTTCGGGGGTGAAAATATCTATTTTGTGAAACATTGCTTCATTTGGTCATTAACAGGTTTAAGTTTGTGTTTTGTGGAAGATTTGTTTTATGGAGTTTTATAGTGTTAAATATCTGTTTGGGTATGAAATTGTGTCCATTTTTAGGGTGAAAAGCCGATTTAGCTCCGTTTGGGTCTAAATCAAAGCTTGTTTAGGGATGGAAAAAAAGTGTACATTTATTTGTTTGGATTTTATCTGAGTTGCTAGTGGAGTACGTAGTAATAATTGGTATATGTATATAAATAATATGAACTGATTTTTGTAGATTTAATATATGAGGTTTTTTAGACACTGGTTATGTTTTATCGACTAAGGGCGTTGGTTTTCGTATCGTTAGTTTTTGCTTATTAGTTTCATGTGTTTTTTTTTATAAGTTACTAAATTGATTCGTAAGTTTGAAATGGCAAAGAACGCTTGCATCAATAAAAAGTACTAACTTTAATTTAAGCAGAGGGTTTGTTACTTGGCTATCTGTTTAATTTTTAGACGAAGATGGAATGATTTTTTAGATATACATGTTTGTATGATTTTGTTTAGCGACTATATACATCTGTAAGATCAAAATGTTAAGAGCGATTGCACCAATACCGAGGTTTAAGAGTTTGGTGGTTCGAATCCATCCGGTTTTTTTTATTTATAATTTGAAGTAAAGAATATGCACTTTGTAGTGAACTATACGATATTTAGCAATTTTGACTAAACTATATGCACTCTTTTACTTAACTGTATGCACTTTAGATTGTACTATATGCATTTTGTGTTGAATTTTATACATTTTTGACTGAATTGTATGCACTTTTGACTGAATTGTATGCATTTTGTGTTGAACTAGATGCACTTTTGACTGAATTGTATGCAGTTTGTGTTGAACTAGATACACTTTGTGTTGAACTAGATGCACTTTGTTTTGAACTAGATGAACTTTGTGTTGAACTAGATGCACTTTTGACTGAATTTTATGGACTTTTGATTGATATATATTCATTTTGTGTTGAACTAGATGCACGTTTGACTAAACTGTATGCACTTTTGATAGAAATATATGCAGTCTGTGTTGAACTAGATTCTCTTTTAACCGAACTATATGCACTTTCGATTGAACTATATGCACTTTTGACTGATCTGTATGCACTTTTGATTGAATTATATGAAATTTGTGTCGAACTAGATTCGTTTTTGTTTGAAGTGTATGCACTTTTATACGAAACTATATGTTATTTATATCAAATTATATGCAATTTTGACTAAACTATATGTACTTTTATTGAACTATATACACTTTATTGTGAACTATATGTAATTTTGACTTAACCATTTGTACTTTTATTAAACTATATGCACTTTTTGATGAAAAAACTTTTTTTTGGTGAAAAATCCACTTTTTGGTTAAAAGATCACTTTTTAGTGAAAAAACTAATTATTGATGAAAAACAACTTTTTCGGTGTAAAAAGTCATCTATTGACAAAAAGCTGATTTTTATAATTTTTATAAATTTTTGTGATTTTTATGATTTTTTATAATTTTTTATGATTTTTTATTATTTTTGGTGATCTTTTTTAGAAAAATACATTTATTGTGATTTTTTTCATTCTTTATGATTTTTTGTGATTTTTTTTAGAAAAGTACATTTTTTATGATTTTTTCGTTTTTGTAGAATTTTATTCTAATGCAAAACTAGTTTTTTTCGGCTTTAGAGAGAGAAAATATGTATATTATGTTTTGGATTGGATAATAGCGTTTTGGTAATTAAAGTGAAGAATTAAAAAGTGTTACAGAGAATGTGAACTTATAGAGTTAGTTAAAATAAATATAAGTTGCTATGAGTTACCTATATATAATAGTTAAGAGAATTAGTTGCTATAAACTTATAGAGGTAGATAGGAGGAATTCCCCCGAAGATAAATACACATCCTTCTATCATCAAAAGATAATATTTTGCTCATCATCAAATTTTTCCATGTTTCTCTCTATTTCTAACTTGATTCTTCAAATTGATATGTAGATTAATATAAAGCAAATTATCAACAAGTAGCTATTTTTCATAAAACCGAATAAGCGATTTACAAGATATAGAAAATCGCTAATTCGCTTGATGAAAATGGGTTATTGTTGATAATATGCTTTATCTTTTTCGTAATTTAAACACTAAATAACATGTCACTCTACGAAATGGAATTACACGGTTTCCCACTCACCCCATTTTGAATTCTTCATCACAAACGATAAGTACACGTCCCTCTAACCATTAAGTATTTTGCTCATCATCAAATTTTTTATGTTTCTCTATATTTCTTACTTGATTCTTCAAATTGATATATAAAACTGAGAAAGATAGAAACTTTGATGATGGACAAAATAGTAAATGGATATAGGGATGTGTACTTAACGGAAGAATTAACCACAAACTCGTCTCAAACAATGTTTTGTGAATAGAATAGCTTGATCAACAATGTTTTCCATGTTTGGGTTAAAAGTAGTTAGTACTTCTTAGAGATGATATAAGTGCGGGTTTTATGATGTTTTGTAACTTAAGTTTTGCCATTTTCAGAGTTGTGTGCCCCCAATTCTCATTTTCGCATTATTGTACCCCATATTTCAGCTATTTCTGTTTTCTCAATTTTTCCATGCAAAACCCTAATAGACGTGATTGGAAAATAGTCACGTGCACGACACATGCTATATAACTGCTAGAACCAAGGGTATTTTGTTCTTCTTCACATAAGAATTTAATTTCAAACGTTTGGCTCATGAAAAAATAATCATATGGCTCATTAATTCTTGTATGTAAAAGAATTCTTTTTTACTTTAGCTAACATAAATTTACAGTAGATACACATACATATATTTATATTAAAGTTTTAAAACGTCAGAGCATCGTTGAAGCGTTTTTGGGAGAGCTTTACTAAATCGTAACCTCCGACGTTAAAAGTGTAAACTTTACTAAAAATCCTAAATAGCTATACATTCTCATTTACTATTAAATATATGAATATAATAGGTCTAAAAGAGAATAAATAATTATTATTCACGTACTTTAGTCACAAACTCTATTTAATATAACATTTTTATAATATAACAAATTATGTTTGATAAAATAACTTAAAATTCAATTTTTAACACATAATTATAGTTGTTAGACATTGTGTAGTATAAAACAACGGTCCACTGAGTGAGTTGATCTTACGTTTGTGCAAATTTGTGAGGTTACATTTAATTTTTTTTCTTAACTAAAGTTTAAGCTTTTCGAGTTTTGAGGCGTGTTTTTTTAGTATTGACGCATTTAAAGCGTTGTTTTTTGACCTTTTCGAGTTTTAGCCTAAAGCTGAACAATTTTTTTTTTGAGTTTTAAGCAAAAGCGAGCCTCAGCGCGCTCTAATCCGAGCTTTTTAATACACTGATTTATATACATATATCGATCTAACAATACATCTATCTACCGACCCATCTGGTATGGGCGCATCGCGAAGAAGGGTTTGGGGTGGTGCAACGTAATTGGGGGACAGAGGTGAAGGGGAGGAGGCCAGTGGGTTTGGGTGGCGGCAGAGATATGGGGAAGCGACTATGGGTGGTGGTGTATCTTGATTGGAAGTATATATACACAAAACACACACACACACACCCATATATATATACCTATATATATCCATATACATATGTATATATATATATTAACTTATATGCATGAATCTTTGTATAGGGATTTTTTGATTGATTGAAGGTGGATTACAATAGAAGGCGTGTATATATTTATTTATAAATCCATGAATAAACAACTCTGTGGGGTTGATTGAGGGAGGATATTGCTGAACTATGGAGGTTTAGAGAATTTAACGGGTTTAATTTTTTATTACATTTACAGGGATCAATTGGTAATTATGAGTATTTATTATAAATATTTTTTCTCATAATTATTTATTTATTCCTTAAATTTTTTAAGGTAATTATATTGTTATAGTAATAAAACACAAAAAACCATTTAAACTTAATCATTCTTTTGTAATTATAGATATAAATTGTTATAGTTATCTTGGTGTGTTTCAAAAATAATAGTTATTCAATAAAAGATGTCTTTTTTTATTAAATGCAACCTGAATGAAGGGTAAACATTTCAGTGACTAAGATTACCTTGTTATATTTAATTTTTTACGCCTTGTTGTTTGATCTCAAGAAACATAAATCTATAGATCTACAAGATATATAATAACGTAAAGGTATACATTATTAGCAAGTACAACGTATCTTACCGTGCTTGGTACACCACTAGAACCTCTTCTTCTGCAAGGACTTTTGTTATTAAAATGTCGTAAAGAACGATCATTATGATTTGACTCCCACCATAACCTTGTTTGATCACCATCCTTTTTCTTCATTTCCAATAGCATGCTCAATGATAGACATAATTTATCAATACATTTCATATTAAATCGTTCCCTGAAAAGGGAAATGTTATAGAAATTCAATCTGGAGATAGTTTTTAGGTTTCTTACAAAAATTCAAATTTGAAATCATGTTTATACATTTAAACCACATAGATTGATGAAAATTGAATTCGAACACACATATCAATAAAAAAAATATTATCTCGTTGTATGTGTGTGCGGGCATGTGTTTATATTTGTGTTTGTGTGTACAATGTTGCTCTCTAGGTTAGACTACTTCACTATGCTTTGGTTTGTGTAGATTTATAGGGTAATTAAGAAACCCACAAAAGAAGCTTATTAAAAAGGTATAACCAAATTGGAATGTGACATTATCAATAAATATTACTTTCCTTCCATTAATATTAAGATGAGGTATTACTTATACATGAATCCAAATGACAAAAGGTAAAAACATTAAAAGCTATATATTCCATATTCATATTTTAAAAAAAAACCAATTATTGTTATTTAACTGGGTGTTGGTAATGTGCAAGTTTCCTTATGTTGGTTCTTTTAATCGTGTGAGCAATTTTCAAGTTTCCTTATAATACTGAAAATGAAAATAATACCCATAATAATATCAAACAGCTTCATGATTTTGGATGAATTGCTTATTTGATTTTTTCCGATACAGCTATATTGGATACTCTTATCAGAAATATTCATGTGTCATAAACCAGAATCAAAGAATTAAAATAAATTGGGATTAAAACACCACATATTATCAGTGCATAAAAGACATAAATTCTGTTTCCGTTGGACACCCCATGATGAGTGTAATACTAAGCATCTCAGTTACGTACATCCATATGTCATTTGAAGGGGGTAAAAATAAGTTAAACACAAGCTACACTTTTTCAATCCCTAGAAGAGGAGCAAATAACCACAAAAAGAGAACATTTTGTCCTTATGTCCAGAATAATTCATCTAATTAGTTATGGGAAGAGGAGCAAATAAGCATAAAAATACACATAGTTGTCTTATTCTGTCATGGGCGGAGAGAATAAGACAACTATGTGTCTTTTATCTAATTTGAACATTTGCTTGAGCTAATCTCAAAATTTTCAGTTTTGCATTAGTTTTTATATAAATTTTGGGAAGACCAAATATTTTATTAATAATGATAATGAATGGACAAAATGACCTTATTTATTACAACAAAAATATATATAAAAAAAACACAAGACTTTCAAGAATTAATATTAGTGCTAACGACATGAAATAATTTTCAGATTTCCGTCTATCTTTTTACACACTTAAGATTTTTGTTCAGAACTATTGCAACATAGGTTGATATCACCAGTTTTTTTTATGAAGTCTTTCTTTCAGAGATCTCTCAGCAAGTATATTTTGTAAGCTTGGCGTTAAGGTTACATGTTTTGTTTATTTGACTAGATGAAGCCTATTATTTGTTTGAAGGGTAGCATTCGTATTGTTTATTTGAGTAGTTCGAAGCCTATTATTATTTGTTTTGTTTGACGAGTAGAGTAAGTTATGCATTTTGTACTGATATTCAACACATATGCTTCTCGTATTTTATGAAGAAATATATCCAATAAGTTTTTGGTTTGCCAAAATTCAACCCCATGATTAGAAGTTGAGTACTTGGTACATGTCTTGACAATTAAAGGTAAATGTACATTAGTAGACAATTAAAAGAAATATTCGTTATCAGCTATCTGATAGACCTTAAATCTTAAATTTAGTGCGTGAGTATCAGTTTTCAAGCTTGGAACTATCTAGGAAAGTCCTTCCTAGGGCTTTGTCCGTGTTCTTCGTGGATTCTCCTTAACCTGCACGCAAGCTGCAAAGATCAAGGGAGACTTGATGGTTTTACCACCGTTCACCCTCCTCTGCGTTATAGAGATGAAAGAAGGTGTGAACTTGTTAGGATTTTAATATATGAATATAAAAATTGAATGTAAGTAGGGTTCAATAATACTCGATATTTAGAGTGTATGTCAGAGTTCATATGGATTCAGATGATACTTCTTCATGGATTATGAGCTACTTATATAGATGAAAGAGCCGATTTAGCGTGAATTTTTCTTGATAGATGTGATCTTATCAATAACATCTTCTGTATATGTTTGTATATCCCCACTGTCATGTTGAGAGATATATTCAGTCATATTCTTTTGTATCTTTCCACCGACTTGATAAGCCCGAAGGCCTTATGCCACTGCTCCTCGTTATTGAGGGGAGGTCTTCGAGGTACATGACACTCTCTATATGTACTATGGGGGCACGTGTCCTCTTCCCCTTATACTATAGTCTCTTCGCGTCTATGAATATGCTGGACCGATGAGACCCTATCGTGGGCTACTCGCACGTAATCAGATCTCTTCTGACTGATATACATTCCTTTTAGTACAAGGAACGTATCCTTCTGGTTTGACCATATATTTATGTGATATACCCCATGTAGATTTGGTGTTATATTTCCTTCTTGGAATATATGATTGGATAATGATTTATCTGTATCTCCTTGACATTATCTTACATTTCAGCTGCTCGGGGTGAGCGGGCTAAAACCCTAACTTCTCCCCTCATAAGGGTGATTAATTGCTTATTAAATGCTTGGTTAAATATTAGGTATTCCCTTATTTATAGCATTTTATGTGAGGTTTTGACCCTATATTTTAACCTCCATCACTATCATTATAGGTGCCTTAAAATACTTTTATTGGTGTTAATTTATTACAAACTTATAATAGCACTGCTAAGTTCTAACCACCATTGACCACAACCTTGACGTGCTCCGTAAGATATCTGCGAGGTCAGTAGACTGTTGGTTTACAAGAAGAATTCATCCTTTGTAAGTTCTAACCATCATCTACACGGTTTCTGTCCTCGCTTGGTTGCCGCACTTTACAGTGGTGTTCTTTTTATTCCAAGTTGCATGAACTTTGGAAGTAAAAGGAGATGCTTGGGTTCGGATGGTCCTTCTAAGATTTAGTTCATGAAGGTGGTAGTACCTTTTACTTATAAAATTGAAGGTCTGAATATTGTTCTGGTCTCGAGTTTTGTTTTTTTTCCTGAAAGAATGTATCATGAGTAAGGTGCATTTTGATGGGAGTATATACATTCATAATTTCATAAATTGTTTTATTATTCTGAAAAACCTAGATTGTTTATGATATTGTTTTACTTGAGACAATTTTGGCCACCCTTCCAAAGTATTTTTTGACTCACTGTGAAGCAGCTATAAATAATTGCCTGCCTTTGGTAGAAAAGATTACAGTTAAAATAAATTGTTGGACTAATTAGGTCCGTTCTATTTAGTATGCAAAACTATTGGTGTCAACACTTTCTTTTAGCTTCATCAGTTTATAAAAAGATAGAAGCTCTTATGAGGAATTTTCTTTGTAATGGAGTGGCTAATATTGACACTAGCTAGAGCTAAAGTGTGTTGGGAGGATATAACCATTGCACTTGATGAAAGGGGATTTGGGATTAATAAATTAAAAGACTGATACGAAGCCCTTGTATCAAAATGAATCTGGAATTTAATTAATCCCTATTACACATCTATGTAGAAAAAATGGATCCAAAATAACCGTTTGAAAGATTTTAATATTTGGGATGTCAATTTGCCTAACTCTTCATCTTGGTTTTGAAAGTAATTATTAAAATTAAGTGATCTTTGTAGGCCTTTGATTAAATTAAAAATGAATATCGGTACCCAAATCTATGTTTGGTTTGATAATTGGAGCTATTTTGGTCCAATTTGTCCTACTCTAGACCCTATTATTATCTATAATTCTGGACAAAGTAGAAAAACAAAAGTAAGTGACATTATGGTTAATGGTGAATGGTCTATTCCACTAGCTAATTCTCATTATTTGTCAGATTTTGTTAATATTGTGCTAAATACTCCTTTCCCAATTGCATTTATAGACTCAACTATATGGACTCCTAATCCTATCGGTTTTTCAGTCTCTTCTGCTTGGAATGAATTTAGAAGAAAAGAAAAGAAAAAGTGGACTGGTATTATCTAGGGTGGAAAAACCAAGAATTGAGTATAACAGTACTTTCCCACCTAAGGATAAAGACCATTATCCAATAAATATCTCAGCCCAATTAGTAAGGGTCCACATGGGAAAAGCCCATGAGATGACGTATGAGTTGGAGACACTTGTCAACATCCTAGGAAGCATAAATGCCTATAAATAGCCCAGTACCTTCACTGGAAAAGGGACCTGAAATCTATCTGAAAAATCTCAGAGAAAGGATTATATAAGAAAGATCTGTCAGAGTTTATCTCACTAAACCGAGCAAGATTAAAGATCGAGCATCAAGGATAAACAAAAAGACCAAGATTAAGATTAAATTATTATACCGAGCATAAGTGTAATAAGAAACTGTAATCCGAGCAAGTACAATTACCGAGCAATAATAAAGAACAACGAATTGTCCAATACTTATTATCTTTTACTTATTACATCATCGTTGAAAAACATAACGAAACCCATTAAAGTTATTGCTTTATCAAATGGCGCCGTCTCCACACTTCATCTAGTTTCTAACTAGTTTCGAAGTCGAACACCCATACTCTATCAGACGAGTAACAATGGTGAACACAAACGAAGAAAACCGTCCCGAGGAAGTAGGCACAACTACTAACCGGGAAGTCCCAATCAACCAAGACGAGTTAGCGGAACTCCTCGCCATCCGAGAGCGATACGAGGCACTCAAGGTCGGAGCTAGACCGACCATCTCTAACATCCAAACCGACCAACAAACCGACCAACCTCTACAAATTGACGAGCTCATCGACGACAACCCTACGGACAAGGACGAGGAAAGAGCGTTATCCGTTGCAAGGCGCGCAAGGAGACACTTACCAGTCAGCCGCCGCTTAAACAACGCTGCGCTACCAACAGAGGCAGGGCCAAGCTCAAGGGCCCATTTTCCAACAGCCTCGGCCAACTCCAGTTCCCATCGGGGAAGAATTATACGTCTTCAAACCAACGAAGACAACCATGATGAGGAGACACAGGGAGCCCAACATCGTCCCTCAAAAATATCAGCACACCAATACAGCAGGCCCAGGGACCGTGTACCTGAACATACGGCCCGACCATCAATCCTCCCACCACGGATAATTACACCATCCACGGTGGAATTCCAACCCATTGTTCCTCAAGAAGGGAACGCGGTAGCATTGGCAAGGACCGATGAAGGTTGCAATGCCTAGTTTCAAGCTCAACTGGCAGCATGCATGTCAGCCATGGCAGCAACAGACATCACTATACCGCCAACCCAAACTGCCAATGCACAAAAGGACCCAAGACACGAAGTGGAAGATTCCACTTACCGAGCCACCATGGAAGTGGCAGGCCGACAACAGGATACAAGGATACCCCAGCAAGGGGAACATATCCCGAGAACGAGCCCGAGTGCCTTCGGCCACCCGGGCCCTCATATGGGACTTGCCCTCGACACAAACCCAAACCACGAGAGATACACCGACAACAGGGTCTTGGAAGGATACTACCCACAACCAAACTATGGGAGAGGGTACACCCCCCAATACCAAACACAGGATGAAGCGTTCCAACAAGCATGAGACGTATGCCAAGAAACACCGTGTACCGAACAGATCACACGGTATCGCAACCCAGTGGGGTTTGTCATCCCAGAATTCAAACTCTATGACGGGAAAGCTGCCCAATAGACCACCTGAGACACTACAAGACCAGGATGGAGCTATGGAGTGATGACACCTCACTGATGTGCAAATTCTTCAAGAAGAGCTTGGTCCAAGAAGCATCGACGTGGTATCATAACCTACCACGGGGATCCACAGGAAGCTGGACTGAGCTGCTCCGAGCATACTCTACCCGATATGCTGCTCATCGGAAGAAGAAAGTCACTATTGATACTCTGCTAAAAATGGCGATGTTGCCAAATGAAAGACTAAATGACTACTGCATACGTTTCATAGACATTGCGAACCAGATTCCGCAGTATGCCAACAACATCGCCATCCAAAACTTCATAAACTCTATCCCCAACGGCTATTGGGCAAGAAGAAAGTTCATCGGCAAGAGCTTCCCGACCACTGACACCCTTCTTGCCTACTGCACCCACCTAAGTGATAAAAACTAGGAAATGCGACTCCTCAACCGAACTCTACCAAGAAGAGAGTCGGTCAGAGAAACGCAGGTGGAACGCAAGAAAGCAAAGAACAATCAGGGGGAAGCAATCAAACCGACCAGACGAGACAAACGTCCTGAGGTATAGAGAAGGGTAGAGCGGCCCCGAGAACCTGAGCACAAACCCTACCAGCTCACGTACCAAGCCCTAAACAAGCCGCCTCAACAAGGTCGTTTTCAAGAAAGGGAACGACGGGGGAACTTCGAACCGGTCGACCTGCGATACACTTTCAACCTGTCTGCCGAAGATATTCTTAAGGATATATGCAGAGAAAGTTGGTATTCCCGACCAGACCACTTCGCTTCCCCCCCAACCAAAGAGACTCTAAGCTATTCTACGCATATCACGAAGACTATGGCCACCTCACAGAGCACTGCCGAAATCTCCGATGGAAAATGAACTTGTGGGGTGACGCCGGGTACCTCAACAAATTTATCAAGAGCGCTGGGAACAAAGGAAAACAGCCAGCCATCGAAGGAGCCGACAACCGACAGGGCAAAACGATCAACGTCGTGCATTTGTCAAGGCCCAAAAACACTGAAGGGGATCGATCCCAAAAACGGCAACTGGCACACTTTGGGCAAGTAGCCAAGGCGTCACAGGCGTCGACCTCTAAGCGACAATGCATGCCGCAGTGACACCCGCCCATTTCTTTCTCGGATCACGACGAGGAAGGGGTAATATACCCCCACGGGGACGCCATTAACCTCCGCGTCCAAATCGTCATTGACACAGTCAGCAGAGTGCTCATCGACCAATGAGCTTCTTGTGACATCATGTACAAAGAGCTCTTCGACAAGATGGAGCTCAGGCTGTAAGATCTACAGCCCACCGACGTAACACTGATAGGGTTCATCTCAGAGACGACTAAACCTCTGGGAAAGATCGTCTTAAGTGTTACAACATGATCCGTGTCAGTTCCCATGGAATTCTTAGTGGTCAATGACAATTCAGGCCACAATGCGATCTTAGGCCGACCATGGCTACACGACATGCTCGCCATACCCTCGACATACCACCAGAAAGTGAAATACCCAAATGGTAGGGGGAGATCGAGATAGCCGGAGGCTATCAAGAGGACTCACGACGCTGTGAAGACATAACCGCTGCTCTAAAAAGACAGCTGGTCGTCGTGGAGCAACCCACAAGTACAAAGAAGTTGGTGAATCAAATTGCCAACAAGGAAATGATGGTGGAAGACCAGGTAGGAGAGAAGCTAAAAAATGTATACATCCCGGGAATGGACGAGGAACACTACTTCCTCATTGGCGAGAACCTTCCCGAAGAGGAATCCAAGGAGCTGGAAACTTTCCTCTTCAATAACATCGATAAATTTGCTTGGAGCCCCAAAGACATGCCCGGCCTAGACCCGAAAACAGCATGCCACCACCTGAGTGTTAACGCCGAGTATAAGCCAATAGCTCAGAGGAGCAGAAAAATATATGTCCAACACAGAGCGACTATAATAGCGGAAGTCCGAAAGCTATTGGAAGCCGGAGCTATAAGGGAGGTGTTCTACCCGAAGTGGCTATCCAATCCGGTTGTCGTCCCCAAGAAGAACAGGAAGAAAAGAGTTTGTATAGACTTCACCAACCTGAACAAATCCTGCCCGAGGGACCCATTCCCCCTTCCAAGGATTGATCAATTGGTGGATGCAACAGCGGGAGCAGAACGGATGACCTTCCTCGATGCATACTCAGGGTATCACCAAATCCCACTCGCCCATGAGGATCAAGAAAAGACCTCGTTCATATCGCCTTTGGGAAACTATTGCTATACGGTAATGCCATTCGGCCTACGCAATGCGGGAGCAACATACCAAAGGATGATAACGAACGTATGCCAAAAGCATATTGGGAAGACAATGGAGGTATACATAGACGACATGGTCGTCAAAAGCAAAAGGGCCACATCCCACCTCCAAGACATCAAAGACGTCTTCCAAACATTGGGCGAGCATAAGCTGATGCTCAACGCAACCAAGTGCGCGTTCGGCATCAGCAAGGGGTAATTTTTGGGACACATGGTCAGCCAGAGAGGAATAGAAGCTAATCCCGACCAGATAACAGCTCTGCAAAACCTAGCAGCACCCAAAAACAAGAAGCAGGTGCAGGAGCTCACGGGAATGATGGCCGCACTAAGCAGGTTCATCAGTCGATCCGCCGACAAGGGACGACCATTTTTTGAAACACTTAAAAAAGATAAAAAATTCGTGTGGGACCCGGAGTGTGAAGCTTCATTCAACAACCTCAATGAGTACCTAAGGACGCTGCCACTGCTAGTAAGGCCGAACAAAGGAGATATTCTGGCATGTTACCTCGCAATTTCCACAACAGCTGTGAGCGTAGTCATCCTAAGAGAGGAAGGTCGAGAACAATTCCCGATCTACTTCGTCAGCAAAACTCTGGTTGAAGCCGAAACACGCTATTTACCGTTGGAAAAGTTATGCCTGACATTGGTCGTTGCTACCAGAAAACTGCCACACTACTTCATAGCTCACCAGGTCCAAGTTTACACGAAGTTCCACATAAGGAGTCCCTTCGATGGACGGACATAAACGGTTGGGTTGTGGCATGGGGGGTCGAGCTATCCCAATTCCATATCGAATTCGCACCCCGACATGCCATAAAGGGACAAGTGTTGGCCGACTTCGTAGCAGAGTTCACAGAAGGACACGATAAACCAACAACCATAGCACCGCAATCACATTGGCAAATACATGTCGATGGCTCAACAACCAAAGTCGGATCGAGAGCAGGAATCGTCCTCAAATCTAGTGAGGGCGCAATCATAGAAAAGAGCATAAAACTGGGCTTCTGAGCGACTAACAATGAGGCCGAGTACGAAGCAATGATAAACGGCATGCTCATTGCACGGTCCCTTGGATGCTCCCACTTAATTGCTAGCTCAGACTCCATGCTGATTGTCAATTAATCCATCGGCGAATATCAAGCCAAAGACGATCGGATGATCCTCTACCAAGCAAAAGTCCAAAGCCTAACGGCCAAATTTGAGAAGTGCGAGTTAATACGAGTCAACCGCACAGAAAACGCCCACGCCGACGCATTGGCAACCCTAGCTTCAACATTAACCCTAGCAAACACTCGGTCAATCACAGTGGAACTTCTGGAAACATCGAGCATCACCAGAAGGGTAGACCGAGTAACGTCAATACAATACGAGCTAGGGTGGATGAACGAAATGATTCACCATCTGCGAAACGGGACGCTCTCGGCAGACAAAATAAAAGCGCTAAAGATCACAAGAAAGGCTCTCAGGCTCTGGTTATCCGAGGAAGACAAACTGTACAAGTCAGGTTACCGAGGACCACATCTGCTTTGCGTCCGCACAGAACAGCAATAGCAAATATTGGAAGAGATCCACGAAGGTTCATGTGGAACACACAACAAAGGAAGGTCCATCGCTAACAAGACAATCACACAGGGATACTAGTGGCCATATATCAAAAGAGATGCCGATGTTTATGTCCAAAGGTGCGACAAGTGCCAACGATTCGCCAAAATACCTCGGCTTCCATCATCTATAATGACCCCGGTATCGGCACCATGGCCATTTGCACAATGGGCAATTGATTTGGTCGGAAAGCTTCCAAAAGCACCAGGCAGCGTTGAATACTTGATCGTTGTAATGGATTATTTCACCAAATGGGTCGAAGCTAAACCTCTCAGAGAAATCAAAACCCAGAATGTTAAATAGTTCATTTGGGAACATATCATAACCAGGTTCGGTATACCATACGCCATTTCGCAGACAACAGGACCCAGTTCAAGGACGCCAAGCTACAGCTGTGGTACGAAGAATTAGGTATCCGGAAATTCTACTCAACTCCAACCTACCCACAGGGTAACGGACAGGCTGAGGTATCAAACCGAACTATCCTAGATGGCATCAAGACAACCCTAGAACAAGCAAAGGGGAAATGGCCAGAGAGACTACTCAATGTGTTGTGGTCATGCCGAACTACACCTAAGACGGGAACAAAGGAAACCCCGTTCAGCCTAGCATACGGCATCGAGGGCGTCATACCAACGGAGATCGGCCTATCCACACTATGAACATCCCTAGTCGAACAAGGGAGCAATGAAGAAAGAATGAGGGAGGAGCTCGACATGTTGGATGAAAAACGCCAGATAGCAGCCCTTACCCAAGCAAAATACCAACAAAGCGTCAAGCAAACTTATGACAAGAGGGTGAAAGGGTCCAAGGAATTCATGGTAGGCAAACTGGTGTTACAATGAGTAACGGCCTATACCAGAAACAAGATACATGGCAAACTGAGCCCCAACTGGGAAGGCCCATACGAAATCGTCAAAAGAACAAGCCTGGTGTCTTACAAGATCAAAAGCGTTCTGTTTGACAATAGTAGAGGAGAGAAAAATTCTTGGAACGTAGCTAATATTAAGAAGTACTACATGTAAACTAGTCTAACACTACATGTAATAATTTACCTCTTCCTTTGTAATAAAATTTTCTTCTGAATAAATAAAGTGTTTTGTTATACTGCCTAAGAAAAAAGTCCTCCAACGAACCGGAGGCATGTCTAAGAACAAGTCCTCCAACGAACCGGAGGCAACAGGGTTTAAGTCCCGAACAAGTCCTTCGACGAACACAAGGCATGTCTAAGAAAATGTCCAAGAAAATTCACAAGTCCTCCAACGAACCGGAGGCATGTCTAAGAACAGGTCCTCCAACGAACCGGAGGCAACATGGTTGAAGTCCCGAACAAGTCCTTCGACGAACAGAAGGCATGTCTAAGAAAATGTCCAAGAAATTCACAAGTCCTCCAACGAACCGGAGGCAACAGGGTTTAAGTCCCGAACAAGTCCTTCGACGAATAGAAGGCATGTCTAAGAAAATGTCCAAGAAAATTCACAAGTCCTCCAACGAACCAGAGGCATGTCTAAGAACAAGTCCTCCAACGAACCGGAGGCAACAAGGTTTAAGTCCCGAACAAGCCATTCGACGAACAAAAGGCATGTCTAAGAAAATGTCCAAGAAAATTCACAAGTCCTCCAACGAACCGGAGGCATGTACAAGAAAAAAGTCCTCCAACGAACCGGAGGCATGTCTAAGAAAAAGTCCTCCAACGAACCGAAGGCATGTATAAGAACAAGTCCTCCAACGAACCGGAGGCAACATGGTTTAAGTCCCGAACAAGTCTTTCGACGAACAGAAGGCATGTCTAAGAAAATGTCCAAGAAAATTCACAAGTCCTCCAACAAACCGGAGGCATGTACAAGAAAAAATTCCTCCAACGAACCGAAGACATGTCTAAGAAAAAGTCCTCCAATGAACTGGAGGCATGTATAAGAACAAGTCCTCCGACGAACCGGAGGCAATAGGGTTTAAGTCCCGAACAAGTCCTTCGACGAACAGAAGGCATGTCTAAGAAAATGTCCAAGAAAATTCACAAGTCCTCCAACGAACCGGAGGCATGTCTAAGAACAAGTCCTCCAACGAACCAGAGCCAACAGGGTTTAAGTCCCGAACAAGTCCTTCGACGAACAGAAGGCATGTCTAAGAAAGTGTCCAAGAAAATTCATAAGTCCTCCAACGAACCGGAGGCATGTATAAGAAAAAAAGCCCTCCAACAAACCGGAGGCATGTCGAGGAACAAGTCCTCCAACGAACCGGAGGCATGTATAACAAAAAGTCCTCCAACGAACCGGAGGCAAACGGGTTTACGGCCCGCACAAGTCCTCCAACGAACCGGAGGCACATACATAGGTACGACAAGTCCATTCGGTACGAAGAAGTCAAACAAGAGTATTGAATAAATTCAACCCCGCATTACGGAGGCGACAACGTACCAAACAACGAAAGCAACAAGGGAAAAATACGATCAATGAAATACCAATATGGAAACAAGATCCAATACATGAATAAATAAATAACGTAAGTGATAAATAGCCTGCATTACGGAGGCAACAATACTCGGAAGAATAAAGAAGAAACTAGCCTAAGAAGAGCTACCACATGAGGAGCACGACGGTACTTGACCTAGCACAATCTCCTTGTCATCCGTCGCCGTGTCCTCCTCTGAATCCTCACCCTCCAAAAGCTCATGTTGGAAGAAGAGAATCGAAATTGGTCGTATTAGCACCAACACATCTTATCACCTCAAGCCGAGCTGAGAACTCTACTCCTTTCGAGAGATCGTGAGCATCCGACGCTTCCTTATGGCGAGCGTCGTCCAAGGAAAGCTGACGAACTTGGCTTATGGCTGCCGACGCATCAAACCTAGTTCGAGAAGCATGGAAATACTTCATCAAAACATTGGCCAGGGATACCAATGACCTTAATTTACCAAGGTACCTATCCTTTAAACGCCAATACCGGTCTAACTGACGCTCCTGCACCTGAACAACATGCTCGGCATGTCGCACATACTCACGGAAAGACGCCGCTTGGGTTCTCAAGTTTTCCTTGAGCCGAGCACACTGAGCATGAAGTTTGTCGTTCTTCCCCATCAAGTCGACATAGAGCCAATTGGCACGCACTTCATTCGCCACACCAGATGAGGCCTCATCCTGTGCAGCACCAGTATGTCCTTGCCCCAGATTAAAGGGGGAGGGACAGATAAATATTCATCACAAAGCTATAAAACCGACAGAGTGAGTCAATATAAAGAATACTTTTATACAAGCTACATGCGAAGAAGTCAAAATACAAGTTACTCCTAAGCTCAGTCAGACAAATCCTCGACTGAAGACGAGGTCTCTAAAGGGTCAGCAAAGTGAACATCCCGCAGCGAGACTATCTGCGTACCCAAACGACCCTTCACCGAAATATCCAAGCGGTTCAAGGCAGCCGTAGTCTCAGTTACCCGGGTCATCGCATCGACCATATGCTCTGCTCGGGTAACGCCACGAGTACCTTTCACATAGTTGTACACCTCGAGGGCATGCGCACGGGCCTAATACGCTTTGACAAAAGATAATAAGAGGTCAGCATCTTCGAACACAGCCCCCAACACCAAATGCAAACTCGTCACTCGACCACGGGCATCATCCCGCCTCCGCCGAAGTGCACCGAGAAGCTCTTTGGCCTTTCCCTTGTTTACAGTATAATGGGCTGTCTTTTTGCTGAATTTCTCACCCAACTCGTGTAACCGAGTAGATAAGTCCAAGATATGAGCTTTTAACTCCCTGATCTCATGACTAGCCGAGTTAAGTTCAACAATATGAGGCGAACTAGGACCCTCGGGACTACCTAACCGTTCACCTACACTACTACTTGGTCGGGACCATATTACCATGGCACGAGGGTTAACCGGTACCTGACCCGATTGTTACGACCTTCAAACATACGAAGACTACCAACAAGCAATGAGCAATAACGAAAACGATAAACCAAACAGAATGACAACGGAGCAAGAATGTCATAGTTTATACAAAAATCCCCACAAACCGGGCATCAAAACAACTACTACATTTAACTACATTTACTAGATTAGTGGTCAACCTGCTCGGACGAAAGCCGGGGGGTCTAAGAACGAGCAGTGGCATCACCAGAACGAGGAAGAGGGGCGGTGGAAACCGATTGCCCAGGCAACACCGGCAGTTCATCATCCTGAGTGTTCGCCCAATCTCAGGGAAGAGCAGGCGCAACCCGAGGTGTCGGGTACACAAATTTCGACCAGGACGGGTGAGAGAGAGGAACCCTAGACAAGTTCAAAGCCCGAACATGATAGCTAAATGCATAGAAATTTGCACTCCTCATGAACTTGCTCCGCTCCTCTGCCTGAGCCGCCCTCAGAGAAGACAATTGAGCATATACTGCTTTCTTCTCAGCACTTGCCTTCTCGGCCATGAGCACCTTCTTAGCCATAGGCTTCTCATTCTCCTCGTGCAACAGCAGATTCTCATTCACCGTCTTGGCATAATTGTCTGCCATACTCAATGCATGAGCCTTATCCCCGGCCACTCGCTTCTCCTCGGCCAGCAACTTAGCATTTTGCTCACCCAGAACTGCCTTCTCATCCACCAGCTTAGCTTTCTCGGCCTCTAGCTTAGTTTTCTCGGCCTCTAGCGCCGTGAACCGATCCCTCAGCTCAACGGTGCTAAGGAAGGCCTGCAAGAAAATCACATAAGATACCAACAAAGAACGTCAAAAAATAGAATGACAGAAATAAAGCATACCCGGAGGACGTCAGCATTGACCTTCTCAATGGCCGCCACTACCGGACGAGCAACCATATCCTTCATATCCTTGTAGGCGAGAGACATAAGAGCAGTGTACCCCATCCTCAATGCTCGGGGCTGCTCCAACAAGTGCCCGCCGCACCTAGCAATATAACGGGTCATTGCCTCCCCGTCCACCTGTACCTTCGCAGTGTTCTCGTCTCCCCCCTCCTCGGCGGCCACATCCACCTTCTCGGCATCCTCTACTCTTTCATCCCCCACGTCCTTTTCCAAGCGAGCAGTCTCAGAGGCCACGTCCTTGGCCACCCCCTCCTCAACCCGAGGTGGCGAGATGTCAGGAAGAGTCATCACCTCTTTTTCCATATCATCAAAGTTCACGTGATCAAACAAGTCATTATATGACTCCTGAAACACAACAATGCCCATAGACCGAGCAAGGGCAAGGGCAAGCGTAACCAATAGAGACGTCACAGACTGAAAGAGAAATAACATATAAAGAAGGAAAAATCAAATTACAACTAACAAAAACAAATACACGTATCTCGGCTTCAGCAATCTTGTCCTCAGTGGAGACGGGCAAGATGGAGCTCTCCTTTGGGGAAGATGACACTCCCACCTCCAAGCTCCCCTCGGGTTGTGGTGTCCCAATTTCTATGGGGATGGACACGACTACACACTCCCTTGGCGAAGAATGCAGCACCACATCGGTGACCACCTCGCCCACCCATGCTTTCTTCGAAACCTCGTCTCCGGACTCAGATGATCTTCAACCTCCTAGGAATAGCGGGTGGCACAGTGCACCTGTTTCCCGGCCCCGCTACGTACCCCAACAGTTTTGGAGCAGTACGGTTAACCGCCTCACTGGTCAAACCAGGTCCACACCACTTCCAAAGTGCCAACAACACTTTGGTATTGGGAGCACCGAGATCAGGCATCTCGGGAGCAGAGTTAGCAAGCCCAGGTATTTGATGACCAGCAGGACACCAATTCCCCGATGCAATCACAATGCCAAGATTGTGTCCTTATTGGTATCTGGAATATCGAGAACAAGCCGGGTGAAGGAACGCGAAGTCTTCAGATAACAACTTCGGCGGTCAAAATTAAAGAAATACACCCCCAACACGTCTTTAAGCTCGACACTCACACTAGACAACTCCGACAGCCTCTTAATACCGTTCAGAATAAGGTAGCTGTTAACAGCAAGTTGGCACGGGGAAATCTGGAAGGCATTGAAGAAAGAAGCCATCCAATTAGATAAAGGAAGGTTAAGACCCCCGGTCAAGAGGGCCGAGGACCGAATTGCCACCTCCCCGGCAGGAACAACCCCCAAGACCTCCTCTTTGGAGGTAGGAAGGCGAAGTCGCACATCGGCAGGTATCTCTGCACGACGCCTAAACTCCTCCTCGGAAAAATCACCAACTTGAGCCAAACATTGGGCCAAAATATCCTGATAAAACGACAAAAACAAGTCATCAACACAACACACCATCAATATAAAAGACAGCCAGGAATACTAACCAGAAGGGCCAAAAGAACAATCCAACAACATAAATAGCCTTACCCTATTCACAAACCCGACAAAAGAACAATTCCACAACACTATATAAACCCACTAACAACAAATCAATACAAACCTATATTGGGATACAGACAAATCAATAGAAGACATGCTACTGAAAACTAATCAACTAAGAAAACGAGCAAAGGGTTATACAAAGGATCCCAGTAATCAGGGACACTTACAGTCATTATAATAAGAAGGAGGATGCAGCAGCGAATATGTTTTTTCTTTTGAAGAAAGGATATCAGCAAATAATGTTCTTTAGAAAGAGAGACAAACCCTAGAGAGAGAATATGAATGTTGAGAAATTATAAGGTAAGAGCAAAAAGAATTACTTAGAGAAGATAAAAGGAGTGAAGCCGCAAAAAAGGGAATAAAATATTAACCGTCCTTTCGTGTGACAGAGGTTTCCCTCTTTTCAGCCACAGAAAAGTCAAACACCATCAGATATTTCAAAATTCAACGCTCCAGATCTTGCCACGTCAAAAGCAAATCCCACTAACCCATGCAGTTCACATCATTGAACCTATATAAACGGCCAGTGGACCCCACCATGAAAAGCTTACAACATACGCTACCAATATTACTACAAGCAACGTCGAACAATAATTACTACCGAGGATGAACACCGTACAAGTTCAACTACGACGAGCAGTATTTATTACCGAGGTGTGACACCTCACAATACGCAGACCGTTCCTAGGTCGACTGTACACCAGTCTAACCATTCTAGAAACGCTCTCCGGGGGATAACCACGGTGTCCCATACCGAGGTACAAAACATAGTCTCAAAATGAAGAAACAGGCAAGCAGAGAAAAATAAGCAGTAAACAAATTGTAAAAGGAAGATAATAAAATACTTTTATTCATCCACAAGGGGGAAATAACCAGTTACAACGGATTCAATCCAACCAAAAAGAAAAACATTATTACAAAAACCATCCCCAAAACTTAGGCACCTCCCCCACACTGGAATCCTTCCTGGACTTTTCCTTAATCAAGCGGGAAATACCATGAAGTTCTGCCGTGGATGTAACAACATATTGTATCCAAAGGAAGACAGAAACAATAAGATACTTCTCTATGCTTGCCGCAACTGTGATCACTCCCTACGGTTTTTGAACCTTAGAAATACCACCCTCATCGGCATCTGTAACGACCCGGCCCCGTGGACCGAACCGCCATGCCCGTATCAACAATATTGTCCGCTTTGGCACAACTTACCAGGGGGGTCACCCATCCTGGTACTACTCCAAGTTAAGCATGCTTAACTATGGAGTTCCATCCTCGCTATTGTGCCGCACGGCTTTAAAAGGCCTTGTTGATAGGAAATGGATCTTTAAGCTCATATACCACACGGGTACTCTCACATCTGGGCGATGTGGGACTGACGCACAACATCGCACCACAGAAATTCCTTCCTGAAAATCTGGGTTGTCACAGCATCTCTCTTCGCAAAAGCTCTTTCAGGAGCTCCTTTTCCCTAATCAAGTGGGAAACACCAATCTCCAATTGTTTCAAAGCATGAGATTGAGATTTACACTTCTGCTCGGCTTCATAACAAGCAGCCATCTCTTCGTTCCAATACTGTTTAAACCTTTTACATTCAGTCTCAGAACACTTGAGCTTCACCTTCAACCACGTAACTTCTCTCTCCTTCAACTCAAGAGGAGTCAAATCCTCAAAACGAGGAGGAGGCAACATAAAAAGGGGTTCCTCCTCAAGAACCCTCCTCTTGGAAGCAGATCTAGTGATGGGAGCCATATCAGAAAATAGCAAGATTAGAGGAAACCAGAATTATAAAATAGGAGAAAGAAGGGAAGATTCAATAAATAAGATGCAAATAATAGGGAGAACTTATAAGGAGCCAAAAGGCACAATGTACGAAGAGGCACAAGATACGAGGCATTGCAGCAGTTCAACATTAAAAAGAATTGCAAAATAGGAAAAGGCACAAGATACGTGGCGTTGCAACAATCCAAATGCAGAAAAGAAAGTGCAAATTGTAAAATCGGAAAAATACATCAGAAAACAGGCCCAATTAAATTAAGGATCAATGGGCGGGTAAACCGAACTGCCAGACCGGGAGAAAGGTCACCGAGGAGCCACCCGAGCAGAGCGATCTAACCGAGCTTGGTATGAGGAGTTCATGACAACCAAACACTCATTCTCCCTAGTAAGGGCAGCGATGTGATCCTTAAGCCGAGCATTCTTAACCATCATGCTAGCTAGGCCCTGAGGGCCGTTGTCAAACTCCTCTTAAGCTTGATCCTAAATCTCCTCGGCCTTGTGCCAAGAGTTAGCCAATTGACCCCTCCGCAATAACAGTTGGTCGAGTTGATGACTCAGGGCTGAAATCTCGGTCCACTTAATAGTCTCCTCAGGATATGAGTCGAACAGGCCCACGGCCAGAACCCCGTATTCCTTCTCAAGTTTAGCCATCCGATGACGGACCCAAGACACCTCAGCATTCAAGTCCTTCATCTGAGCATGATATCTCACCACGGGCTCAGACATTCTTGAAAGTTATTATACAACAGAAGGAAATAGGGGATGAGGGAGAAGAAAATACGAAAAGTTTATGAAAGATGATGCATCCTAAAGAAAGGATGAAGAGTATTTATAGAGAAAAAATAGTACGTCATTGACTGACAATGCTTGGGAGCATACATCTTTGACTGACCATGTCTGGGAAAACACATCTTTGACCATCTGACACATGCCTCAGATATCACGTGGGTACAGTACAGAAAGAAGAAAAGACAAGATATTTGATGATTATGACAAATGGCATAAAACGACAAACCACAAATATAAGAAGAAAAACAAGAAGATGCAAATATTTGTTTCATTAATAAAAATGGAATACACATGCGTTCATTACATCAGAGGACAAAACATCCAAAGGAAATCATTACATCAGAGGACAAAACATCCAAAGGAGATCGATTACATCGAAGAGCAAGCGAACAAGAAACACAACCAAACAAAAAGGGAGAAAAAAGAGAGAAGAAAGTATAAAATAGAGTGAAAGAGAATAAAGCAAAAAATGAGGGCGCCTAGGGCGAAGTTGGTCGATATCGATGACAGGGCCCCGCAGGTATTACAGTATCTTGTAGCGAAGGATTCCCCCTCAGAACATTGTTCTCATCGATCAAAGATTGATGAGCAAGCCTGCAATAGTCCAACTCGTCCCTCAGCCAAGTCAACTCCCTCACCATCTCGGCATGATGAGCACGCATCACTCTCAATTCTGCCTCAGCATCTCTTAACATCTTCAGTACATTACCATAAGAGGCTTCGAAAGCCTCTACTTTCAAGGCTAAAGCAGACCCAGAAAATGGGGCAGCCATTGCAATTTACAGGATAATATATATATATATATATATATAGCAGAAAGAATATATGGGGAGATTATGAAGAAAGACAAGCTTCAAAAGGGTATTTATAGATGAATTAAGAGAGGCAATAAAGTGGGGAATCACAACCGTTTGCCAAAAGGTTTAAAGAAGCGTGTGCATTAAAGAGAAACGACTGTTCAAAAGAGACTCTTAGATTCGTGCTATTATCTTTGAAAGGCAGTTACATACGTGCCCTTATAGGGAAGTGCAACAATCTTAAGAGTATTAAGTAAGATTCTTTGCACAGGGCTCAAGAAAACTCAGTGGATAAGATCATGCACAGGGTTCGAAGAAGCCCATTAATGACGCCACACGCGCGTGATAAAGAGAAATCCAGTAAAAATAAATTGCGTTGGGAAAATAAAACATATAAGAACGAGAATAAGAAGATATTTTATTAAAACTTCAGAAGCTCCATTACAAAGAGAGGCCAGTCAAACAAAAAAGAGATTACAAAAATGAACTATTTAGCAGAAGAGCATGCTTCATCATCCGGCCTCTTCTTGGACCGAGCATACAACTCTTTGAGGGCTAGTTTGTAATCCCTCTTAGACTTCTTATGCCTATCCCGAGAGGCCTCGATCTCCTTAACCCGAGCAAGCGCCTAACCCTTCTCGACCAAGGCCATCTGATAATCACTTTCCAAGGAGGCCAATTTTTCCTCCAGTTCAGGGGCCCGAAGAGCTTCCTTCGCTAAGAAGGCAAACCTTCTCTTGTGAATACGTGCTTTCCTAACCTCCTCCTGTATGTGTGCTACGTACTCAGGAAGGTTATCTCCACTAGATCCATGAGGGGAAGCCATTGGATCGTTATAAGGTGTGTTGTACAAAGGGAGCAGATACAGCCCCCTTTTATAAGGATGGATAATGGGTAGGTCAAAGGTCCTCTCGAAGCAAGATAACCCTCTTGAACTTCCCAATGACATTTATGGCTACCTAAAAATGGTTTCAGTCCAATTACGTCATCCAATAAGGTATTGGAAAAGTAAACAGACAAGAATGAGAATAAGGAAATATTTTATTAATTTCAATAATCCAGTTACAACTAGGTGATATCACCAAACCAAAAAAGAAATTACAAAAGCAAATTATCCCGAAGAGAAGCTTGTTTCAACATCATCCGATTCAGGTTTGGACCGAGCATGCAGCTCCTTGAAGGCAAGCTTATAAGCCCTTTTTGCCGCTTTATGCTTATCCCGAGAAACCTCGAGCTTCTTTATCCGTTCATAGGCCCAATCCCGATCTTCCATCGTCACGTGATGAGCCGCGTCCATATCAAACAACCTTTTCCTATAGTCTGGTACCCCGAGAAATTCTCTTGCCACAACAGCAAACTTCCTCTTCACAATACGAGCCTTCTTGACCTTGTTTTCTAAATAAGGAATGTATTCGGGAGAGTTGTCACCAGTAGAACCATTGGGAGAGACCATTACGTTTCTAGCAAGGTGTTGAGTAATTGAATGTCATAAAGAGGGTGCAATCCCTTTTATAATAGACAAATGTGGGAAGATCAAGAGTCATCTCGAAGCAAGATAGCATGCTTGAAATTCCCAATGACATTGAATGGCCACAAGAAAACAATCATAAATCTATTACGCTCCTCGATGAGACATTGGGAATAGCGAGACCGAAGTAACATACTCGTAAGACCGATCATGACTCCCTCGCCGTGGAGATCACACCGAAGAAGTCAGGGAGCACTTGATAGAGCATAAAAATTATATCCGAATATATCTATTCGGGTACTAACCAAGCAATGCGATATAAATGGGTATTCAATGCAAAAAGTGAGGCCAAGGGTATAACAGGACTTTCCCACTTAAGGATAAAGACCATTATCCAATAAATATCTCAGCCCAATTAGTAAGGGCCCATATGGGAAAAACTCATGAGATGACGCATGAGATGGAGACACTTGTCAACATCCTAGGAAGCATAAATGCCTATAAATAGCCCAGTACCTTCACTTGGAAAGGGACCTGAAATCTATCTGAAAAATCTCAAAGAAAGGATTATATAAGAAAGATCTGTCAGAGTTTATCTCATTAGAAAGCAAACCGAGCAAGATTAAAGATCGAGCATCAAGGATAAACAAAAAGACCAAGATTAAGATTACATTATTATACCGAGCATAAGTGTAATAAGAAACTGTAATCCGAGCAAGTACAATTACCGAGCAATAATAAAGAACAACGAATTGCCCAATACTTATTATCTTTTACTTATTACATCATCGTTGAAAAACATAACGAAACTCATCAAAGTTATTGCTTTATCAGACCACAACCTTGATGTGCTCCGTAAGGTATATGCGAGGTCAGTAGCTAGACTGTTGGTTTACAAGAATAATTCATACTTTGTAAGTTCTAACCATCTTCTACACAGTTTCTATCCTCGCTTTGCTGCCGCACTTTACAACGGTGTTTTGTTTATTCCAAGTTGCATTGACTTTGGAAGTAAAAGGAGATGCTTGGATTCATATGCTCCTTTTAAGGTATAATTCATGAAGGTGCTCGTACCCTTTGCTTATAAAATTGAAGGTCTAAAGATTTTTCTGGTCTCAAGTTTTGTTGTTTTTGCTAAGAGATGGTTTTGTAAGAGAATGCATCGTGTGTAAGGCGTATTTTGGTGGGACTTGATACATTCATAATTTAATAAATTGTTTTATTATTCTGAAAAACTAGCTTGTTGCTGATATTGTTTTGCTTGAGACAATTTTGGCCACCCTTCCAAAGTATTTTTTGACTCGTTGTAGAGCAGCTTTAAATAATTGTCTACCTTTGGTAGAAAGGATTATAGTTAAAATAAATTGTTGGACTAATAAATTTTTGTCATATGCTGGTAGATTAAAACTGATTAGGCCAGTTCTATTTAATATGCAAAACTATTGGTGTCAACACTTTATTTTACCTTACTCAGTTTATAAAAAGATAGAAGCTCTTATGAGAAATTTTCTTCGAAATGGAGTGGCTGATATTCACACTAGAGCTAAAGTGTGTTAGGAGGATATAACCATTCCACTTGATGAAGGAGGATTGGGGATTAAAAAATCAAAAGACTAGAACAAAGCCCTTGTCTCAAAACGGATCTGGAATTTAATTAATCCCTGTTACACATCTAGGTGGAAAAAATGGATCCAAAATAAACTTTTGAAGGGTTTTAGTATTTGGGATGTTAATTTGCCTAGCTCTTCATCTTGGTTTTGGATGGAATTATTAAAATTAACGGATCTTTGCAGGCCTTTGATTAAATTAAAAGTGGGTACTGCTACCCAAATCTCTCTTTAGTTTGATAATTAGAGCTCTTTTGGTCCAATTTGTCCTACTCCAGACCCTATTATTATCTATAATTCTGGAAAAAGTAGAAAAGTAAAAGTAAGTGACATTATGGAAAATGGTGAATGGTCTATTCCACTGGCTAATTCTCATTATTTTTCGAATTTTGTTAATATTGGGCTAAATACTCCTTTCCCAATTGCATCTATAGACTCAACTATATGGACTAATAATCCTAATGATTTTTCAATCTCTTCTGCTTGGAATGAATTTAGAAGAAAAAAAAGTGGACTGGTATTATTTAGTGTGGTGTTGCTTTATTACATGGCTAGCTATAAAAGGAAAGTTGCAAACAAAAGTTTACTCTGCTCGTATTGGATTATTTCTAGATACTCGTTGTCTTTTGTGTCATAGTGGAGCTGACTCGATTGAACACCTCTTCTTTCAATGTCCTTATTCTTTTAAGGCCGTGAAATTATGTTATGGATATATTAATCTGCAATTTTTTGATAGAAATCTTACATGGAAACAGTGGATAGATTGGGGGATTCATATTTCAAAGAGCTTTTCGCCTTACTCAAAAATTGGGAAATTTATTAGTTTGTCTGAGCCATAGCCACGTGCTCTCTCATTCTTCTAATTGCACTGTATTGTAAATCCATTTTGTTAAATAAAATAGATTGAATTTTTATACTACACTTTTTCTGAAAAAAACGTACAAACCGTAAAAAAAAATCTACAGTTTACAGACATTTTATACAGACCGTAGATTTAATCTACGGTTTACAGTGATTGACTGTAAACCGTAGATTTAATCTACGGTTTGCAGCATTTTTTCATAAAAATTTTTTACATAAAATAAATTTGGTCAATTTTAACAATTAAAATTAAAATACTGAATATTCTTTTCAAATTAAACATGATTTTTTTTAATAAAAAAACTAAATGCCTTATTGTTAAAATTTTATATAAAATAAATTTGATCAATTCTAACAATCTCTCAAAATAAACAAAAAATTTAGACAAATTTACACACAAAAAAGTTGATTTGATAAATTTTATATTTTTGGTTCATGTTATATTTTTGTCAAGTGTATAAGTTGATATTTATTGAATCATTAACTAAATCGTCAATTTTTGTGAACTTTTTTTGGTTTGTTTTTAACACTTGTATAACGCAATATGAAATATTAACTAAGTCGTCAATTTGGTGTCAATCGTCAATTTTTTTGAATGAAACAATCATAAATTATATAAATTTCGTAAAAGAAATTAACTCAATATGCAAACATGAACTAAATTTCATAAAACATATTTATTAAACATTTGTTTACGTCATATAAATTTACAACAACTTGGAAAAAAGAATTACATAAAATTAAAAATAAAAAACTGATTATGGACTTGAGAGATCTATAGCTTCTTCTTCATTTGCAATTTGCTTTCCCGATTGCCTTTCCAGCGCCATATATAACTTGAAATTTGGTCGAAAAAGTTCCTTCCATGACGCAGCTGTCTCAGTGCGTGTTTGTTCCCACTGTGCTATAATTCCTGTCATTGGGAATATCCTTTGTTTAGGAATAACCTGAGCATAGTGACAACTGTTGACGAACACTATTACAGTCGGGATGTAATATGTCGTTCCCTGAGGCGGACCAGTATAAAGAGGTAAAAAAGTGGCGTTCCATATTTGTACCCCTCCATTTTTATTTTCTCATAAGGACAACAATACAATTGGCATATTGTAATGAGAAGCAATTAAAAAACCATAAGACAGAAATCTCATCCATTTGTCAGAAGGGGCGGGATTTGTAGGATGATAAAAATTTAAACTTGATAAAATATAATCATACCGGTAATCTTCAAAATCAAGATTCTCAAACAGCTCATAATAAACACCTTTCATTTGCTGCAGCTCTTGAAACAACTCACATCTTACCGCATACCAATCATCTTCCCCATGCTCTTTACCCGTCGCATTTGCAAGTACCCGCAGTTACCATCCCCACGCACATCATAAACCGTTTCGATGTAACTATGTAACATGACCCATATTTGATCATTATACAAGAAGGTTGGCCTATTGGGGGTGGGTTTAGGGTTTTGGTTTCGCGACCTCCTAGTTGGGTTTACCCTTACCTCCGGTGTTTCATCTGCCTTACCTTTGCCCTTTTCTCTACTAGTACCAGCACTCTGTTCCTCCACATACTCCCATCCCGACTTATCTCTCTTACTAGATTTGTAACGACCCGGTCCTCCGACCAGACCGCCACCATCTGCTTCCTACCACCAATATTGTCCGCTTTGGCCCAATTTCGTCCTCGCTTCTTGGGCCGCACGGCTTTAAAAGGCCTTGGTGATAAGAAGGAGGATACTCCTGCCTTATATACCATATAGGTACTACATATCTAGGCGATGTGGGATAGCTCACTTCTCTTTACCACGGTATTTTTCTACGAAAATCCGGGTTTTTACACTCTTCCCCCCTTCAGGCACGACGTCCTCGTCGGGCACGCCGTCCTTCCGGGGTTGCCAGTGCCCACATCGGCTAGATAGCGGCTCTGATACCAATTGTAACGACCCGGTCCTCCGACCAGACCGCCACCATCTGCTTCCTACCACCAATATTGTCCGCTTTGGCCCAATTTCGTCCTAGTTCTTGGGCCGCACGGCTTTAAAAGGCCTTGGTGATAAGAAGGAGGATACTCCTGCCTTATATACCATATAGGTACTACATATCTAGGCGATGTGGGATAGCTCACTTCTCTTTACCACGGTATTTTTCTACGAAAATCCGGGTTTTTACAAGATTTGTCTCCTTTTCTAGGTCTCCCCCTATTTTGTCTCACTTCAGGGTCATTCATGGATGTTCTAGATGGTACGGTTATCTCTCGGAGTTGTGTTTTCATACGCCGTTTTTCAACATTAGTTTTGCTATAATAAACACTTTTAAACTCTTCTAGATCACCCTCTACCCCATAATCATCGGTGTTCCCATTATCATCAATTACGTCTAATTTTTTTCAGAATGGATGAACATATTCTAGAGGAAGAGGCTTCCCGAATAAAATATGTTCACTCATAATATGATGACAAGGTAACCCGTGAGACAATTTGACACCGCAAGAACAATTCTCATCAGCCTGGCCACTACATTTTGTGTGTTCTTGAAATAATAAATCAAAGGCATAGTGTGTGATATACGACCTAAGATTTATAAATAGAGGTGTTCGTTCAGAATGTGGAAAATAAGACTTGCATTTATCCAACTTCATATTAATATCCTCAAACTGTTTTTCTAGAATTCTATTCACCTCTACCCAAAGATTTTCAAGCGTTCCAGTATTTGTGGAAAGGGATCTTTTTAGCTTAGCATGTTGTTGTTCGGCTCGATTGCTAGTTCTGTTACCTAGATGTGTTGTATGGTCGGTATAGCATGCAACAAACTTTTCAGCATAATCATTTAAAAGCTTGTCTACATACTTAATCACAGCAGGGTACGATTTGTAAGAGGAATTGAAAGAAGCTCGGTTATGATTGTACTCCTCTATCGACTCAGAATCAACCAATAAACTCCAATCATCTAGAAACGTTTGCCACTCCTCATCAGGGATTTTTTTACGCCAGTTTTTCAAAACATTTTTTGCAATATGAAAAGTGCACAAAATATGATGAGAATCGGGAAAAACAACGGATAAAGCATTTATCAAGGCCATTTCCCTATCGGTTACAAACATCCTAGATAGTATACAACCCTCCAATGTATCTTTGAATTCTTCCAATGCCCATATATAACTTTCCTTTGTCTCATCACTCATGAAAACAAAACCTAAACAATATGTTTGGTTCGTTGATGTCATTCCTACGACTTCTAGAAATGACATATTAAAACGGTTTGTCCTATATGTACAATCCATTAACAAGACATCAGGAAAAACTTTGAACATCCTTAGAGAATCGGGGTGTGCAAAAAACAAGTTCTCAAGGCAATGGGTTGTTGGGTTCATATTATAGTAGAATGTGTAGCGATATCCAACAAATTAAACAGTTCCTGTATCGGGTTTCTACCATCTCGTTCTTTAAATTTCAGTCCAGCCAAAAAATTATGTATTCTTTTAGTGTTTGATACATTGTCAGGATTTCGATTTTTTATGGCCTCTAATATTGCACCAACTTTAAAACTACTTTGCTTTAAAGTTTTAACAATTTCTTTTTCATCTTGGGTTAAACGAGCACATCGTGCTTGCCCTTGGAGGTAAGTTGGAGGTGGGTGGTTATGTTGTCCATTTTCTACTTGACACATCCATTCACCATTAACTACGTAACCTTTAATGAAAAATGGACAATCTTTTTTCTTTGTACCTGAATTTACGGAAGATGGTTTCTTTTTTTCGTAAACCCCCGATTTATCACACACAATATCAACATACGGTGTTCTGCTCCCATCACCCCCTCCAGACCTACGAATCGTAAGAATGAAACCCCAATTTCCAGCCACATCAGCAAGATCAGCAAGCATTTCATCCCTTGTATCACAAGTCAATTCATCAACTTCAAATTGCTCTGTATAATCAGTTAGCTCATCGTTTGAGCCACTGGATGAATTCGCATTGTTGTTATTCCATTGGTTGTTGTCATAACCATAGTTGTAATTCAATTTCGAAAAGTGTTTGCTTATATTTTTTTGGGGGAGAAAGGAGTATTTTTTAAGAGATTTTTGAAAAGTGTTTGTGTTTGATTTTAGGGTTTGTTAGAATTGGCAAAAATGAGCCATATTTATAGTGTTAATTTCTGAAACTCCACAAGGTGGTGTCATTTCCAAACTTTAATAATGCATTGAGTAGTCATTTTCGGATAGGGTTGTCAACTCATAATAATTCAAAAGTGATAAGGTGTTGTCGGATTTATTTTGATATATATGGTATCCAATGTCATTTACACTACAAACCGTAGATTACTTTTACGGTTTGTAGTGTTTTTTTTGGTGTACTCATTTCCAAACTTTAATAATGCATTGAGTAGTCATTTTCGATAGGGTTATCAACTCATAATAATTCAAAAGTAATAAAGTGTTGTTGGATGCATTTGATGGATATGGTATCCAATGTCATTTACACTACAAACCGTAGATTACTTTTATGGTTTGTAGTTTTTTTTTTTACGTTATTAACCGTGATTCAGTGCAAAAAGTACATTCGTAAAATGACCACTGCTTAAATCAAGGGTACAAACCGTACATTTTTTTTACGGTTTGCATAAAATACATACAATGTACGGTTTGCATAAAATACATGCAAACCGTACATTTAATGTACGGTTTGTATGTATTTTATGCAAACCGTACATTAAATGTACGGTTTGTATGCATATTTCAGAAAATTGCAAATCAGTCCCTGCATTTCGTAAAAACTCAATATTGGTCCTATCAATTAAAATACAGAATATTTTTTACAAACATACAAATCAAACATACGAATCAAATTAAACTTACGAATTTATAATGTACAAATCAAACATACAAATCAAATTAAACTTACGAATTTATAATATTCCAACTCAGCTAAGAATAAAACTTACAAATCAAACATAGAAATCAAATACAAAAAACACAAATGTGCATTTTTTTTTTGTAACGACTAAATGATTTAAAGTTGGACGTATGGAGTATCTTTCCCGCCGATGTTAATCTATCCGATGACGGCTCAGTAGACTCTTCGATTTCGTTTAGCTCCGTACGCCGTCTCTGTCGATGCTGCGATTCTGGATGCGGAGCACGCTCGTGGAATGTAAGTGTCAATCCTCGACTCCAACTGTCGGTTGAATGCTGACTAGGATGATGCTCGTACGACCCAAATGATTGTCTATGATGATCGAACGGAACATCATCCTGAACGTACTCCGACCCAGCAAAAGAAGCACGACGACCATGACCACTTGAACTCGGACCCGGACCCTGATCTGTAGTCGGGGGTTGACCTCCACTCGATATTCTACCCCCGTTATGCCCGCCGCTACTAGATTCGCCTTCCCCTCTGCTTCTTTCGTCGGGACGCGGACAACTTGAAGCCCTAGGGTAAGTTCTTGGGTCGTAACGTAGGTCGTCATCACCATCGTCGTCATCGTCGTCATCGTCATCCTCCTCATCCGACTGTTCATCAGCTGACCCATACGGATTCATTCCCATTTCAGCGAACTCCGCACGTAGTAAGTCCACGTCCGTTTTCATTTTCGCCCGTTTGAACGATTTGAAACTGCGGCGCAACATCGCTTTCTGAAAAAAAAAAACAATAAAAAACGATTTATTACTATTGAAATATATAAACAAAAAAATAACAAACAAATATTAATGAACTTTAACTAGTTGTTACCATTTTATTGAGCAGACCCGTATGCTTCCGGAAACCGTGAGATGGCCGGGCAAGTTCAGGTGGGTTTATAAAGATGCGGGTCCTCTCTCTATACCATCTCATGTAATCCGGTGACGTCCCCGTACCAAATTCGCCGTTAACAAGCCGGTTGTGGCGGTCATTCCACACGGTTATAAACTCTGCAAAAAGCGCAGGCCAATCGTGTTTTTGCCCAATCCCATATCTTCTATCCTTGCCGTGACCCTATATGGGTTTCCAAATATATGTAGAGACCCGCTGAACAAAACCGAACTGTCTCATGAACCTGTCCGCGGGGTGGAACTCAATCTTCTCATTACAAATGAGAGGCACAGAACAATGCCACATATAACGGCCCCGCATGCAGTATTCCGGATAGTCATCGAGATTCCCGTAAGGTTGCCACACTATCTTTAATCAGGAAAATTATTATTAGAATATGTAAACAAGGGTTTAAAAATACTATTAATAAATTCTGCGAACATAAGACCAATGCAAACATATACAACATATAATACGTAAGTTGCATATAGGAAATAAGAAAGTTAAAATTTACCTGTTCATGCGACATATTGTCAAACTGGTCACGTATGTGGACCACATTATGTCCGTAGACATATGGCTTAAGGTTAATTTGCCTCCAAATCTTCCATCTATAATATACAAACAAAACCCGATAAACAATAAATATAAATAAGATAAGTAAATGATAGATGACACAATAAAAAAAAACACAAATCCAATACAAAAACTAAATAATATCATACCTGTAACCGAGGGGGAACCTAGGCCAGCCCTCAGGTGGCTCGATATCTTCCGGCAGCTCTTCATATGGTCTAACCGGCAGTAGTCTGGTCATCGCCCACATATCAAGAAACGTCACCGCCCCACTTACTCCGTTTGCCTTGCCACGTACCAACTTGCATAGATTAGCCTCTAACCAGGCCAGAAGAGCTGATCCCCAACTATACTCAGCACATGTGTCAAAATCCTCCAGAAATGGCAGAGGCCAGAGTGGAATCTGATCACTGCTCTTATTTGAAAACACATGTGCCCCCAGTAATAATAACATGGCAGCCCTAGACTGATATAGAAAACGCTCCTCACTAGGGTTGGGGGGTAATTCACCAAAGGTGTGTAACATCCAATCAAGTCTAACTGTCAAACAGTTTGTATCCACTTGATTGTCAACCGGTCTAACACCCAACAAACTCTCTATCATATCTAACTTGCTCGCCCTGTTATCATTCCGCTCCGATCGGGTAACAGCAAGACCATCCACCCTGAGACCAAGCATAATTTCTACATCCTGTAAAGATATCCCCAACTCTCCACCGACAAAATAGAACGAGTGCGTCTCATCACGCCACCTATCAACTAAGCCTGTAAGCAAGCCTCGGTCTACGCTATAATTACCTATAGTGTGAATACCATAAAAACCAGCCCTAATCATATTTTGAACTACTCTGTCAGGCGTCGGTATCTGCCAACTATAATTATAAACCCTAATCTTATGGGCATCTCCTCTACCAGCTTCTCTTCCAGCATCCCAAGTCTGATTAGAAATATGACTGGTCTGTCGTAAAATGCCCAACCTGCCTTTAATCTGTGGACCTGGCTCTGCCATCCTAACTATTTTTATTTTTAACAATAAAAACAACATAAGAAACATACACATTTAATGATAACCAAACATTTATTTTAATTATCTAATTAAACAATGATAACCAATTAATGATAACCAAACAATGATAACTCAATGATAAATAATTAATGATAACTCAATGATAACCAATTAATAATAACCAAACAATGATAACTCAATTATAACCAAACAATGATAACTCAATTTTTTAATCATAACCAAACAATGATAACTCAATTTTTTAATCATAACCAAACACATTTAATGATAACCAAACAGTGATAACTCAATTTTTTTATAAAACGGATAAAATATCAACAACCCCAATTTTTATTGGTGATTTGGGCAAACAAACTAATTAAAAAACATAATTTTATAAAAAGCCCTAATTTTCAAAACGGGTAAATATTAATAAAGCGTAACAATTTTTATTTTTCTCAATCAAAATAAATAACCATCATAAACATGTAACATCATAACCAAACCATTAGTAATAAATATCTAAATAAACAAATTTGAATAAAAACCCTAATTTTTTTATTAAATGGGACAAATATCAACAATTATTATAATTTCTATAATTAGTATAAACAAACAACAAACAATTATATATAGCTAAGTGAATTATGGATTTGCATATTTTATATATTTTTTCCTATTTTACAAATTGAAATTACACCAAAAAAAAATAATGCAAAAATGGGACAAATATCAACAATTATTATAATTTCTATAATTAATATAAACAAACAACAAACAATTATATATAGCTAAGTGAATTATGGATTTGCATATTTTATATATTTTTTCCTATTTTACAAATTGAAATTACACAAAAAAAATAATAAATTAGAGAATAAAAGAAATAGCTTGAATTATGGATAAATTTGATTGATGATTTGGGGTTTTTTGTTAAGAAAGTTGATAGTTATTGTAGTTGATTGATTTGGGTGGTTTTTTTGGATGAAAATTGGGGGTTTTTGAGAGAAAGAGAGAGAGTATAGTATAAAAGTTTTTTTTTTTTTTTTAAAACGTGAAATTCTGTTTTCAAGGGACTGTCTGTGTAATTTTTGCGCAGGGACTGACTGTGTAATTTCTGAAAAATGGGGACTGACTGTGTAATTTCTGCAGAATTGCTGCAGACTACGGTTTACAGTGATTGACTGTAAACCGTAGATTTAATCTACGGTCAGGATCAATTCACTGTAAACCGTAGATTTAATCTACGGTTTACAGTGGATTGATCCAGACCGTAGATTAAATCTACGGTCTGTATAAAATGTCTGTAAACCGTAGATTTTTTTTACGGTTTGTGCGTTTTTTCAGAAAAAGTATAGTATAAAAATCCAATCTCTAAATAAAATTGTAAAGTTAGCAAAAAAAACAAACTATACAAATTATAAAAAAAACCCTGACCTGTGAGGATTTGATGGTGGTCAGAGCTTAGCAATGTTTCTCGATTAGTTGTATTAGTTTGTTACAAAGTACGTAATAGAAATGTTTTTAGTCTTATTAAATTCAGAGCTTCTTCAGCACTTCCAAGAAGATTATTAGTATTCGTGGCTCATATAGAGAGTAAATAATGAAGTTGTATGCATATTGTGTTGTGGAAACACGTTTCATTTTACAGCGGAAAAACTGGTCTTAGATTATAATTATAGTTTATATGAATTATATAAAAACGATATAAAAATAACTCGCGGGCAGTGCTCGATCATACCTGATATTCTACCGTATTCCTATAATATTCTTACTCTTAGAGAGATGGACTCTCAAACTGTAGAAAAGTTAGAAAATTGTTTATTAGACTGTCTTTCTTTTTCACAACATAGGAGTATATTTATAGCATACAGTAGGGATCCAGTGCATAAGAAAAATAAGACTTCTACTTAACCTAGATCTCTAACCCTAATTAGATTATAATTTAATTAATAAATATTATCTAGTATTAATTAAAAGTCTAATATAATATTATCTAATTAATACTTTTATAATCATAGTATAATCTATCAGTAAATTATATTCATTTCCATTAGAGAATATAATTGCACTCTTAATTCTTCTCAAAATAATATTTGAGAGCATATTATTAAATACTTAAATATCTCTCCACGTTAAGATTATAGATATCCACCGAGTAAATAAATTACTGATAATTATTTTACTCGGCTATTACTTACTTGACCTTACCACTTAACTTATTTGTTGTGTCGGATATAAATTACATTTGCAAGATTTGACACAAAAAAAACTTATAAGATTCTCGAGTGGATATCAATCCTTATTAAAGGACGTGAATTCTGTCGACTATAGACACACACCATATAAATAATGTTACTGTTCAATGTACGGGTTTGTTGACCACAACAAATCTCACCCATTGCAACTCAAAGCAGTATACATTGTAAATATGTGTATCGAAAATAATATAGAGATTCAGAGTATAAATAATCATAATTATTCTTTAGGTATAATTATTCTTTAGGTATAATTATTTTATTCTGCTCAGTAACATAAAATAATACAATTTGTCTTATTCAATATACTCTAAGTATATTAGCACAAACAGATGGAACTCAACCGTTCTCTTTAGTCAAGACAGACCTACTAAAACTATGTGCTACAACTATACCGATGGTTGTCCACTCCATCTAAAGTTGTGAACGATAAAATATATTCTGTTAGAACCGGTGATTTGATCTTCAGTGTGTAAACCGTACTCAACACACCAAATCACTTACTATATAAAATAAATACACATGTACGTGTAAATAATATGTACTCATTTTTATTCTCAAATAAAACATTTATTATTAATAAATAAATAATAAAACCGACAATAAATCATCTATTTTAATATCTCATTCTAACATATTGTTTAAGAAATAATATGTACTCATTTTTATTCTCAAATAAAACATTTATTATTAATAAATAAATAATAAAACCGACAATAAATCATCTATTTTAATATCTCATTCTAACATATTGTTTAAGGAGGGATAAAAAGAAGTAAAAGGAGGTGGCGTTGATTTTGAAACTGCAAATGAACCAAACCCTTGCAATTAATCTCGTGTTTTGCTATTTATAGTATATTATGACTTGTTCGGTAAACAAAACGAATATGAGTAAAGATATGTTCGGCGTGTTAGACTAAAATTAAAACCTTACATAGTATTTAAGATAAAATAAACAAAGTGAATTATCGATCATTACTCACTGAAGCCATAAATGTTGTTCAATACTTTCTAAAATGAAAATGCAACTTATTCAAGCAGAAAGAGAAAATGAAAATGAAAATGTTGTTCACTGAAGCCATAATATTTAAGATAAAATCTTATTCAAGCAAAGGATCGATGCGTAGACGTTTAAAAAAATAAGTCACAAGATTAATGTTTTTCGATCCCATAGTACATAAAACGAAATGTTTAAAAATAGACTTGCAGAAAGAGAAATATGAAGTATTAGGAATTAGAACATATTTTACCTTGACATATGGTTTGAACCTCTTGGTCACGAGGGGAATTTTTTAATGAAATGTGTCATAAAAACAGTCAATATAATTTGACTTCCAGCATAATCCTACTTGGATCACTTGTCCAGTCAAGTTTTCTTCACTCTCAACAAAGTGCTCGAGTATTGACATCATTTATCTGTAGTTTTCAAAATATTTGTTTTCTAAATAGAAAAATTATATAGAAGTCCAATCTGAGGATTGCTTTTAGGTTTTCGAAAGAATTTGAGCATGGTATGCATATACATTTATACAACATATTTTTATTAAAATCAAACCCTAACACACATAATCAAGAAACTATCATCTTATTGAAGATGTGTACGATGATGTGTTTGTATTTGTGTGTGGAGATATATGAGGAAAGAGAGAGAGAAAGAAAATACGAGCACAAAAATATGTTGGAAACACGTTCGATTTTGCAATGGAAAACTGACATTATATCCCGATTATATGGATTAAAACAAAAACGATAAAAAAATATCTAACGGACAGTGCTGGATCACACTTGATCTTCTGCCGTATTTTTATTATACGTCTTGCTTCATAATGAGGTGGACTCTCCAACGACTAGAAAACCCTAACTCTAATAAATGAGTTATGATATGTGTAAATTTTCCTTAATATATAAGCAGTATATATGGGCTACACTAAGGACCTAATACACAAAAAGAAATAGACTTCTACTAACCTAGAACTATAATCCCACTTAGATTAATCTCTAATTAATAAATGTTATATAATATTATTAAACAAATTAATATAATATTATCTAATTAATAATTTACCAATCTTAGAATATTCTATCACTAAATTATATTTATTTCCACTAGAGAATATAATTGCACTCTAATTCCTTCTCAAATAATATTTGAGAGCACATTATTAAATATTAAAATATTTCATCATAATAAAATTACAGATATCATGCGAGTAAATAATTATTGACAATTATTTTACTTGACATATTATTTTCTAGATCTTACCACTTAACTTATTTGTTGTGTCGAATATAAAACCCACCTGTAAAATTTCACACAAACAAAACTTATAAAATTTTAGAGGGGATATCATCAATCCTTATTGAAGAACGTGAATTCCGTCGATTATAGACACACACCATATAAATAATGTTACTGGCCCAATGTACGGGTTTATTGACAACAAATAATCTCACAATTTGCAAGTCAAAACAGTATACATTATAAATATGCGTATCGAATATAATCTTGGAATTAAGAGCAGAAGTAATCATAATAATTTCTTAGATATAATTATTTTATTCCGGTCAGTACCATAAAATAATACCAATTTGTCATGTTCAATATACTCTAAATATAATAGCACAAACAGTTGGAACTCAATCATTCCTTATAGTCAAGACAAACCTACTAAAACTATGTGCTATATTTATACCAATGGTTGTCCACTCCATATAAAGTTCTGAACGATAAAATATATTCTGTAAGAACTAGTGATTTGATCTTCCGTTTTTAAGTTGTACACTACAAACCAGACACATGTACATATTAAATAATGTGTACAACATTGGTCATATTTATTCTCAAATAAATCATTTATTTTTAATAAATGAATACTAAAAACGACAATAAATCATGTCTTTTAGTATAGCATTCTAACAATACCAAAGGCAAAATAAATATAATATCTAACGAATTTCATAACACACATGAGACTTCCAATTGCCAACCCATTTGAAACCGTCTATATAACATTCCAAATCCTAAAGGAGTAATCATTTCTTGAAAACTAGTATGCTAAATTCGGCTAGATTTAAAACCGATATATCTTCGTTTGTGATAAGCCCAACATCAATTGATATGACTAGCTTGTCTTAAATCCTTTCATATCTAAATATCTAGATAATAATACATTTAATGTAAATAACAATCTCACATCGTTTCCGATGACCAAGTTACTTTACATAATACAAAAAACATCAAAACGTACCCATCACTCTTCCAATACTTATACATCTTATCCGACCATTGATAAAAGTCATAAGACTTTGTAGCTTGATCAAAAATGTATAAACTAAGACCTAGATGCTTGCTTAAATCTAGAGACTTGTTAAGTTTGTACAACATGTGTTATTGACCCTTTGCTTGAATAAGATCTGGTTGTACCATAAAAGTACTCCACAAGACTTTCATTAAAGAAAATTGTCTTGACCAGAATTCTAGCCATTTGCCAATGATCCGCATCTATATCTCATTGAGATTCATTGTATCTAGTCGCTAACTTTCCAAATTATCAAGGATCATCTCGTAAGATTATCTCAAGTATAAGAAGCGTCTATGTCATTGCAAGACTCTCGCACTACGATTAACCTCCCTATAAGTACTAAACATTATGAATTTTTAAACTGGTGTTATACACCAAAATTGTCTGCATGAATCACTTGATTTCTCCCACTGAGAAAACGTATCTTGTGAGTCCATCATGCGACATTTCCTTTTGAACTATATGTATATAATAAAAATATCTCCCTACATTCTATTAACTTTTATCAAACTAATCTTATTTGAGTTTGTGGTTAACAATCATTTTCCAATAATCAGTCATGTATGCTAACAATGACTTCTGATTTTTAGGAAAAATAAGAAACCATCTTTCGTTTATTTAAGATACCCAACAAGAAACAAACATCAATATTTGATTCAAACTTCTTTGTTTTTTCCTCCAACACGTGTGTTGGACTCCCATATAGCAGAACTTCCTAAGATTAGGCTTGTGCCAAATCTAAAGTTCTATGAAAGTATTAGGTACTAAGTAAGATGGAATCGAGTGAAAGATGTACACTAATTTTTCTACTACATACCCCAAAAACAAATAAATTAACAGAATAATCAACTATTAACCTAACCATTCTCATAATAGTATTGTACCTTCACTTTACTACACCGTTCTATGATTATGTACTAGGTGAAGTTTACTGGGATATAATCCCTACATCTAATAAGTAGTCCACTAGATATTCAAAGAGTTACTTGCCACCTTGATCATATCAAAATGGTGATATACGTTTCCAATATACTTATTTGTCTTCGTTTTAAATGCATTGAATACTTCAAATCACTTAAACGTATTATGCATCAAATGATTGTACATTTATTTTGAATAATCACAAATAAATGTGACTATCTATTCAAAACTCATGTATAATAAATCGCATAGGATTACACAAATCAGATTGAACTAATATGTGCACCTTTTTAGCTCATACAACTATTGGTCGTGAAATACCATTTGATCATTTTACTATCTAAAAATGATTGAAGAGTGGCTAGTGCCTCCACTTTCAATAATCCAAATGGACCATCTTAAACCAGTCTTAAAATCCCTTTTTGATTAAAATAACCAAGGTGTAAGTGCCGAAGTAATATATAGTTCTACTTTAAATGTTATTTTCTCTTGCATGGTTTGTTAACAATATTATTCAACAAATTCCATTGCGATGTAGAATTAGAATTTATTAATAATATAAAGACCACTCACTTATTTACCTTATGAGATAAATTGTTTATTTTACTTAATAACCGGAGAGTTGTCAAAATAAACAAAATACCATTATCCATTATCTTAGAAACTGAAACAAAATTCTTTCTAATGGAAGGTTTATATAGAATGTCTATTATTATTAATATATGATTATTATTAATCAATTCTAATATATTTCAAGTTCTTGCACCTTGTTCAATCTCCCGAAAAATATAAATCTCGCCATCACCAAGCTATTAGGTTTGCCGGAACCCTTGCAATAAATTGCAATCATGATTAGTGATTCCAATATCTACTCACCAGTTAACGGTAGATACAATCACTAAACATTTTATAGTAACAAGTGAAAGTGATATAATTTATAGCTTAATTTTAAGTTAAATTTATCGGACAATAATACTTTAAATGACTTACTAGCTGTTCATGGGACTTTTTTTCTTTTTCTTATAACCTTTCGATTTAGAAATAGAAACCTTTCATTAAACTAAACAACAATTGACTTTTCATGAGACATTTTGGTGCCTTAACTATCAAATTGGATTTCACTATTGATTTCACCTTCAGGGATCCCTAGTTCAAGAACATGATCTTTAAACTGTGTCTCATCGTCATTATTGTGTTTAAGAGGTTCATATGTTATTATTTCCATCATCACAATCTCGAGTCTCAAATATACGTTTTAGATTCATCGTGATATCATAAAACATAACATACATTGATGCTAATGTTGCAATACATTTGACATGAATAACAATATGTAAAACCTCCACATCTAATCAAATTATATCCAGTCCATCTCTAATAAGGCTGAGTCAACTAATTAGTTACCCACTCATTCAGAGCCGATGGACATAAATAAAAAAAAACACAAAATTTTGCTTATTAGCGGTCAAAAAAATCAATTCTAGTATTTAATTTTAAAGTCATAATAATTCACATCAACAACTTTACTTTTAAGTATAGTAAGTACTAGCTAGTGGTATAAACGATATTTATTATCATGAGAAAATAATTACAAATAAAATAATAAAATGAGCAACTAAAATAATTATAGATTATTAATAAATATGGTCACTAATCCAATATTTAAAACTTTCATCTACCACCAACCCAATCACCGTTAATAATATGCATCGATAGGAGAACGTCTATTAGCCTATTAATTTTACTATCTAGACAAATGTCAAAGTAAAAATTAATTTATTGACTAAACTTCGGTCCTATAAATATTAACATAGTCTCAGATGAAGAGAGATAATAATATTTATATCTAAGTGTATACCATCACCCACTATTACTCCATTATTTCAGTATATAATCTCTTAGATGCATAGATGATCAGATACTAACAAAACATTATAATTTATATTTGATGTTTCTGTAATTATTCCATCCGATGGGGAGGAAATCACTATAGCCAACGCGTAAAATAATTACTTAATCTATAAATTGGCGATGTAAACTGTAACATTTATATGTAATAAATTCACTCTCTCACTTAGTTATTTATAAATTTTAGGGATACAAATTATATTTAATGATCCGTAATTAATATAGGGAGGAAGGCATTATAGCCCACTTGTGAAAATTAAATACATCACTTATAATTTACTTTTAGTCCATACAACCGGATTGAAATATTACTATAAATATCAATAAATGTAATTTTCCTTCTTCCCATTATATTAAAATCAAATTCAGAGAATTAGTAATTGATACAAAACTCTAGATAACAAAAGTTAAAAGAAAATTAAAATTCAGATATTTCATATTCATATTTTGAAGAACTCAATAAATCTCCTTTAATTCGATGTGCTAAATTTACATTTTTCTTCGGTTGGTTCATTTAATCGTCCTAGTTGCTATATAATATGAGAAACAAATATAATAACCATCACACTAAATAGACTTTGATGATATTTGTTGTTGATTAGTTGAAACTTTTGTTTCTCGGTAGTCCCAAGAAGGCTGTTGTTCATGCATATTACATATATACATACCTATTTCATATGTTTAATATGTTCCTTTGCATGCACTAAAAATATTGACGATGAGTGCTAAGGTTTGTTTTGATCAAAAAAGTATTTTTCTTTTTGCTTATAATATAAAAAAAATGTTCATAATGTCTATGATAAGTTGCATTGCTCATAGGTTGCACTTTTTCAGACTATATAAGTCCCTTCAAATCTAATTTTTTCCTTCCATCTATTTACATCTGCTCTTATCTAATCTTTCTCTCTCATCCCTTTCTATTTTCGGGGGAGTCTCTTTTGAGGTGTCAAATTACTCAAATGAGACTCCAAATTACTCAAATGAAGACCTGGTTAAAAACCAGATCCACGTCACATCTTATTTTTATTTATTTTTTCAATTCATTCCACTCAATTTCATTACAAAATAAATAACTCTAATACCACTTCATTACACCTCATTACACTTCATTTATATACAAAATAAATAAATTTACCCACTCTATCACACTATTAATTAATACATTCCTCTGTTTTTTTTTCCACTCAAACTAAATACAAAATTAAAATATTTTATAATCATAATATTATATCAAGTTAACACTTTCAATTAATTTATATTTTGCACCTTTTTATTTATTAATTTTGTTACTCCCGAGTAAATAATTAAATTGTCTCCAAAAACCATACACGTCATTATTTTCTTCGGTGATTTCAAATAGTACGTGCGTGATTTTTTAAATTCAAATAATGACGTGTACTATTTGAAATAGTACGTGATTTCAAATGCCTCATAATATTTAAAAAATACGAATTTAAAATGCCTCATAATATTTAAAAAATACGAATTTAAAAAATAGTACGTGTATTTAAAAAATCGTACGTGTATTTAAAAAATCACGGACGTATTATTTGAAATCACGGAAGAAAATAATGACGTGTATGGTTTTTAGAGACAATTTAATTATTTACTCGGAAGTAACAAAATTAATAAATAAAAAAGTGCAAAATATAAATTAATTGAAAGTGTTAACTTAATATAATATTATGATTATAAAATATTTTAATTTTGTATTTAGTTTGAATGGAAAAAAAACAGAGGAATGTATTAATTAATAGTGTGATAGAGTGAGTAAATTTATTTATTTTGTATATAAATGAAGTGTAATGAGGTGTAATAAAGTGGTATTAGAGTTATTTATTTTGTAATGAAATTGAGTGGAATGAATTGAAAAAATAAATAAAAATAAAATGTGACGTGGACCTGGTTTTTAACCAGGTCCTCATTTGAGTAATTTGGAGTCTCATTTGAGTGATTTGACACCTAAAAGAGACTCCCCCTCTGTTTTCTCCCTCCATCCCATTTATCTCTCTCGCCCGTATAACCTCTCTCTCTCTCCCTTTATGATCTTCTCCCTATCAACTTTGTATCTTTCAACCCCAACCCTCCTAGATCCTTGCTCAAGTTTGATCGGCATCGGTATTAGGGTTCTGCTTATGCTGACGTGGAGACTAGACGAAGCTAGTGACGGGGAAGGAAAGGGTGGGTTTGGAGAGATCACGGTGGTGGTGATGATGGCGAATTAGGGTTGGGATTTCATGAAATAGGGCTCAAAAGTATTTGTGTAGATTTGGCAGGATTTCATGAGAATTAGCGTGTTTAGGACGGTTTTGGACTGGTTTTGGGCCTTTCTGGTTTAAACAGATATGTTTCCGAGAAAAAGGTATATTTTCATATACTTGTGTTGTACTATTATGTGGGTCATAATCTGGTTTAATAGTCTGTATTGTCATGTCAAAGATGGCATGTGAATGTAGAAAAGGGAATTTAATCAAAGAAAATATAGATATTTCCTGGTTTAGCGTCTTTTTTGGGTCTTGTTTGGTAGTATCTTTAAGATGAGTACTGGATTCTTTGTTTAGTACTAGATTCTTTAATGTAGGACTATTTATGTTTTTATTTGATTTATGAATATTTACGGTTTAAGAAAATTTGAGTTTGGATTGGCTTGTTAAAAATCCGAATTCTTCCTCCAAGTGCTCGATGGTTTATTTGAGAAGGTTTGGTATTTGGTTAGTTGTTTAATTTTAGAAGGAAGATTAGATTTTTCAAGAAATGCACATGACTTGTCGAATTTAACTATTTGTTTCGTTATTTAACTATTTGTGATTTGGGAGTAGAAAACTATAATTGATCTATGGGTTTGTTAGGCTGGTTTAATAAATAAAAAAATGAAATTGTTACTCATTCATTAATACTTGTAGACTTGTTTTCACTTCAAACTTATGTTTTGCGTTGCATACATTATTAGATCACTGCCGATTGTGTTTTGAATATGATTTGAGGTCTGTTTTAGGGATGATTTGGGGTCTGTTTTAGGGATGATTTGGGGTATGCTTTAGGGATGATTTGTGTTATATTTTAGAGCTGAATTGGTGTCTGTTTTGGTGCGGAATCGGGATTTGTTTCGGGGATGAAACAGACCCCGGTTCGAGACTAAAACAGATTCCTGTTCAAGGATAAAATATTCTCTTAGTTTGGGAGTTGTTTGGCCGGATTTATACAACCGTGTGTCTATTTATGGTTGTACCAAATTGTACCCTTAAAGTGTTCGATGAAATATCCGATATATTTTATTGTTTTAAATTCGCTTGAATTTGGAAAGTTTTTGTGTAGGTTATGTACAATACAAACGTTTATGAGATTTTGGTCCGAATCGGAGCTCGTTTGGGGCTGAAACAAAGCTTATTTAATTTGAAGGTTTGCTTTGTAGACTTTTTTTGGGACCCATTCCGGAGACCGTTTTAGTTTGGTATGCTTTTGGTTAGTGTCTACATAAATCTGTATGCTCAAAATGGTAGGAGCCCTTGCACCAACACCAAGGTATAAGAGATTGGTAGTTCAAATCCATCAAGATTTTTTTTTCTTTAAAGTAAAATATATGTACTTTATGGTAAAATATAAATATTTTTGACAGAATTATACGCACCTTATACTAAATTATGTGCAAATATTTGAACTGTATTCACTTGTTATTGAACTGTATGCACTTTTATACCAAACACACATCTAATATTTTTTGACTGATGCACTTTTCGACTGAACTATATGTCATTTCGACTCAAATATATGCACAATCAGCAGAACTAGATGCACTTTCAGCTAAACTAGAAAACTTTTAGCTAAACTAGATAAATTTTCAAATGAACTATAAGCATTTTTGACTGAATTATATGCACTTCTGACTTAACTATATACACCGGACTATATGCACTTTTATTGAACTATATGAACTTTTGACTGAACTAGATGCACTTTCAGGTGAACCACATGTACTTTCAGCTGAACTAGATGCACTTTTGACAAAGATATATGCACTTTTGGCTGAACAAGATGCACTATCAGCTGAACCAGATGCATGTTTGATAGAACTATATGCACTTTTCGTTGAACCATATGCACTTTCGACTAGACTATATTCATTTTTGACTACACTATATGCACTTTTGAGTTAACTATATGTACTTTCGACTAAATTAGATGCACTTTTAGCTGAATCAGATGTACTTTCAGCTGAACCAGATGCACTTTTAGCTGAACTATATGCATACGCACTTTTATTGAACTATATTTACTTTCGAATGAATTGTATGCACTTTCGACGGAACTAGATGTACTTTCAGCTGAATTGAATGCACTTTCGACTCAACTATATGCACTTTCGACTACCTATATGCCCTTTCGACCGGATTATATGCACTTTTATTGAACTATATATGATTTTGACTGAACTATATGCACTTTTTACCGAACTATATACACTTTCAACTGAACTATATGTTCTTTCAACAGAACTAGATTTATTTTCCGCTCATTTACATTAAAGAAAGCCACTTTTTCCATGAAAAAACCACTTTTTGGTGAAAAAATCCAGTTTTTGATGGAAAATTGTTTTTTGATGAAAAAACAGTTTTTCGGTGTAAAAAGTGGTATATTGACAAAAAAACATTTTTTTATAATCTTTTTGTAATTTTTTAAAAAGTTTGTTATTTTTTTTAGAAAAAATACTTTTTGTGTTTTTTTGTTATATTTTTCATTTTCAGTGATTTAAAAAAAATACATTTTCTTTTTTTGATTTTTATAATTTTTTTATGATTTTTGTGATTTTTTATGATTTTTTTGGTTTTATAAAATTTTCTTGTAATTTAAAACTATTTTTTTGAGTTTTTAGAGAGATAAAATATGTGTATTATGTTTTGGGTTGTATGATGTCGTTTCGGTAAATAAAATAAATAATAAAAAAAGTGTTACATATGAGAAATGTGAACTTATCGAATTATCTAGTAGAAATATAAGTTGGTATGAGTTAGGTAAAGGGAATTCCCCCTTTAATCAATACGGTTAAACTAAGGAATATATAAAGAATTTCGAAGTTTTTCCATTTATAATGATAATTGTTTATGATATTTCAATAAAAACACTGCAAACAAAAGTTAAGATAGAAACAGTTTACTGTTTGAAAACTGATGGTAAATTGAGTGTCACTAAATTTTAGCAACAGTTTAACAATAAAAATTATTGTTAAATTTAGCGACACTCATTTTACCATTAATTTAGCAACAGACACTCCGATGATAAGCTGACATTTTTTTGTAGTGAAAGAGGCTCCGCATATAAATTCAAATGACGTACTAAAAAGCAAGGTATGTTGTTTATTGCTTTTTAAAGTAATTCATTATGGATGAATTAGTGTTTACCCTATAAATTGAATGAAGATCCCATTTTGTTATCTTAAAAAAGGGTTCTTTAACATTGACTAGTTATAAGACAATGTTAATTAAGCTCTATACCATGGCTATTACCTGGAGAGGCTCTCGCTGAGCTGATGATAAGCAGAACATACAATGAGATTGTCAACTAGCAAATAAGTCAGTAGTTACCGCAAGTCCAAAAACTGGCATTTCAAACCCTTATCTCTAGGCTGATTTTTTTTTTTCCAGGGATATTAACAATCGACATCGAAATATTCACAAATTTCAACCATCTATGATTTTAGTCAATTCCGTATTGGTAGTACTGCTCCCCGGAATGATGGTAACCAACCTTTTTGCCATTTGATAGGTCTCAAAATTCCATCCTTATTTTGCATGTTCACGCATTAAGTTCTGAGCGATTTTCGTGTTTTCTTTTTAACTTTATAGTAAGGAAAAACTTTTTCTATACCACAACTGGGACATAGACACAACCCCTTTACTTTTGTACTGCAACTGCTACGAACACACTAACTGCTACAAGCTATTCCTAAAACAAGAAATGAAGATAACTGAAATGTAAATTTGTTGACATGTAAATTTGTTGAAGGAGTAAATATGATCTTTATTAATGCTCTTCTTTGATGCCTATGCCTTTGTATTTATAGGAAAATTTATAACTGTTTTGTAGATTGTCTTGATTTAAATTCATTTTTCATTTTGGCTCCATCCTTGATTTTTCTCCTAAATTTTGAATTCATATCCCACTTCTCGACTGCTTGATTTTAATACAGACACGTGTTCTTTTCTTCATTATTCTCGGCGTTGCTCCTCCTGACTTTCACTTCATTTCAAGCTGGTCTCTTCTACCTTTCTTTTAGGTCTCTCATTAATTTTATTTATTTATTATTTCCTTCTCGAAAAATATTGACGGTAAACAGATAAGAATTAGCTTGATTTTTACAAATAGACAGGGAGTTTCAATAAACAATCTTCCCCCTTTCATCAATTATGTAAGTGTTAAATTCGTTTTAATCATCATTAAATCAAGATTTATTTATCGCCTTTGAATATAGAATGTGTTTTTGTAACCTCTGAGTCTAAGATGGAGAGTGATAGATAGATTTTACTTTGATACTATTGATCATCCTTTGATTAAAAGCACAATCAACCATCTTAATAGAAAAAGTAAACTGTAAATATCTTTTTAGGAATAAATTTAGTTATGCTTGCTTTGCTCTTGTATTTTTTTCTCTTTTGTAGTTTTTTCATTCCTGATTCCGAATAATTAATTTATGCAATCCACTTTTCTTGCTTTAAGCAAACAAACACAATCTTTTATTGGTTTTTATACTTATCCGAGGTCTATTTTATTTGCAAATTTTTTCTTGAATTTATATTCAAAATATTTTTGTTGTTTTACGGTATAATTCATTTTTTTCTATTCGTAATTTGAATTTTACGGCTGTGTTTGGAACACAGAAACTTTCACGGAAAAAGAAAAGTAAAAGAAAGGAAGGAATACAAAGTAAATGTAACATGAAATCATTTTTATCTCATGTGTTTGGAAAGTTGAAAAAAAAACCTAGAAAATGAAAATAAATTCACGTAAAATGTTTTAATTATTTTTGTAACAAGTGCCTTAATTTTAAATAAAATACTTATTTTTCCAAACAAGTGATATGTTATTTTCTAAAAAAGTGACTTATTTTTTAAAAAGACTAAATTCTAAACTTGATCAAAACAAGTAACTAAAAAGTGATTGAGTTTTTTTAGATTTGAAAATTTTCTATACTATTTATCAATTTTTATAAATATTGATCACCAAGTGACTAAAATTCGTAAGGGAGGGAGGGAGGGGTGGATAGAGGAATCTAAGTCCATATTTTTCCTTCATATTACAAAAAAAACCTCTATAAATTAATATTGTTAGTACCCGATGTTTTTATTAATTTAGAGATTTATTAATTAATATAACACTACAAAAAAATACTCAAATAGCGACGGGATTAGTGACAGTATTTTTTGTTACGAACTTATTAGCGACGGTTTTTGTGACGGCTTTGTGACAATTTAGTCAATTTGCAACAGATTTGTGACAGCTTTTTAAATAAGTGACAGGCTTGTGACAACTTTTGACTCTCACTAAATCAAACATTATTTTGTAATGTAAAAATTCATATTTTATAATTTTAAAGTTGTGTGACATATTAGCTCGGTATATATATATATATATGAGATATGTATATATATATATATGAGAGAGACAACAAAACGAAGTGTTTATTCATTAATATGAGTATACAGAGAGATAAATCAAGAGACCCCTGACCCTCTTTATATAATAGATGGTAGGGTTACATGTGATAGGAAAGCCCAAGATATGCCCAATAGAGTAAGGTCCAAGATGGCCAATAATATCCTACAACACTCCCCTTTGGACGTCTTGATTTCTTCGTCTTCATGCTGTCGATGTGAGTCGAGTTCATTCGCAGTGCTAAACACATAAAAACCTTAGGGCCGAAAAACCCAGTGTGGGACAAAATCGGTACCTAGGAAAAATTGTGTAGCCGAATGATATAGGCCGAAATATCATGTAAGTAACTGACCACAAAACAGTGTGCCTCATCAAAACCTTGTCAGAGCAAACCCAATGGGAAAATCTCTGATCGAAGGAAAAAGTGTCCAAGAATGGTAGTAGTAGGGATCAACTAGGGCTGGGCAAAAACCCGCGAAAACCGACCCAGACCGAAAACCGAACCGGACCGAAACGAAAAAAACCGAAACGAAAAAAACCGAAACCGAAAAAGACCGAAAACCATTCTGGCCGGTTTCGGTTCACTGCATAACCGAACCGAAAACAACCGAAAAAACCGTAAAATCGAAAAAACCGAAAAAAACGCCAAAAAACCGAAAATATATACTAATTAATTCTATACCATACATGTACAAATTAATTTCTTTGGTTAAATAAAGAAACAAACAAACAAAATAAAGAACCAGTAATGTAAATGTTTTTTAGGGCTTTTTCTTAGCCCCAATCCTTATCAGTTATCACTCATTTCTTAGCCCCCATTCTCTCTCAGTCTCTCTCTCTAATCCAATGGTGAGCATCCATACTTATAACTTATAAGGCGAAATTTTCTGATCCAAATGTGAGAAACCATACTTATAAGTTATAAGGGCAAAAATATGCATATTTTTTTTTTCTCTGATTCCAATTTTCGGCTACTGCAATTATAATATTTTCTTAGTCTCTTAAATCATTTGTTGTTTGTGTTTTTATTTTTGCATAATTATTAAAAGCAGTAGATCATTACACAAGCTATGGATGTTTAGTAAATGATTAGTTATAACTATGGATGTTTGGACTTTTATGAATGGAAACATATTGTTTGTTGTAGCTTTATTGGAAAAAGCTTGATTTTTGTGTTAAAAATGAATTTTGTAAATTCATACCTTTTCGTATTGAAAATTAAATTTGTAAATTCTTGATTTATTTTTTATTTTTAAACCTTTTACTTTTAGGTTAAATCTATGAAAACATTGAGTTCAATCGCTAGTGGTGCCACATCACCATCTCTTCTCTAATGCGATGAAGCCGAAGTCGAACATACTATTGATAGTGATTCCCAACTTTATCCCATAAAGGAATCCGGTGATCGCTCTGCTATTGAGATCGAAAATGAATCGGGGAAAGATTGTGGTGGTGAAAATAAAGGTCGTGAAAGTGGCGAAAGTTGGGCATGGAAACACTTCGAAAAGTATGATAAGGTAATTTTACATCTAAAGTTAAGGGTGCTTTGACTACAGAAATTAAAAAAAGGGCTAGGTGCAGACATTGTCCCATAGGTAAAGGCGATTACGCTGCCCATTCATCAAAAAATGGGACAACTAACTTCGTCATTTAAAAACAAAATGTGTTTCAAGAAATCGCAGAGATATTGGTCAATCTGTTCTTACAATGGACAAGAACAATAAAAATAAGCTTGTGGCAACCAGTTTTTCTCAAAAAGAAATGATAGGTATAGATGAAATGTCGTTTAGTACCGTCGATGAACCTGGTTTTAAGAAGTTCTGTAGGATTGGGATTCCGATTCCTGATTTTAAGTTTCCGAGTCGAAGATTCTTTATGAAAGAGTTTTTTCTTATGTACGAGGCAAAAAAGAATATGCTTAGAAAAGAACTTGCTATGTATAGAGTGAATCTTACGACTGATACTTGGACGTCCGTCCAGAATTTGAACTATATGGTTTTGACGGCTCATTTTATTGATAGTGATTGGGTTATGCATACAAGAGTCATAAGTTTTTGTTTGATTCCTAATCATCAAGGACTCACTATTAGTCGTCTAATAGAAAGTTGTCTACTCGATTGGAACCTTAATGTATCAACAATAACTGTGGATAATGCATCTCCGAATACGACGACTTTAAATAGTCTTAAAACCAAGATGAATAGGTGGGAAAATAGCAAGTCTATCTTGGGAAACAAATACCTACATGTAAGATGCACAACCCACATTATGAACCTTATTGTAAGACATGGGTTAAAAGTGTTGAATAAATCAATTCTTGCTATCAGAAATGTTGTTTCATATGTGAGGTCGTCACCGAATCGAACTAAAGAATTTAGACAGGCAGTTGAAAGCGAAAAAATAGCTTGTAAAAGCATGGTGGTTTTGGATGTGCAAACAAGGTGGAACTCCACTTATATCATGTTGAAGGTTGCATTAAAATTTCAGAAGGCTTTTGATAGGCTATAAGAATATGAAGGTGAGGGTGCAAGTCCATACTTGAGCTATTTCAATGAACCTGAGAGAAAGACTGTCAATAGTGATGACCTTGATAAAAATGGTCTTATCGCGCCAATGAGAAGAAAAAACAGGGTTGGACCACCGGATGCGACTGATTGGAAGAAGGCTGAGAAATATGTTGAGTTTCTCAAGTTTTTTTATGATATTACAGTTAGGGTTAGTACGAGTTTGAAAATAGCAGTTCATCGGACTTTTCATGACATTATGTCTACTGAAATACATTTGAACAATTTGTATGTGCCAAGGTTATCTTCTGAGGAAGATACTCGTTCGGAGATTGATAAACTTTGTTCTGAAATGTCATCGAAAATGAACTTGAAGTATGACAAATATTTCGCGAGATATAAGGATATGAACCAACTGATTTTGGTTGCTCTTATCCTCGATCCTAGGTTCAAAATGAGAAATATTGTTCACTTGCTTTGAAAAGATGGATACACTGATTATGAAGTGAAAGCGAAAGTGGAGGAACTTACAAAATTGATGAAAGATCTCTATGATGCTTACCAGCCGTGTCCTATTTCCGATGCTAGTCATCATTCCACAAACAATTATGTTGGTGGTCATTTGCGTACTTCAAGTGCATCATCTAATTCTGGTTTAGCTTTACTCGATGATTGGATGGATGAGACGGGTTATGAAATGGTAAAGGGGCATGAAGTTGATAAGTATCTAAGTGACCCGTTCGAAAAATATATTCCTGGTGTAGACCTTGATATTCTACTTTGGTGGAAGCTTAATGGGCCTTTATATCCCATTTTGTCTGCCATTGCAAAAGACGTACTCGCAATTCAGGTTTCTACCGTGGCATCGGAGAGTTGTTTTAGCACTGGAGGAAGGATAATCGATGCGAAAAGGAGTTCGCTTACTCCAAGAATAGCCGAGGCCTTAATATGTTTCCAGAACTGGCTAAAGGGGAATGATATCACTTCATTTATTGAAGATGAGCCCGCCTTAGACCTTGAAGAGTTCTATGAAACTTGTGAGTCCGGTAATATATTCCCATATATTTAATAATTTCAACTATGTTCTTGTGTTTTTGCTTTCAACCAATTGAGTTTTTTAAGTTTTTTTTTACTTAAGACTTCTGTTAACATTTGTTGAATGAATTAATCTTTTACTTGGCTGTCAACTTTCTAGAATTTACCTTGTTGATTTTTGAGTCCGACTTATGAGTTTATGAGCTTTTGTATTATACATTAATCATATGCAGTTTGTTTTTTGCAAAAAGTTTCGGCAGAAATTTGAGCTCCGCTTCGAATACACTCTCTTAGTTTTTATGCTCTTCCGGTTATTTTGTTCAATCTCTTTGTAGGCTTTTGGATCGTTTTTGAGATGAAGGGTGAAACCGTGATAGTGAAATGGACTATTCAAGATGGTGACATTGATCGCATACTTCTGCATTCTCCCGGCTTATATTATAAATTTATAATTATGGTGTTTTAAAAATTTTGAACTTATTATATTTAATGATGTAGTGAACTGGACTTTGTTACTGGTTTGTTTTTTCTTTGTTTAATCTTGAACAATTTAGAGTTTTAGACCCGCAATGTTTCTGTATTTTGGTGCTCAAAGTCTCGAAATATATTTTGGCAGAATTTCATAGGTTATTTACTTATTTTGCACAATGGTTATTGACTTATTTCATTATTTGTTGAATTTCCACCAATGTATGCGAGTCTGTGACTGTGATTGTATGAGTATATTTTTGGCTATTTAGCATTTTTGAACAGGTTATAAAATAAAGAAGTTTAAAGTGTACCTATAAACCTGAACCAAAACCGGTATCGGAAACCGAACTAGAACCGGAAGCGAACCGAACCGGTTTGTTTCGGTCCGGTTCGGTTCAGTTCACATTTTCAGAAAACCGAAAACCAAAAATAACCGGACCGAAATTAATTTCGGTTTCGGTTTCGGATTTACCAAAAACCGGACCGGACCGAACCCAGCCCTAGGATCCACCACAAAACAGGTGCCTCATCAAAACCTTGCTAGAGTAAACCAAGTGGGAAAAAATCTCTAGTCGAAGGACAAAAGAGTACACAGTGGTAAGAAGTATACAACAGGATACTCCCCCTAATTTCGACAATCTTAAGTGAGATATGATGGGAACGTGTCTCGCTAAAAACCTTGCCAAGGAAACCCAGTGGGAAAAAACCTTGGTCTAAGGACAAAAAGAGTACACGAGCATGCAAATGGATGCTCCCTCTCACTTGCACACGACAGGGTGCGAGAATTTCGACTAAGTAGTAATTAGTGCAATAAGCATTCACCTGGATGCTTCCCCTCACTTACACAAGACTGGGTGCAATGATTTCATATTCGAATAAAGAATGCCTCATTTACTTGCACACGACTGTATGCAAGAAAATATAATGTGGAATAAAACGAGCATTCGACAGAATGCTTTTAAACTTCATATGTGAAGATTTATTTCGGCAAGAAATGCTAAATAGCATAATCTAGCCATGTCTCTCTTGATCGATAACAAGTTGTCCTCAAATAAGACAAGTGTTTTATCTGAATCGTGAGACAGAGCATATGTAATTCAAATATGGCTAATACGAGCTCGAAGCCATATACACTCTAGTCGTCTCATAGAGCACGAGTAGATCAGGGTGATTCGTTTGGAATCATTCCAAGACCTCCAAGATATTGCCTTATTCCTAATGGTAAAGACAGACCATGTTAGGAATATCCACTATGCGGGTCTGATAAGTAACCGGCATCGGTATAACCGAAAAAGGGTAGCGTTAATTCGAGTACCAAATGGGGTAGGTACACTCGATGACGCAAATGGGAAAAACTAGCCCACTTTCAAAATTACCATAAGGTAAGGGAATGTGTCTTTAGTGCCATTTCGATGGAAGCGTGTTAGCGCGATGCTGTGTTGAGCTATACCATTCACAGCATACGAGATGTTCGCCCAAGCACATTAGACCAAGTACAATGATGCGCTTATTGTACTTAGATATGAAAATGATGGTTCAATATCTCTTCACCGTCTCAACAGGGACGGACTGGGTCTATATCAATGTCTAGTGATCGAACGATCATGGGAGAATCTGACGACTTAGCGTCATGATGACTAAAACGTTATAACACCTTCTGGGTGTAGTCTGAATCATGGACTTAGATTCAATCTTTACGGGACTCGACCGTTGGGCCGAGTCACTACCGTGTCTTCCCAAGATCCTTCATCTCGAAGGGAAAATCCAAAACGTGAATTGCTTCATAACACGCAAGGGCATAATACTTGTTCAAGTATCCCAAGCTGATCAAGTACTCACTTAGGCGGTATACCACATCCGCTTGGATTATATTAATCCATATAGTGAACGTCTCAGTCAATTGAGATCGTGTTCCGTGGTCAGGAACTACTTGATTTAAGCCCATGAAGTCACACAGGGACCTTCATCTATATTTCTTTGTCTAAATTCTCATAGAGATAAAACAGTGACCACAATCACATTCTTCATAATCAGTTTTTGGGAAACTACTAAACTGATAAAGTAGGGGACCGTTATAACGTCCATTACGAGAAAATCAACCATCTCGTAATCAATTTCAAAATGTGAGAGAAGTCTTGCGCTACTAGGCGAGCATTTTACAATCTCATTATTCTCATCACTTTTCCTTACGAATAACCAAATAAACGAACTCGTTTAACATTGGTGGTGTTGGAGTTACAGGTCCGAACACACTTTCGCTAAGGAGTCTACTTGGATTGCAAATTTCCATTAGTCCAGTCTATTCTACGTTGACTTCATGCAACGGTACATCATTTTCTGTCATAATTTGCTCATATTATCAATCATCACCGAATATATGAACAAGTAATCAATGACAGTCTCGTTTTGCTTCAATATCGTCTAAGATATCATGATCGACAGATATTTCGAGATTCTTATGATGAGGAAGAAATCACACATCTCCTTGCTCCTTTATAATCTTGTCCGACAAACGAGTTTCAGTTCACCACCTCTGGGGCTGAACGAATTTGGAACCGGCCAACTTCCTCGTATCTTGGGAAGGACGATAGACTGACGTCCGACGACAGGGTCCTTTGCTTGGCGGGTTCGGCCAAAGCAACGTGTTATTACAGGAACACGGTGTCCGACAGGGACGTCTATCCTTGCAAACATTTTGCAGCAGGTATAAATGATCTCGTGACATCTCATAAAGTCATTAAATGCGTTTGACATTTAGCTAGACTTGAGTGAGTCTATGCACTTACTTATCACTAAGTGCAGTTTTGGGGATCAAGCTAAGACTGAGTGGGTATGCCACGTTACTTCACGTCGTTCCTTATCAACGGTAACGTACAAATCTCCCCCTAACCATGGGGAAAACAGTCTTAGCGATGTCACTTTCGCATATCATGCGGTAAAGAGATCGCTTGTCAAGGTTACTCTATCAAATGATAGGCAGGGGATTCATAATCGATTTATGTCCCCTTCAGAGGTTCATATTTTGAACGCTATAGCAGCTCAATCAAAATATTAATTAAGCACTCCAAACACGCGTTAATATGAGATTTCTGGCTCATAACAAGTAACCAGCTGGTACGCATATGGTGTCCGAGTGTCTATGGGCCTCATAACGGGCCAATGCAGCAAAATAGCATAACCCCACACGGAAATATAAAACTTGGTGCGCAAGACCAAGAAGTGCGTGCAATCATTTGCAGTCGCGTCATCAAACTTTCCGTGAGTCCATTTGGGTCTGAACATAATCGACAGGATGTTCAGTTTCAATTTCCAAACTCAAATAATTCAAATTGAAATTTCGATTCTTACTCTTCGGTATTATCAAGTCGACTAGACTTTTCAGGATAATCCGGATCATGAGCCATCAACTTAATGATAAGGCTAAGAGTTTGGGAAGTGCTGCATTTATGTGGACAACAGTAAAATGTGACCATATTGTCGATGCATCAACCATAACCATTTATATTTATGGTCCGTCTTATGGTTGGATAAGTCAATAATAACTCCTTCAATTCTTTACAAGAATTCTACGAGTTCATTTCGTGATCTTTACACATACTCGTCTTTCAAAGTGAGCATTAGTGGCATTAATTTCAGATTAATCACGAAATATATACTCAAAGAGAATCCAAATGCGATGCGATTATAAATCAACAATCGTCTTTTGACCCGGGAATATCTCATCCGGTCAATGCCACAATATCAAAATGCTCTTATCAATCGACGACAGACGAATGATAGTACAGACAATCATGTCTTAGCATCTAAATCCTTTATCATTCGATAACAGGCGAAATGATAAGATAACTTTAAATGCTTTAAAGAATGTGGCAGCAACCACTTGAAAGACATTCCAACTCCTCTAAAATACGCTTTTGGTCGTATTGAATGGAGGCTATGTAAAGAAATTTTAATTTTTTCATGAGCTATTACCATATAACACTGGTTTTCTCGAATATTTTATAATTCAACAAGGTACGACATGACCTACATGAGCATAAGATCTCATATTTGACAAATCAATTTGGTTTTATCAAAGGTTTTGATTTGAAACGACAGGTCCAATCGTTGTCACTGAGTACTCTTTTATGCAAATAGTTGGTGAAATTATGGTACACTGTTACCCACTATTTCCAAAAAAAAAATCAACTACCCCACAAGTATTGCCTAAAATTTCATCATTTAAAGTTTGGTCACATTTGTCAAAGAAATTTGCTCAAAACACTTTAAATTATTTCGAGAAATTTCGTAAACAGGCAAACCATAATCCAAAAGTATGTCCAAATGGAAAAATCATAATGAAAAAGGAAAAAAACAATCCACATGAGCGAAAAGATGGCTCAATGATTTATCAAAATCAATAAAGAAATGTACCAAACTTATTTGAGCCACAAAACCGGGGGTCTCAAGAGTTTCCTTTCAGTTATCTTTAACAACATTAGCATCGGTTTTTTCACCTTTATAATAGTTTTGAACTATTTAAGGAGTAACCTTGCATGACCTTTGTCTTTATAGCATAGAGTTGCCTCCTTGAGCATTATCTCTTGCTTTGTGACAACGGACCATATTGTTCCTTTCAATTACTGTCTTGGAGCCACAGGTTTTCGATTTTGACGATTGTCTAAAATCTCGCTTGGCTAGGCGATTCATCGGGATCGCAACAGTTCGAGACAAATATAACTTGTCTCGGTTCTCGATTCGTGGAAAAAAATATACACGAAGAGCATTAATATCAGGCAAACAATTCGCCATTGACCCAATAGGATTAAAATTACTCACCGGGACAATTTTCTTATCCAATAACAGATGGGCGATAAAGGAACATGGTGAATATAAATTCACGATACTGTTTATGAAATACAATTTCCAAGCTAGTATTTTGGTGAAGGATTGCTCCAATATGTCAATTTCAAATATTTGTTCACCATAGATGTCATCACGTCTCAAATGTGGTGGCGGAATAAAATCAATGCCTTAGCATTCATCCTGAGGGTAATAACAAACTCGTGTTTTACTCATCAAAGATGGCATCCAAAAAAAATTTGGGCATCACATTTTCACACATCAGGGTGAGTAGCATGTGGTGACGGATTAAAATCAACGTTTAAACAGTCATTTCGCAAGTATGTTTTACGATTTTTCTCATCATAGATGGCATCCAACATGTGTTGTGAGTTCTGGATTATTTATCATATAAAATGACTGGTTTATATGTTTATGGTTTTCACAAGCACAAACGTTTTTTCGAAACACCAGGTTCGAAAACATTAGTTTTGCTTCTCATGTGAATCGGTTCTCATTGATCGAACGATGGGTCGATACTAAAACACCAATTCGGCGAAACATACATCACTATATAAACACACTCGGGAAAATTATTATTTAGTCAACCCCTTTCGGTAGCTCTAATTGAAAAACGACCAGGAAATACGGTGAGGGTGGAGGGCACGAATGGCACTTAAAACCCGACCTCATTAGGATATCGACTTCCGCCTATATCTTTTCTATACATCGTATCCAAATAGGTGAGCCTATTTAGGGAAGATTCATAATTTTTCCAACTTAAATGTGAATATATATGATTTCGCAACTCTACCCTTCATGGCAATAAATAACAGATTTATCTATTCTAGATAACCACATATATATACAAAGCAGTATAAAATATATTCATGATATATATCTAATCATGCAGTAGATTTGGTGATAAACTAAATCAATTCAGGATTATCAATTACACAAATTATATCATGCCAAATCAAATCAATTAGATCAAATCAAATAAATAACTGTCATATGTGATATTTATATCTATGGTAAAATCAAAAGATATGTTGATTATGCTAACAAGGTATCAATCAATTATCTACGGTTTATTGTCATATAAGTAAATTCTATACATGGTCGTTTTAACATACAAGCAAGCAATATATTTTTAATTACCAATTAATTCTATATATGTTAATTTTTAACATGCAAAGTGGTTAAATTTAGATGGAAACATATCAATTTATTCAATTAACATGCAATTTATTCACTTGCCTTTTTAATAAATATATATATATGCGTGTGGGTGAATATTTAGACCGAATATTGACTTTTATAACACATATATACTGTTTTTATACATGTAATATACTACAGGGACTATCCGTGTAATTTCAGCAAACTATATATCTATTTACAGCATTATTACAGCTTCAGTCCATAATTTCAGACAAGTTTCAGTTTAGTCCTTTAGTAATTAACATGCACAGTCAATAATTTCAGCGAATTACAAAACAGTCCTACTGTTTTCAGTTTTTTTACAGATTTAATCCCACAGATTAATACATGTTTCATAATTACATGATTTCCGATTTACAACCCGATTATATGTTTTTTTACTGATTTTGTTTTTATAAAAATACAATTTTACAGTACACGATACATATTACATATCAATAGGTTTTTATAGACAGGTTGATCATATTAGACAATAAAAAAAAAAAAAATCTATCATGCATAGGTTTTTTTTTCCAATAAATACATGCAGTTTGAGTTACTGTGTATAGTCTTATCAACAAATATGATTTTATAATCAACATTATATGTGCTACGATCATGCTTTAGTTATCCATACAAGTAACAAACTCTAATACACATGGATTATATACTACGGTATATATATCATGCTTTATTTATCCATAAAATAATACGTGCAATCACATATATGGAATAAATTAAGTTTTGAATTCGGTACCTTACGCAAGGTATGTTGATGAATGTCGATATAGCAAAATATTAAATACCCGGATAAAGCTCAAGGTTTATATTGTATACTTAGAACCCTAGCCGTACTCCGATCTCCGAGAGCAGTGCTGATAACGCGTTGTGTGACATATTAGCTCGGTATATATATATATATATATGAGATATGTATATATATATATATATATATATATATATATATATATATATATAAGAGACAACAAGACGAAGTGTTTATTCATTAATATGAGTGTACAGAGAGATAAGATACCTCTGTCCCTCTTTATATAATAAATGATAATGTTACATATGCTAGGAAAGCCCAAGATAGGCCAAATAGAGTAAGTCCCAAGATGTCCAATAATATCCTACAACAAAAGTGTTTTTTTCATCGATTCAATAAATATACTCATTTATAATATAAAAAACTCATTTTATATTACTAAGAATACTCGTTCAACTCGTTAGAAAAATCAAATACACTATTTCACTTACTAACACATATATTTGGTTACATCTTAAATCGCCTAGCAAATTAAGAATATACATTGAGTACATTAACAACAGAGGCTCATACTAAATGTAAAATTTAAGAAGAATAAAACAACTATAGAGTCATTTTTCACTAAATCGCCCTATTAATGTTTGTCATTTAGAAAAATTATTAATTTATGATTTTGTGGGGACCAAATATTTATATAAGCATTCTTCAAAATTTTATTATCTTATTAATATATCAACATAGCGATTTTTTATACTGGCCCAAGTTGGGACCTGAGTGAATGATTATTTTAGAGAAATTATTAATTAACCGAATATTAATTTATAGAGTTTCTACTGTATAAACAAAAAATTCTCATAATTTCTTCCGTTTTCTTTTTCATTAGTTTAAATATGTAGCCATATAGTAATTTCTAAGATAAAAGAAAAAAACTCTCCCTCTAAAGCCCTCCCTTTTACCCTAAACCCTAGCCACCGCCAACCTTGGGGGTGGTGTTTCGGAGCCACTCTACCCCCGTGCTCTATACCAAGATACTCTTGTCACGCCCCAAAATCCATAGAACACGGATTTCGAGACATGACCTTTTTAAAACAAAGAAAAGATAACCTGTTGGTACGAATTTAAAAAATTTAAAAAGAAAAGACTTGCGAGCTAAAGGAATAATTAAACAATAAATAAAATGCTTGCCAAACGCGGCTACACGACCAAAAGGTTTTAACAAAATTATATAAGAAGAACTAAACAAATGCAATTTGCCCGTAGGCTACAACCTCAAAACTGTTCTATAATAAAAAGAAAGCGAAAGCCCCAAAGCCATGTGATGCATTCCAATGGCTCCTATCCAAACGCCTCAACCTATAATGTACCTGAAATACAAAACTGTAACGGTGAGTCCCACGCACATAACTAGACGGGACGGCACCACAAACACCGTCACTCCATCCCATAAATGCAAGAGCTCACAAATTCTGCAACTACGATAATCGATGTATAAAAATAAATATAATGACATTCTACAACTACGATAAATTAAATAAATTAAATACACATCAACAACATACATGGACCTCTCACGCCACCTACCCCAATCCGTAAGGTAGGTCATTCCCTATCCCTTCGGCCGTCTTCTGTTCTCGGAATTAGGGAGAGACTGAGACCATTGCAACATAAAAGTAGATTTATAGTGCGCACTTGGACCTCTCACGCCACTCGTCCCAGTCCGTAAGACGAGTCATTCCATATCCCTTTGGCCGTCTTATGCCCCCGGAATTAGGGAGAGACATAGACCATTGCTAACATAAAAGTAAATATAGTGCACACTGAGACCTTTAACGCCACTCGCCCCGGTCCGTAAGACGAGTCATTCCCTATCCCCTCGGCCGTCTTCTGTCCCCGGAATTAGGGAGAGACAGAGACCATTGTCACTACAGCTAAATCACAAGGCCTCGGCCAATAATATAAAATCATTCAAATAACACTATCTCATACGTATAAATATTAAGGCCTCGGCCAATAATATTATACTATTCAACTAACATAAACTCATACTTCACTTAACGTAATACAACATAAACCATAAACATAGATGCTAGATTCACAACTAGCCAATCACTTCAACAACATAAAAACCCATTCAGGCATTTTAACAAACACCTTGTATGCATAATATAAAACTCATCTTTATTCAACAATAATTTACCCAATTCTATCAACAACCATAATAATACATAATCAACGCATATAACACTCAACCCATTAATATTATCATTAATCCGAAATCAAAAGACTAAACCCACAACTAATCCAAAATCAAACAAGTGAATTAAAACATCCAACAAATAATCTCAATTAACCAATTAAGAACATATTTAAGATAAAAGGGCAAAAACCCTCAATTAACAATAATCATAAAACATAATCCTAACATACACCCTCGTCTAGTCGCAATGGATAACCCCCGTTACCTTAGCGTGTAGAGGAGATGATTCCGGTAATAATCCGCTAACGTGGTTTCTCTTCTTCTTCTCTTTTCTCTCTTTTTCTCTATTTTCTCTTGGCTGATTTTTAGGTTTAAAGAATTGAAAAGTGGGCTGATTTTAGGTATAGAAAAACTGTTTTTATAAAGTTTGTGGAAGCGAACTATTTGGTCCCCAAAGTTCTAAAAGCTAACTTTTAATCAAAATTATTAATAAACTACTCAATAATAACAATTCTTTAGAAACAAATCTATTGGGTCCTTTTTATTAGTAAAATTAGTAACAGTTTTTAAAATAAGGTTTTTCGGAAGAGTTTCGGTTTTTGGCTAAAAATTAGTCGAGTGACCGGTTTTTGGTAAAATTTTGAATAAAACGTTTTTGGATAAATTAAATCATAAATAAAATTACATTTAAAAATACGGGATGTTACATTTAACCCTCCTTAAAAAAATTTCGTCCCGAAATTTCCTCTCTAAACAACTATACCCAGAAATTATAAACTTCTATAAACAAGGCCATACAAATTTTAAACGTACAAAATACGCAGGGTTCACAACCCGTAACAACTCCACAACGTCTAATAGGATAAACTCCAGATAATGCACAATATGTAAGAGTAACCGCCTATATACAATATCTAACAGAATAAAATACAACAATGTAAAAGAAGCGGCTGCAAATAATCGAAAATAAAGTAAACTAAGCTGGCATGCTTCTACCTCAACAACTCACATGCTTCTACAAAACTCAACTAAGGTAAACACCTATATGCAATATCATACATAATAAAGGACAACGCAACCATTCCGTAAACTCTAGGCGTTACAACAAAAATAAACTCCAAACTCTAGGCGTTACAACCCTTCCCCGATAAAGAAATTTCGTCCCGAAATTAGAATGCATCTAAAGAAAAGTACCTATAGAAAAGTCGAGATTAGGATACTTCCTCTTCATCTCATCCTCACGTTCCCAAGTTGCCTCCTCGGCCCCGTGGTGTTTCCAAACCACTTTTACCAATCTAATCGTATTTCCTCGAAGTTCCTTCTCTTGTACATCGATAATCTTCATAGGTCCTACTTCGTAGGTCACATCCGCACTAACCTCAGTGTCCTCAAAGTCCACCACGTGTGAAGGGTCGTGATGATACTTTTTCAACATTGACACATGGAGCACCGGGTGAACCCCCGCCAACTTTGGTGGCAAGTCCAACCGATATGCAACTTCTGCAACTCGGTCCACGATCTCAAATGGTCCGATAAATCTCGGGCTCAACTTTCCTTTAGAGCCAAACCTCATAATCCCCTTCCTGGGCGAAACTCGCAAAAATACGTGATCCCCCTTTTCGAACTCCAATGGTCTCCTCCTCTTATCCGCATAACTCTTTTGTCTACTTCGAGCCGTCTCAAGCCTTTGTCGAATCAACTTAATCTTTTCTGTCGTTTCTTGAACCAATTGTGGTCCTAACATTTCCGCTTCTCCCACCTCGGTCCAACACACCGGAGACCTACACGGCCATCCGTATAAAGCCTCGAAAGGTGCCATGCCAATACTAGCTTGGAAGCTATTATTATACGCAAACTCAACCAAGGGTAGATGGCTCTCCCAACCTCCCTTAAAGTCGTTCACACACGCGTGCAACATATCCTCTAGCACTTGGATAGTCTGCTCTGATTGTCCATCCGTTTGGGGATGGAACGCCGTACTCATTGTCAACTTGGTCCCTAAGGCATTTTGTAACGCGCCCCAGACCTCGACACAAACCTCGCGTCTCGATCCGATACTATCGAAAGAGGCACCCCATGAAGTCTAACAATTTCCTTAATATACTTCCGTCCTAAAATTTCCACCGAATTCGTCATCTTAATCGCAATGAAGTGTGCGGATTTGGTCAAACGGTCGACCACAACCCACACAGCGTCATTCCCACTTACCGATCTAGGTAAGTTGGTCACAAAATCCATTGCTATCCTTTCCCACTTCCATTCCGCTACCGGTAAACGTTGGAGCATACCCACCGGCCTTTGGTGTTCCGCCTTCACTTGTTGGCAAGTTAGGCACTTGCTAACATATGAAGCTACATCTCGTTTCATTCCGGGCCACCATAATTGTCTCTTCGCATCGTGATACATTTTCGTTCCGCCAGGATGAATGGCTAATCGGGAGTGGTGAAACTCCTTTAATACCTCGTTCCTCATGTTGTCTGTTACATAAGTCCTTCCCTTAAAGCGTAGCCCTCCATCGGTTGCTTTCGTCCAACCCTCTAATCCACTTTCTCATCCCCTTCTTGTGCTTCCAAAACCCTACTCACAAGTTCTGGTTGTACCACTATTGTGTACAAAGTCCCCACATTAATAAGTCCCAACTCCAAGTTGAACTCATTCACTTTTTCCATCATCCTCCATTCCTCGATCGCCACATGCGCTATGGTCGCATGAGACTTTCGACTCAAAGAATCCGCCACTACATTGGACTTTTCCGGATGGTAGTGCAAGTCATAGTCGTACTGCTCCAAATATTCCATCCATCGTCGTTGTCGCATATTTAGATCACGTTGGGTAAAAATATGCCCTAAGCTCTTGTGATCCGAGAACACTTCGAACTTTTCCCCAAACAGATAATGCCTCCATATCTTCAACGCATGAACTATTGCCGCTAGCTCTAGGTCATGAGTCGGATAGTTCTTTTCGTGAATCTTTAGTTGTCACGAAGCATACGCGATAACCTTTCTGTCTTGCATCAAGACGCAACCCAAACCTTCCTTCGAGGCATCGCAATACACTTGGTAACCCTTCCCTTGCTCAGGAATAACTAGTATGGGAGAACTAGTCAACCGTTTCTTGAGCTCTAAGAAAGCTTTCTCGCAAGCCTCACTCCACACGAACTTCACTCCCTTCTTAGTAAGGTAAGTCATTGGAGTCGCTAACTTCGAGAAATGCTTGACGAACCGTCGATAGTATCCAGCTAAACCCAAGAAACTTCGAATCTCGAACACATTTTTCGGTTGTGTCCAATTCGAAACTGCCTCAATTTTCGTCGTGTCCACCTTTACCCCTTCTTCCGAGATCACATGTCCCAGAAATTTCACCTCATTTAGCCAAAATTCACATTTGCTAAATTTTCCGTAAAGTTGGTGCTCTCAACGTGAGCAACGCTAAACGGAAATGCTCCTCGTGTTCCTCTCTTGAACTCGAGTAAATCAAGATATCGTCGACGAACACCACCACGAACTTGTCGAGATACTCCTTAAAAATCCGGTTCATTAATTCCATAAATGCCGCCGGCGCATTAGTCAACCCGAATGGCATGACTAGAAACTCATAGTGACCATACCGAGTCCTAAAGGCCGTTTTTGATATATCATCATCTTTCACCCTCAATTGGTGATAGCCTGATCGTAATTCGATTTTTGAAAAGAACGTTGCTCCCTTTAGTTGGTCAAACAAATCGTCAATTCGTGGTAGTGGGTACTTATTCTTAATAGTCACCCTATTTAGTTTTTGATAGTCGATGCACATCCTTATCGATCCATCCTTCTTTTTCACAAATAAGGCCGGTGCCGCCCACGGTGACGTACTCCGCCTAATAAACCCCTTTTCTAGCAGTTCTTCTAACTACTTACTTAACTCCTTCAATTCTGCTGGTGCCAAACGGTACGGGGAAATGGCTATGGGTGCCGTTCCCGATACCAAGTCGATAGAAAAGTCTAACCCTCTCTTTGGTGGTAACCCAGGTAGATCCTTCGGAAATACATCGTGGAAATCGTCCACTACGCGTGGCCACATTTCCACCTCCTCGTCGTTATCCACTATCGAGAGACTAGCCAAAAGACAAGACAGGTTGCCCACAACCCGCTTGGAATAATAAGGAATGGAAGAAAGGGTAGCATCCCTTTCCCCATGAAAGAACACCTCATCTCCGGATGAAGTTGTAAGGAAAACCTTTCGTCGAACACAATCGATGAAAGAATTGAAATGAACCAACCAGTCCATTCCAAGTATCACGTCGAATCCCGACATCTCTATAACTACTAAGTCAAATATAAATACGTGGTCCGCGACCACCATCTCACAAGACCGACACACTCGGTCCAACACAACTCGACCCCCAACAGGAGTCTCTACAACAATCGGGTTCTCTAGAATCCCAATTTCTAATGACAACGACTCAACTAGACTTCTAGATATAAAAGAACGTGAAGCCCCCGTATCGAAAAGAACATGTGCCCAAGATGAGCACACAAGAATCATACCTTGTACATTTGCCAGATCTCCTTGGTTTGGCAATTGTGGCAAGGCGAATAGACGTGCTTGAATTGGTGGATTTCCTTGCGGTCCTCTATTTCCCCCATGATTCCCTCGGTTTCCCGGGCCCTGATAGCCTCCTCGGTAGTTCCCACGGTTTCCCCCTCCTTGGTGGTTACCTCGAAACCCTCCCCCTTGGTTCCCATGTAATTGGTGTGGTGGTACGAATCCTGGTCCTCTTGGTGGTGGTGGTGGCAACCTAGGTTGGTTAAAGGGTTGGTTGGTGTCGATTCTTCCTTGTCCCCCAGGACAAACCCTTGCCGTATGTCCCATTCGGTTGCATGTCCTACATTGGACCCTAGGACACTCGAATTGTCGAAGTCTCACATCTCCACAGTGGAAACACGCTCCCCTTATCATGAGGTTTGTCGGCGGTGGATTAAAACTCCTCTCTCCTCTTCCCGGTTGTTGAAATCGCGAATTATTCGCCATATCCCAAGTCCGCTTTTTATCTTCCCTCGGAGCATTTCCGGTTTTCGACTTCTCCGAGATTCGCTTGTTATGGAGTAGAGCTCCTTCCACAGCTTGGGCTGATTTTACCAATTCATTATAGTTGACATGTCGAGCCGATGCCAATTGTAACGAGATGGTCGGATTCAACCCCTTCATGAATCTCCTACATCTTTCTGCACCCCTATAACCGATTCTGGGGCATACCTCGAGAGTGAGGTAAACTTCAGTTGGTATGCTTGAACGGTCATACCTCCTTGATACAGCTCCTCGAAACGTCTCCTCATTTCGTCCTTATAAGAATCTGGAAGAAACTGTCGATTAAACAATTCGATAAACTCATTCCATTCGAAGTTGCTTGTGTCGTATGTATCTGCGATCCCCAACCACCACTTTCGTTCTTCACCCTTTAGGTGAAACTGTGCCATATTCATCCGCTGTTCTCCATTTACTATACCCGCTGCCGATAAATACTTCTCCATTTCGTCCACCCATCCCTCAGCTATGTATGGTTCACCTACCCAATCGAAAGTAGAAGCCCCCAATCGGGTGAAGTTAAGCAATCCATTGTTGCTTGAACTCCCAGCTTGTGCATTCTGCACCATCATTTGCACCACCTTCTGAAGGTCGGTCATCACCTGATTGGCATTAACCGTTTTTGGTTCAGGTGCAAAAGTCTCTTCTTCCACATTCACTTCCTCATATTCATTCTCAACCTCGGGTTGCTCAGGTGGTAGGGTATTAGTGTTACCTCTCTCCCCACGACCTCTGGTAGCCCTTCCTCCTCTAGTTGCTCCCCGCCCCCTTGGAGCTCTTCTTCCTCTTCCATTTGTCCTACCTCGGGTGGCCGCACCGCTTGACGGTGATGCGCCCCCGCGTGTAGCTGGTCCCCTTCCACTAGTCCTCGTGGTAATTGCCATTACTACAACAGGTTAAACAGACACTTTAGTTGTCTTACTCGACACTACTATCCATACATGTATAATAATACATGATAAGAGCTCGTTCTACATGTTAATCACTTTACCAAGCTTTCTAAGGTTCAATAACCGATTTTTACGAATTTTCAATTTCGATGATATAACGCTTTGATTTTTCCAAAAATAGAAACTGAAAATTCTGAAACGCCAGAAAGATAGAGTACTGAAAAACAAAGCCAACGGTTCAAGCGGAACTAGAATCGGAGTTAAAACGAATGAGTTACGAGCATTTGAAGTATAGCAGAAAAACCGCAAAATTACCAGAATTCGACCAGTCGTTTTGTCAAATGACCGATCGTTTTTTGGTCCAGTAGGGTCTGAAAAAATTTCTGAAGAATTTCGACCGATCGTTTTGGGCACGACCGATCGTTTTTTGGTCCAGTAGGGTCTGAAAAAAATTCTGAAGAATTTCGACCGATCGTTTTGGGCACGACCGATCGTTTTTTGGTCCAGTAGGGTTTGAAAAAATTACTGAAGAATTTCGACCGATCGTTTTTTGGTCCAGTAGGGTCTGAAAAAATTTCTGAAGAATTTCGACCGATCGTTTTGGGCACGACCGATCATTTTTCGTCAAAAACTGACCAGTAGGGTCCGAAGAAATTTGACCGATCGTTTTGACAGACGACCGATCGTTAAACTGCAGAAAACTATCGACACAAAAACATAAAATTCCTCAATGCTTATGTATTCTATTCATGGAACATATCACACAACATCATTCTAATCCATAACATTTATACGAACAACATCGATTCGCATATAACATTCATTAACACACAAGTTAATAATATGAAAACGCACTACATAAAATCATCAACTTCACAATTCTCGCACTCTAATAGTTCGCTACTACCAGACATGCAAACTTATACCTCATACACATCATATAAATCTACCCACGCGTACAAACAACACACACACAAAAAATACGAGGGATAACCCATCACGATACGTTATCCTAAAGCACCCGAGCGTCCTCGCATACTCTAGAGTTCCACATCGCTAAGGTATTCCTTCACACAAACAGACAAGAGGTTCACCCACTAGTTTGACAAGCCGGGATCAACAAGCGTCCTCATTGTCCCCAACTTGCCTCACATGTGGACTTTCCTTTCATCAATAACTACTAAATTAAAACTACATGTCTTAAGCTAAATGCAACCCCCCGTTTTAGAAAGAGTTTGAGTTTTTGGAAAAAGTTTTATGAAAATGATACGATGGATCTTGGTCCAATGGTTACCCATCTTCCCGTCGTCCCAAAGTATACAAGAACCTAGTTAGCTCTGATACCAACTTGTCAAGCCCCAAAATCCATAGAACACGGATTTCGAGGCATGACCTTTTTAAAACAAAGAAAAGATAACATGTTGGTACGAATTTAAAAAATTTAAAAAGAAAAGACTTGCGAGCTAAAGGAATAATTAAACAATAAATAAAATGCTTGCCAAACGCGGCTACACGACCAAAAGGTTTTAACAAAATTATATAAGAAGAACTAAACAAATGCAATTTACCCGTAGGCTACAACCTCAAAACTGTTCTATAATAAAAAGAAAGCGAAAGCCCCGAACCCATGTGATGCATTCCAATGGCTCCTATCCAAACGCCTCAACCTATAATGTACCTGAAATACAAAACTGTAACGGTGAGTCCCACGCACATAACTAGACGGGACGGCACCACAAACAACGTCACTCCATCCCATAAATGCAAGAGCTCACAAATTCTACAACTACGATAATCGATGTATAAAAATAAATATAATAACATTCTACAACTACGATAAATTAAATAAATTAAATACACATCAACAACATACATGGACCAATCACGCCACCTACCCCAGTCCGTAAGGTAGGTCATTCCCTATCCCTTCGGCCGTCTTCTGTCCCCGGAATTAGGGAGAGACAGAGACCATTGCAACATAAAAGTAGATTTATAGTGCGCACTTGGACCTCTCACGCCACTCGTCCCAGTCCGTAAGACGAGTCATTCCCTATCCCTTCGGCCGTCTTATGCCCTCGGAATTAGGGAGAGACATAGACCATTGCTAACATAAAAGTAAATATAGTGCACACTGGGACCTTTAACGCCACTCGCCCCGGTCCGTAAGACGAGTCATTCCCTATCCCCTCGGCCGTCTTCTGTCCCCGAAATTAGGGAGAGACAGAGACCATTGCCACTACAGCTAAATCACAAGGCCTCGGCCAATAATATAAAATCATTCAAATAACACTATCTCATACGTATAAATATTAAGGCCTCGGCCAATAATATTATACTATTCAACTAACATAAACTCATACGTCACTTAACGTAATACAACATAAACCATAAACATAGATGCTAGATTCACAACTAGCCAATCATTTCAACAACATAAAAACCCATTCAGGCATTTTAACAAACACCTTGTATGCATAATATAAAACTCATCTTTATTCAACAATAATTTACCCAATTCTATCAACAACCATAATAATACATAATCAACGCATATAACACTCAACCCATTAATATTATCATTAATCCGAAATCAAAAGACTAAACCCACAACTAATCCAAAATCAAACAAGTGAATTAAAACATCCAACAAATAATCCCAATTAACCAATTAAGAACATATTTAAGATAAAAGGGCAAAAACCATCAATTAACAATAATCGTAAAACATAATCCTAACATACACCCTCGTCTAGTCGCAATGGATAACCCCCGTTACCTTAGCGTGTAGAGGAGATGATTCCGGTAATAATCCGTTAACGTGGTTTCTCTTCTTCTTCTCTTTTCTCTCTTTTTCTCTCTTTTCTCTTGGCTGATTTTTAGGTTTAAAGAATTGAAAAATGGGCTGATTTTAGGTATAGAAAAACTGTTTTTATAAAGTTTGTGGAAGCGAACTATTTGGTCCCCAAAGTTCTAAAAGCTAACTTTTAATCAAAATTATTAATAAACTACTCAATAATAACAATTATTTAGAAACAAATCTATTGGGTCCTTTTTATTAGTAAAATTAGTAACAGTTTTTAAAATAAGGTTTTTCGGAAGAGTTTCGGTTTTTGGCTAAAAATTAGTCGAGTGACCGGTTTTTGGTAAAATTTTGAATAAAACGTTTTTGGATAAATTAAATCATAAATAAAATTACTTATAAAAATACGGGATGTTACAACTCTTATAGCATCTCTCTCTCCAAATTCAGATTCTTTTACAGATTTTTTCCCTCCGTATTTTCTCCACCATTTAACGGTGTGCTCCTCTTTTCTAAAAGGAGTAGATCTAATCTTTCTTGCCTTTCTGATTTCGTGACTAATGGTTTAGGGTTCGTGTGCAAAAAGAGCAATTCTACCAGAGAGATAAACTGGCGAATAAGAGAGAGACAGGTGAATAACCCTAGTCGGCAAGAGGATGACCGATCCAGCTAATCTACGTTTTCTTTTTCATTAGTTTAAATATGTAGCCATATAATAATTCCTAAGATAAAAAAAAAAAAAAAAATTCTCCCTCTAAAGCCCTCCCTTTTACCCTAAACCCTAGCCACCGCCAACCTTGGCGGTGGTGTTTTGTAGCCCCTATACCCCCGTGCTCTATACCAAGATACTCTTATAGTATATCTCTCTCCAAATCCGGTTTTACAGGATTTTTTCCCTACGTATTTTCTCCACCATTTAACGGTGTACTCCTCTTTTCTAAAATGAGTAGATCTAATCTTTCTTGTCTCTCCGATTTCGTGACTAATGGTTTAGCGTTCGTGTGCAAAAAGAGTAATTCTACCAGAGAGATAAAGTGACGAATATGAGAGAGACGGGTGAATAAACCTAGCCCCCAAGAGGATAACCGATCCAGCTAATCCACCTGCGGAGAACGACAAACACACCCAAAACACTCAACTAATGAATCTGGACCCAAAACAAACCAAATCTTTTGCTAGTTTAGTTAGCTCTAAGCCCATCGTCCCAAAATTAGATTTAAAAGAGATCTGATCCTAAAAAGGGGAACCTCTAATAGAATTTTCTATGGAAGATGTAGAAAAATTATCACAACCTTTTAAGTATACGATTATCGAAAAGTTTTTGCATGTGAGGCCAAACCTAGAAGTCCTAAAAAAGTTTTTCGGCAAGTTAGGTGTAATCGCAGCATATCAAGTAGGGGTTTGGGATCCTAAACATATTCTAATATGGTGTTTTCATGAATAAGATTTTCAGAAAATATAGTTAAAGTAAATAGGGTACATAGAAAATAGTCCTATGAGGGTGTTTAAATGATTTTATGATTTCGATCCAGAATTTGAATCATCGATAGCTCCCGTTTGGGTTACGTTGCCTAGGCTACCTATTCATCTCTATAATATGTCTAGTATTTTCTCTATTGTTAAAGCTCTCGGAAAGACTCTCAAAGTTGATGAACCTACTGCTAAATTATCTAGACCTAATATGGCGTGTATTTGTGTTGAGATAGACTTGAATAAAGAGTTAATTGAATGAGTAAGAATTGGGTATGGTGGCGATAATGGCTTTTGGCAGTACTTTGAGTACAAGGACTTTCCAAAATACTGTTTCTATTGTTACAAGCAAGGTCATTCAGAGGACTCATGCAAATATAAAGAAAAGAATAAAGACAAAGAAGTGAAGGGAATTACATAAGAAAATAAGCAAGAAAAGGCTGAACAAAACCAAAATAAAAAGAAGAGAAGGGTATTACATAAGACAAAGTTTGGTTAAGAGAAAGATGGGCTATTCTAGGATTTTGAATGAGGGCTTTTAAATGGACGTACGATTTAAAACCAGGTTTTGAACCTTCATTAATCTCTCTAGTTTGGATTAGATTGGATATGGCGTGTACAATAAAGCTAGCATTTTTGCTATATCAAGAGTGTTTGGCATACCACTTAAGGTTGATAAAGCTATAAATAATCTATCAAGGCCAAATCTTGCAAGAGTTTGCATTCAGGTTGATTTAAAAAAGGTACTTACCTACGGGTATGGATTCGGTAAGGAAATGAAGGAGACCAAGATGGATATTTGCAAAACTGCATTTATGAACACCTCCCAAAATATTGTATTTCCTGCAACAAAGTAGGGCATGGCTATAAAGAGTGCAAGGTGTTTTTGAAAATGTCCAACAAGGAAAATGAAGCATTGCTGAAGAAAAATATTTCTCACACGGCAAGAAATCAAGCAGATAATAACCCCAAGTATATAAATCCATTGCAAAGTAAAAGTAAAAGAGCAACTCTAAAAATGAAGAATCCTGTTCGGGTAGAAAAATGGATGAGTAAGCAAAATTTGGCACAATCAAGAAATGAAGCATCAAAACTTCCGCACATGCATTTCATGTTTTTTTGAATTGTTTTTTTGACAGTTCATTATAGAGAATCCAATCAAGATTGCAAGAAGGATAGCAATTTTAATATACGAGAGGATGACGTAACTTGATCACTTGCATTTTATGATATATAGTTGCTCTTCAATGCGACATTACACACTAAGGCGTGTTCAATCTATAAACACCTGTTTCTTTTTACATATTTTGTTTAGTTGTATATAATTGTTTAGTTGTACATATTTTATTATTTTAGTCTATTTTTGTTTATTTTTATATAATTGTGTTAGGATTGCATGTGTTACATTTTGCATGATAAAATTAGAAAATGAAAAAATAGGAAGCCTATTCGTTTACGTGAACATGTAGCGATAATTTGGAAACCGGAAAATACTTATATCATTTTAGGTTTTAAATTAGATAAGTCGGGTTTGTTATTACTTATCCCGCTCACACCAATTTAGGGTGGTTTAATATAGTATAAGTTGCATGTTAAATATATTATAATAGAGTACTGGTGATTATCATTTTAATGCGACAGTTTCTAAAAATTGCAAATAAGATCAGTTTTATAGACCTAATTATTACTTGCTTAGTTATTAAGTGGTGTCAGGTCTGGTACTTGTCGCAAAGTACCCCTATCCCTAGCAATTTAATGTAGGGGGGACCGACAGTGGGTCTAGCTTGGTTACACTTGCCCGACGACTCTGTTTAGGGAGTGGATCATCCTGCTTTGTTTTACGACCATGTAGCCTCCATGGAATATATGTAGAAATATTTTAAAAATCCGTTGCAATGCATATTAAGTCTTAATTTGCACATAAGTGTGAACATGGATTGAGAGAACATCGTCTCTAGGCCTAGTACTTGTTTGCGAACACGGACAAGTTTAGGGAAATAAAGGTAGAAAAGTTGCCTGGAGCTATAAAGGAGTAACGGTGTAGTAAAATGGTTGGAGGATAAAAGAAGCCAAAGAGCTCAAAAAAAAGCTAAGGGGCTAGAATGTATATACATAAAATAAAAATAAAATAAAAAAAATGGGAGCTCAAAGACCAAAGTGCTTATGGATTCGTGAGCATAAAAAACAGAAGCTTGTAAGCGAAGTAGCATGGAGGTATGCATATTATTTTAAAAAGTGAGTAATAGTCGAGTTTAATAAAATGGTGATTTGCAAAAGATTTTCTCAAAATGACTGTCGAACTAGGAATAACAAATATTCACTTGACGGTGAATGGACCAACAACATATGCAATATTACTCCAAGCTATTTTGGACCGAGAGGCATTTTTAATAACAAACCCTATGTATATTTAGAGGTCTTACCATGTTTTGATATGACTATTAAGTGTTTTCACTTTCTTATGTTTTGTGTGATCTCCCAAGATTGGGAAGGTAAAACTTATCTGTTTGTGGGTGTCGTTCTAGTAAACCCTCACGAGATTATAACTCGTCATTTTACTCTTTAAAGGTTTAATGGCTTGTTCCACATGCTAAGTGCAACCGTGATTCCTACGAAAGTGAGTTAGGATTTTTGTTTTTTTTTGTTTTAGTATTTAGATGCTCAGTTTAATCGCGCCTAGTTACCACTTGCGACACTCGAGGGAGAGTATCGAGCTAGTTGTGGGGTGTGATTCGACCTAGAATATGTCATTTCGAGGCATTAATTATAGCATTAAATCTAACTTTACATTGCGTAAATAGGTGTTTTTATACCAATTTACTATCTTTATATATTTTGAAGTCGTTTATCTATTTATATGTGATAATTGTCATTTTTAGGTGCATTTATGTGAATAATGGAGATGAAATGACTCAATATACAAGTTGGGGAAGCTAAAAGATCTAAAAGAAGTGGATATTAAACTATTATTCGGTCAAATTAGCAAGAATTGGGGAACAAGTCGTTTATCCACCAGCTTATTCGAATCAGACATTTTTATTCGAATCAGAGATCTTCTGCCGCCATAAAATACTGACGTGTCACAATTTTATTGGCCAAACAGTGCCTTATTCGAATAAGACACTTGTTATTCGAATAAGGGTTTTTTAGGAATTAGGTTACGAAATTTACTGAGCTGAACACTATAAATACTAGTTCTTTTGTTGTAATTTTTTAGGCTTTGCCTTCGGACAGAAACCCGTAATTCAATATAATCTCTCTTTAATTATTATCATTCTTTATTTTATGTTATCTCTTTCTTCCCATCACGATGCCTCACACTTATGAGCATCGTTCCTTCTCCTTTTACTGAGATCATGGTTGTCTATTCTCCCTAAACTCTTCTTACTCGCTAATATCCTTCTATCCATTTTCTCCTTTCATTTAATTGTTTATATTTAATTATCTTTATGTTTTTTATTATTACTTTAGTATAGATTTTATGTTTGAAAATAATGAAAATGGAGGAATGACAACCCTCGTTGATGAATTGTTCTTGTTTTTATCAGTTTAGATTAAACAACATATAACGCGAGCTTAATCGTTATAAAAAAACTGGAAAAAACCTGTGTTTAAATATAATTTAATTGTTTTACTTAATCTCTTGAGAGGACTCATATTTGCTACGATTTATAAATATTATTACTACGATTGGCCTTAGTGCTCTTACTAGGAAAAAAGGATTTATTTTTATAAACACATTTTTAAGCCGATTATGTTTATTTCTGTCATTTATACCAAATGTACAGCTATGAAAGAACTCAACTCATGAGTATTTTAGAAAATTCTTGCACTACAGAGCCTTGCCTTATAGAAGGTGATTTTAATACTGTTTCTTGTGATGAAGATAAAGATGGTGGTCTTCCTATCAATATTAATGCAGCTAATGACTACTTAGATTGTATTGATAAAATTGGTGTATCTGAGGTTAAATTTAGTGGGTCAAAAATTTACGTGGTGGAATAAAAGAAATGGAAGTGAGGCTATTTTTGAAAGACTAGACAAGGTTCTTGTTAATCAAAGTTTTACTTATCTATTTAGTAATGTTTTCCTTGATCATCTAAGAAAATCCACCTCAGATCATAGTCCTTTACTTATCAAAATTTCTCAAAATGTGGACCATTCTCCTAAAATATTCATCTTCAAGAATTTTTGGGTACATCATAAAGAGTTTTTTAAAGTGGTTTAGAATAATTGTGAAACATTCTTTTGGTAGTGCTCTTTGGTCACTTTCCAATCTTAAAAGATTAAGAAAAGTGCTAAGAGAGTGGAACTACCGTACTTTTGAAAATATATTTCAAAGTGTCATTGATGCTGAAGATTATTTTTTCAAGATAGAAAAACAATTTGAAATGGATCTATCACCTGCAAATAAAGATAAATTAAACAAAGTGGAAGCTGATGTAAAGTAGAAGCTAAAAGAGGAATATTTTTGGGCTCAAAAAGCCAATATTAATTGGGCTAAAGAGGGAGATGGTAACACTAATTTCTTTCATAGAGTGGTTAAAAAAGGAGGGCTAAAAGTGCTACTTGTGATATTGAGAAAACTGATGGGACTATAATTACAGATAAGGGTAAAATCGAAAAAGAAGCTGTTTATTATTTTAAAAGCTTATTACTGATGGCATTATGGGAAATGATGATTATAAAAGTTTGAAAAAAATTCCTAAACTTATTAGTGAGGATAATAATATTATATTACAAGCCTATCCTACTTTTGACGAAGTTAAAAATGTTGTTCGGGATTTAAGCAGATCTAGTGCTTCAGGTATTGATGGGTTTATAGGTCAATTCTTTATCTCATGTTGGGATTATATTGGTAGGGATATTTACAAGCCTATTATGCAGTTCTTCATGGGTGAAATTCTTTCTAAATCTATATCAACTACCATTTAACTCTTATTACCAAGAAAAACAAACCAATTTTTTTTTGCAGAATTTAGACCAATAAGTCTATACTCCTTATTTTGCCTACTATTATTTCAGAAATTCTCTCTATAAGGTTAGCCCCTTTTATGCCTACCATTATTTCAGAAAATCAAAGTGCTTTTGTGAGAAATAGAGATATAGTAGACAATATTTTATTCAGTAGTGGCCATATTGCTAAGAGTGTTTGGAAAAAAGAAATTAAGATGCTTTGGTATTAGTGTTCAAATTGACACTTATAAAGGAAGATTAATCAGTTGGTGGACTGCAGTTAATTCTTTAAGTCCTATTGTGACAAGAAAAGCTGCAAATTTCTCCCCTCAATTATCATATGGTGTATATGGAAAACAAGTTGCTCTAGCAAATATGAGAATACCAATATGAATTATGAGAAAAATTGTATCAATATTGTTCAACAATTCAAGTTAGCTTCTTTTAAAGACCCTAATTTCTCAACTAGCTTTGTTCTTTTTAAATTTGAAGATTTACCCCTAGGAGAAACAATATGACCTCTACTTGCATCAAATGGATTAATCCTCCTTCAGGTTTTATGAAGATCAATATAGATGGGGGTGTTATATATCTAATTATAAGATTCAAGGTGCAGGGGGAATTATTCGAGACTCTAGTGGTAAATTTATTATGGGGTTTTATAAACAGATAAACAGTGATTCGGTTCTAACATCTGAGTTTAAAGCGTTGTACTAATAGTCTTCAAATTATTCCTAATTCTAATGTTATAGTGGAAAGTGATTTCATCCAACTCATCAGTATCATAAAAGAAAAACAAGATTGTCCCTGTAAGTTCTTAAATTTAAATTACAGAATTAAGGAAATTTTGAAGAAAGCTACTTTATCTTTTCAGTCACATTAAAAGAGAAGGCAGTCGTGGAGTTGATGTGTTGGCAAAGTGGGGATATGATTCGAACATCATATCAAACAAGCTATCAGATTTTCCAGTAATTCTTCTTGGAATTATTGGTACATAAACAGTGGGTGTTCCTAATTTGGAATAAATTAGAATTCTAAAATGGGAGAGATTACAGACGTTCTCTCTCCTCTCTCTGATCCAAGTAGAAAATGAAAAGGCAACACCTGATGGCATGGCATATTATTACAGGAATTTATTCATGAGGCTCTCTTAGTTCTTCTTCAAGTTCAATTAAGTAGATGGTTTTCAATTTATATCGTTTATTTTCAGTCTATTTATCTTTTAGTCCTCATGTTTGAGGTGAATGCTGTAGCGATACCTTTTATTATTTTTGTGTGGTTTTTCCCCGGTATTTTTTATCGTCATTAATAAAAAATATGGTTTTTTCTCACCAGTTATATATATATATATAAATAGATCCGGTTGATCATAGTTTGGTGCATTGTGGGTCTCCATGGAACCTCATGGGTTTTTTTCCAACCAAACATAAAGATGGCCAACCAGGGGGCGGAGCTAAGCTTTCGTTCAGACCAAATCTAAAGTGAGGCCAAGATTTTGCTTGAAAAAAAGTGAAAGTTGAGGCCGGTCAGAAGACCAAAATTTCAACTCATCAAAATATTATCAATTGCTGCCATAAAACGTCTAAAGAAATCACAACAAGTTGCGTAGAATGACAGATTTAGGTTTGATTTTTTTTTTCTTAGCACTAAACTATTTTTTTGTTTTAAGTTGTAATAAAATCGTTACGATCATTGTTTATTAATGAAATAATGAGTTTACCCACAAATTTATATAAATTAGTTTAAATATGTAACCACCACAGAAAATTGTTTTCTGGGAAAATCAATTTTCTTTTCCCATGCACAGTGTCGGAGATGGGATATAACTTAGGAGATGGATTTCAAAAATATATATATACAAGTGGCTCAACCGCTATTTTAATATTAATGCTAAATTTATAGTGGCGGAATGGGGTTTGTGAAAATATGAGTGGTTGTAGGCTTTGACACCACTTCAGAAGGGGAACCCATTTTTGTACTAAAAAAAAAAAAACTGCGATGGAAATGTTAGTATGCTACTCAAACATAAGACCAAGCAAGCAAAAGAGCGCAAGGACAACAAAATGTAGACAAACACAAATAGAAGTAGAATCAGCTCTCGATGATGAGTAGAAGTAGTAGTAAGGATAGGTATAGTTGCGTTGTCGTGTATTTATTGGCCCCTGACTGTAAGGAATGTTTTTGTAAGGATGGGGAGACGGCAGTGGATTTGAACCCCGTGAAATATAAGAAGGGGGTGGTGGTGCTTGATGGTGATGCGGCGATGACAGTGCTGTTGGTGGTGGTGGTGAGCAGACGAGATCACAAGTGCCACACTCACCAATACATAGCAACCCTTGATCAGGATTAACATAGGCTTGCTTTTCTGATTTCGCTGTACCAAGTATCAATACTGGCTCCGAAATTAGAGCAAGTCTAACTAACAAGTAAAAAAGCCATTCTCTCATTTGAGATGTTGAAAGTGAATTATTTTGACAATAACCCATGGAATTTTCAAGTGCTTGGACTAGTGATATATAGTCTTACATTAGCTCATTTATAAGGCCTAAGCCAGAAAAGGTCTTGGTATTGTATTTTTTGCCTTCTTCACAAGTGCGAAGGCTCTTCTTAAAGTCCTATCCAAATGCTTCTTTTATGGAAAAGTATTGATAGTGGAACTTGCTTTATAGGAGCACAATTGTTACGGGAAATACTCTTTATAGGATAGTCAATGTGTTTCCCTATAAAATCGTTTCGTTTTAAATTTTTGAAGAAAACGTCTAGAAATGTTTTCAGAAACTTAAAGTGAAATATTGCAATAAGTGATAAAAAAAACAGTTTGCACAGCGAAAAAAACGTGAACAGATTCTTAAGTTTATTATGTACGAATATTATCAAAAAAAAATCTTGTTTTACCGTATAGGTTTAGATCATACCGAATAATATAGCGCAACAGATGGCGGCTATGAGATGTAACAGATCGTCTCAACTCCTCTAACTTATTCCTGACCTAGCACATTACTACTGGAAACAGTGTGGCTCTTTCTCTTTCTAGAAAATCTCGAAAATATATTTATGAAAACCTTATCTTTACAAAGAAAATGGGCGTGTTATATGAAGGTTAAGATAAGAACTTGTAGACTGATTAGGATAGCGCTCATAAAAAAAAAATCGTGCAATCATATCTGTTTAAAACCCGAGATATACACAATCAAATTAAATCATGATTTATTCAGCTAAAGATACGACTGATCTCTCTAACATAATCCAAATATTTAATTCCTTAAAATTGTCAAACATTTTTATTATCTTCACACGTAAAAATTAATCAGATACTCATTTATTAAATTAAATTACTGACTGATTTCTTATTTAATAAACGTATTATCCCTAAAACAGTCCGCTAACTTATTTGTCGTGTCGGGTTATAAATCCAGCTGCAGGGTTCATAAACACAAAACTTATAAGATTTCTCAAGGGAGTATCATCAATAAGACACGTGGATTTCTTTTATTACTAATAAACACTGGTACGAATAATGCTGTCATCCAACTCATTAAGTTTATTGACTCGTGACGAATCTCACCATGTATGAATCAAAATGACAAACACATCCATACATGTCTAAATAGCAATATAGGAATTAAGAGCATAAACAATAACCATGATCATGAGTTATAAATCATTTTGTCTAATCAGTCAGCAAATGATTATTTTGTAACAGTTCTGCTTAATACACACAAAATGCACTAGTAAATGGAGTTGGAATTTATCTGTTCCCTATAGTCAAGACAGACCTACTAAAACCACGGACTACAACTCTACTGATCGGTGTGTCCATTTCCATCTAAAGTTGTAAACATATAACTTATATTACATTAGAACCGACAGTCTAATCTTCCGTGTGTAATATATACTTTACAAACTTGACCATATACTAAATAGAATAATAGATACTTATTTAGTCATTTAAAAAATAATAATAAATAATAATTGCTCATATTATTCTTATTAAATAAATCAATTCAAAACATTGTAAAATATAAATTAAAAAACAAGCATGTATTTTAGTATATTTCTAACAGATCCTGTTCTGAAGTATGAGGAAACGAGTTTGAAGAGTGAGACCTACTTGTAATTTTCTCAATAAACAAAATTAGATAATATATAAAAAGTTACATTTTCTTAAACTTATATAAAAAACCTAAAATTGCTATTTAATTTTGGTACGTTCCGATTTTAACGTTGTAGGCCAATTAAAAGACAAAAACCCTTATCATCAGTCATGACTTTTGACTAATCGGTGAAGTGTGGCCACAACAACAGACCATTGTCATGAAGCCGAAGTCAGACAAAGTCACCATAATTGTCGAAAAGCAGAGGACGAGAAGAAGAATATTGTGGGATCCCATCGAGGCATCAAATCATCATAAACTCATAGACTTGTTTGTCCGCACATGCAAGGGAAGTAAAGGTCGCGATGGATAAAAATAAACGGACATATCAGTTCACTCTATCGATAACTCAGACGGCTATTATCCATCGTCCCTATCATAAGCCAAAATAGTCAAAGCGCTCAAATGTTAAATCTGACTATTTTCAGTCTTTTTTGTTATTTTTTTTATTATGCAATATTTTCTCCATGTGTATTTTGTCAAGTTTATTCCACTGGATCCGACTTCGGAACGGGTAAGGGTGTCTATAAAGGCAACCTTTTCTTATCATCGGATGTCGATAAAACTAATTGAACCATCAAAATCTGTGAAAAGAAAATTGATTCTATTTAAAACCAGACCGAAATATATAGTGATGATTTCATGGGATTTTTATACCCCACATAACAATTACTATACGTTACTTATACGTCGACACTACGAATTGAATATTAATTCATTGCTGGATCCGCCTGTTTTTTGTAACCTTATTGCATAGTGACAAGAACACTATACAACAAAATTAATCCGGCAATAAAACCACCATCTCATTAGACTTGTTGTTCCCTTTCTCCGTTTAACTATTTTATGTCACCATAGTATAGTGACGAAAAGTATTTGACCAAAAAATATATACATTTAGCTATGGACAAATATTTACCATAGTAGTGAAAATTTGACAATATCAAGGGAGAAGATGATGAGTCTGTTGAACCTCCGGAAATCACGTGTCGTCGCCACAACTGATTCCGCAAAGCAAGAAAAGGCCGCTGCCAATACATGTAGCGGAAGCATGTTTTGTGGAGACGCTAACGCACTACAACAATTATGGTATATAATGACCAACTTATTTGATGGGATCACTAAATGTGTGTCTTTTAAGTGATAAAAGTTATTTCAGGTCACTAATTAATATTTTTATGATATAGTGGCTAGCTATTTGGTTTTAGTAATTAATATGGACACAATTGAGTTCCGTGTGAATTTAGTTATTCTCCATATTATTATTATTATAAATTTGGTCACAATTAAAACTTAAAGTTCTACGTGAGCGTAGCCACACTTATTTATATTTTCACAATTAAAAGTAGAAACAATATGTTTACACGTATAATTTCTATTTCTAGATCATTCTCTCTCTCTCTTCTCAGAGCTTATCTTTGCTCCCGTGAAGACCACCGGAGCTCCACCGTGAAGATCGTCGAAGATCCACCGTGAAGACGACGGAGATCCACCATACAAGGTCATCGTGTGTGTTCTCTTTATAATCTCGATCCTCATCTACCGAAACCCTAGCTCGATGGTATGTAATTTATATTTCGTTTTATGTATAATGTAAATGCATTTTCAATAATGTTAATTATTGCTTCTTTATGTGTTTTTATAATGAATTTTGTCATTAATAGGTGCTTATGTATTAGATTCTATGTCAAACTTGGTTATATATATAGTGTATGATGTATATTAAGCTCATTTTGGTAAATATTAAGCTCAATTTCTGTCATTGTGCCTAACTTATGTCAAATTTGGTTGCATACTTAGTTTGTTAATTAGCTCGAATTATTAATTAATATTGTTTTCATTGATGAATCTGTTCATCTAATTGTAGAATATTTTGATTTCGTTTGTATACCATCACATGATTAATTATTGCATTAATAACTTATTAAAAGTAAATAATTAGAATGTTTGATTTGTAACTTTTAAGCTGTGTTTTTAATTTTGTTACCGGCATAAAAATTGAATTGCATTAAGAGTTTATAAGCTAAAATGTGTGGTTTAAAATGGTTAGAAACTTGCAAAACTGAACCATTTTGTTATAACTATAATAAAATTCACCCTCACTTCAGATTGATATACTCATTATAATAACCTTGTCTGTTATATAGAACATCACATTAAACATTCTATAATACGTTAAGATTATCATTTTTAATCGAATAAAGAAACCCTATTCCTCATTTCTATGTCCTTGCAATTCCACAATGTCAAAACACCACAATTTTCTTTGAGAAAGAGACACCACCTTCATACCAAAATTTATCCACCAAAAAATAGGAATATTTTATGTTGGAGGAATATTACCTTCAAACATAATTTGGAGTTCCGTGTTATTTTTTTTTTTGTGTTAGTAAATATTAATGGTTAGTGATGAACTCATTTGTGGTCACTAAAATATTTTTAGTGTCCACAATTTAGTGACGGCGCTGTGACGAGAATATGTCGTCATTGTATACATTGTATACATTCCGTGTGTAAATTATACTCTACACACTAGAGCATCTACTAAATAGAATAATAGACATTTATTTAGTCATTCAAACAATAATGATACATAACAATTGCTCATATTATTCTCATTAAATATAGATCAATTCAAAAGATTATCAAATATAAATTTAAAAATAAGTATGTATTTTAATATATTTCTAACAATAAGTATATTTGTACCGCATGAACTCCGCGTTTGACGCCGCTGAGTCTTAGGCATATTTTACAATTTGCACACTTGATCCAAAAATTAAAAACAACCAGACTCGTTTACCCTCCAAAAAACTAGCAAATTGAAAAAGTTGAAACACCTCAAATTTAATTTAGTATTTAAACATATATATATATATGTTAGATCTCCTATGCCATTTTGACATCCACTTCCCAGTCCGAACTCATTAACTGTACATTGATTGAACTCTTGAATCTTTCTTGATTTGATTGCTACTCTTTAAATCTTCTCAGTATTCGTTCTTTGAGATTACCAATCTTTTAGAATATCCGTAGAATCTGTCCGTCAGTTCGGGTTATAACGAGGTTGCAACTCTCTTGCAACTATCTTGTACTAACAAATTGTTAGACATTAACTCAGAATTGTTTGTCAATGTAATGACAACTATCTTGATCCAAAAATTAAAAACAACCAGACTCGTTTACCCTCCAAAAAACTAGCAAATTGAAAAAGTTGAAACACCTCAAATTTAATTTAGTATTTAAACATATATATATATATGTTAGATCTCCTATGCCATTTTGACATCCACTTCCCAGTCCGAACTCATTAACTGTACATTGATTGAACTCTTGAATCTTTCTTGATTTGATTGCTACTCTTTAAATCTTCTCAGTATTCGTTCTTTGAGATTACCAATCTTTTAGAATATCCGTAGAATCTGTCCGTCAGTTCGGGTTATAACGAGGTTGCAACTCTCTTGCAACTATCTTGTACTAACAAATTGTTAGACATTAACTCAGAATTGTTTGTCAATGTAATGACAACTATCTTGATCCAAAAATTAAAAACAACCAGACTCGTTTACCCTCCAAAAAACTAGCAAATTGAAAAAGTTGAAACACCTCAAATTTAATTTAGTATTTAAACATATATATATATATGTTAGATCTCCTATGCCATTTTGACATCCACTTCCCAGTCCGAACTCATTAACTGTACATTGATTGAACTCTTGAATCTTTCTTGATTTGATTGCTACTCTTTAAATCTTCTCAGTATTCGTTCTTTGAGATTACCAATCTTTTAGAATATCCGTAGAATCTGTCCGTCAGTTCGGGTTATAACGAGGTTGCAACTCTCTTGCAACTATCTTGTACTAACAAATTGTTAGACATTAACTCAGAATTGTTTGTCAATGTAATGACAACTATCTTGATCCAAAAATTAAAAACAACCAGACTCGTTTACCCTCCAAAAAACTAGCAAATTGAAAAAGTTGAAACACTTCAAATTTAATTTAGTATTTAAACATATATATATATATATGTTAGATCTCCTATGCCATTTTGACATCCACTTCCCACCCTAGGTTGGTTTGACTTTTATATTGTTCAATCTTTTGGACGGGACAAAATCCCATTTGATAAAAAAAATTGTTTTAATCAATATGTTTTAGTTTTAATTAATATTTAAGTTTAGCATGGTAATATTAGGGTTGTTTATTTTTATTTAACTTTTTATTGGGTTGATAAAAAAAACTGTATTGTTTGGAAAACTATATGTTTTGGGATGGGCATTTGAATTTTAAACAAACCATATGATCCGTGTTCCAAGTGTAGGTCAACTCCATAGAAATTATGAAGGATTTTCAATTTGGACTGAGAAACTATTGCAATTATTTATTTACCTAAAGAGCCCAACAGGACTCTGCGGTATATAAACAGCGGGGCATCTAGCTCCACTGGAAATAGTGTCTTAAATAATTATTTTGAGTAACTCTAAATATAGGAAAGATAAAGTTTACTAAAATTTTAATGTCACTTTTAGATACTATTTTTGTAATAAAATAGAAAATTGCATAATAAGATGCTGAAATCAAGTTAGTCAAAGATAATAGATAATATGTAATACATGTATTACATGATATGTTTAATCACTCAACTTATTTTTAACCATTAAATTTATCTCTTTGGATAAGGGGAAATGATTTTTTTTTATAGTCAAACCTTATTATTACTCCATCCGTTCCCATTTAATTGTCCACTACGAAACTACGTACAATTTTGACAGGCCTATAACTTGTATCAAAATTGTTAAAATGATTTTTTTTTAAATTTAATCATAAAATTTAACATTTGAACTATATGATCAACTTTTAAAAAATTTCATTCCGACAATTTTGATACAAGTTCTTGACCGATCAAATTTACACGTACTTTCGTAGTGCACAATTAAATATGAACGGATGGAGTATTAAGATAACGGACGGAAATAAAGAGTACAGTTCCTTGTAACATACTCCAAGAGCATAAGTAAAATCAGATAATACAGATCAAACTAGGGCGCCCCGAAACCCTATAACTCTAAAGCCACCTAAATATTCACCCTGCAAATAGATTAAAATACACCAATTGGACGCACTATAAGACATAAACGAGAATCAACTACAAGAATAAGCACTAAAATATTATCAATCATGGCGAATTGAAGACACTATACATACCAAAAGATGCATAATGAGGCCTAACAAGACCCAACACATGCTAGCCCAACGAACCTTCATTGGGGTGCCAGCACACAAAAAAACCCGATTTATAAATATCAATCATGAGTACATACCAATCAAGCCAACTCAACACTCTAAAATTCCGTACTAACTAACCGATCAAGAAGGACAAGCTCCACCAACACTTAATCAATCAATAGTCAAAACTCAATCATATCAAAACACCATAGTGAGTAAAATAAACTAAACACGCGAATCTAATGCACAGACCAAACAACAACAAAACTTACAAATGTACGTCAAGGCCTAAGACATAGATGACATACCAGACCAGGCAGAGAGAGATTGAAAAGAAACCAACCTTGTATAGCACAGAGGTCGCAGCCGAGATGCCAATACACTAAATTACCCGATCTACTCAACCCTACTAGGTTGGAAACCAATAAATGTCCCACTTCCCTAAAAACTCATGGTGGCACTACCCGCACCGAATCTAGCCGAAGCCCCGAAAGAAAGGTTCTACAATCAATTATGGCATTTCGTCTCAATCAAATCCTAGAGCAAAGAAAATAGGAAGTGGGTGGGGGAAATATGAGTTGAAGAGGCTTTAAAGGTCAAGGAAGAGGGAAGGGTTGAGAGGATAAAACGAAAAAGTGAAAAGAGGAAGAGGGCCAAGAGTAGTAGATGAGGTGATGTCGGCATAAAGAGAAACAAGGGTGAGGAGCGAGAGGGAGATTTGATGAGAGGTAGATGGGCTGTCCGGAGATGAAAGGGAAAATGAATAGAGAGGGGATGGGAGGAGGCTAGATGGGGAGAGGGAAATGATTATTTGTTCATATTACTATTTTGCAATTCATACATACTTGAAAGTTCTACAAAAGTTTGTTATATATTTGATTATAAATTTCGACTATATATAACGCCATTTCCCTTTTCGTTATAGCTTTAATTAGGATGTGTATCTCGTTTCGGCTTCCCCTATCACTCCCATCTTTGTTTCCGAGTTGGTAACTATGGTTGTAGGTGTATTTAAACATTTTTTAAACTACTAGTAGGGGAAAAGCTAATTCTTTATTTTAAAAATGAGAGAATAATCCCACAAAAACAAGTTACTGCCGTTTAAAATATAATGGGAAGTGCAATAAAATGAGTTCGGCGTCGGGTACGGTACGGAGCTAGGATTAACATATTGGAGTTGCACAAGACATAGTATTATTTTAACGGGTTGCAAGAATCATTTTTTTCAAATTATTATAAAAAAAATTTATAGAAATTACAACATTTTCATAAATTGAGGGGTTATTTAGGCACCTCTTTATCTTACATGTCATCCACCCCTGTTCGGCACGGTAACGTATCGATTAAGAATTAATTTATGGAGATTTGCTTAGATTTTCCGTCATTTAACCTTTCTCGAGACATTTTTTTTTTTGAAATGTAAGCATATTATTAACCAAACCAACCAAACACACAAAACAAAAGGCCTATCCCACATGCCGGAATAGACCTGAAATTTACGGATTTTCACATGAAGTAACGTACTTCAAGCCAAGCAATCCGTATAGATTATCCTCTTTACAATTATACAACAACAAAAATAAGGGCTCAACTATTATAACTAGCCCATTTTTATTAACAGTGAGAACTAAGCTCTCATTTTTGTAACAAAATTTAAACCATCTCCAAACAGGCCTCTCGACCTGACTCTTCTTAAACTTCAAGTTAGCTCTTTTCCTTTTTTTTCATCTTGTGCATAACTTTTGCTTTTATTCCTTTTATTACCATCATTTCCTTTGTATTTAGAAAGTTTCAAACCCTCCTCACGTACCTGAAAATAAATCTAACCAAGTAACTGGCCTTTTTGGATAGTTTTTTTTTAAAATTACCAAATTCATGAAAAACAGATTATCTAGTTGTAGAGTTTGACAGTCTCTCCATCCCCTCTTCATAACATAGGTCATTTGCCTCATAAATTTGCATTTTCCCCATAAGTATGAGGGGCATAAATACTCATTCATATATCTGCACTTATCACCATACTTCCAAATCCTAATACTAATCAGAATTATCAAGAAAATGGTGATTAATATGGTATAAAACAGTAATGCAATCCCCTCTTAGCAGATTAAAGTTACTTATCATTGATGATCTCATTGTTTATATTTCAAATTCTTACTAGGCAGTCATTCCTATTATTATGAGTAATACTTCTTACTAAGTTATTTTTGGTTTTTATGTTAAAATCATTGTGTTTGTATAGAGTGCTAATATCATTTGCCCTCTCTCCATTTTTTCTGAGATTTCTCTCTCTCTATATTAAATACACACAAGAATAAAATATCAGTTTACCAACTCTATTTGGAAAGATTTTTTTTTTTTTAAGTTTTTGACAGTTCACTCAATCCAAGTATTTTTTTCTCAAGACGTTTTGTGTTACTCTTAGGGGCGAAGTCAATGAGGTGTAACAGGATATCGGTTCCAACAATTTTTAAAAATATATATTTTTTCTGTAAGATAATTTCAAAAAATGTGAAAAACCGTGTGTACTGCAAACCCATAGAATGACATTTTGTACTAAGCAACCTTTAATGATACTAATTATGGCTCCTCCCTTAATTATTTTTAAGATAAATGTAGGGCAAATGGACCTACAAATCATGAAAGTGACACAATAAAAAATCTCTTTATCACCAGCTAGTAGAACCTTAGATTAAATTTTGTTGATAGTTGATATTTCGTGATTTTCGTTATATGCAGGGGCATTCGTTCCTTTACTCTTATTCCCTTTTTCTAGAGATATTCCACCATCAAGGGCGCCATTTTTTTCGCTTCAAAGTTCACACTTTACTCTTTTAAAAGAGTCCACTACGGCCTCTTAAAATATCCAGAGAAAAAAGGAAAAATAAAAACTCACCGATATAATAACAGAAACAAATCAAGATCTATTAATAAATACTACCATTCTTATAACTATGGAGAATATGATAATTGCGAGTTAAGTATCATCATTGAATCATTGAGCTATGTTCATACATTTATATATCGATGAGGCATAGAGAATTAAAAGAGTATTTTGAATATTAGAGTTTTCAAATTTCTCTCAAAATGAAATAGTAAAAGATAAAGTTAAGATTTTTTCTCACAAGTGATAGATGAGTTTATTGGTTTATGCTCTAGACATCCCATTGATTTGAGAACTTTGTTTTTTAGTACTTGTATTTTCACTTCGTTTTCAGTTTTATGATATAATAAGACTTTTAGTTAGTTAAACCATAAAATTAATGAAATTAGTGGGTTTTCCCACCTTGAATTAAAAAAGAAAAGAAAAAAAGAATCCACTGGGGCCACTTATAAATTAAATTTAATTATAATAAATAAAACAAAATGGCAAAACAGAGATAAAACTGTGATGAATATTAATGGCCTACTTGGCTGAATTTTTCAAACAAACAAGTTTGGATTCTAAAAAAAATATGGATCCTAAAAAAAAAGTTTGCATATCAATGGTATTGATGAGGGGTGGCATCGGGTCGGCTCCCGACCCGAAACACTCGTACCCGAATCCCGACCCGATAAGTTTTAGGATGTTATTTTTCCTCCCGATCCCGACCCGAAATATGTCGGGTCTCGACGTTTCGGATACCCGACGGGTCGGGATTGGATAATCCCGAAAATATTTAAGATTCGAAAACGCGAAATAAAAAATGCACTAAAAATTTGTTTCTTTCTAAAACAAACTAATATAAAGTTCACACAACTATAAAATTTGAATATAAGTATTACAATAAAAATAACATTAGCACAAATGGTGATTTTATCTCCAAATTTTAATCTTATGGATTAAATTTAAATAAGAACTTATGCTAAATATGTTTAGTAGGCAATAGCAAAAGATAATATTTATTTTAATTAGTTTTATAACCTCATTTTACATATAATAGTCATAAATATTTCCCTTAAACCTAAGATACTAAAAAATATCTCAAAAGTTATGATTAATACATGAGACTATATAATATATATAAAAAATTAAATTGTTTTTTTTAGTTTTGGGTCGGGATCGGGTACCTGATGGGTATCAAACACTATTCCCGATCTCAATCCAGAAAGTTTCGGGTTAGGAGAATACCCGACAAGGTCGGGTTGGGATTTTTTTTTGGCTGGGGTTCTTTCGGGTCGGGAGCGGGTCGGAATTCAGGATCGGATCGGGGAGCGGGATTTTTTCCCACCCCTATTATTGATCCATGACTAACGATTTAGAATCAAATGTGAATATGCTTATTGGACAATATTTCTCTACAACTAGGTTGTAGGAATTAACTACAACACTTCCACTTCCATATGTTATATAATCCTTCCATATGTTATAAATAATCAAATTTCTTATTGTTTTTATCATTTCTTTTAGCACAAGAATTCATTCAGATCAGTTTGAAAAAAAGTTAGAAAGAATTGATAAAATATTTGATCATATGAGTCAATTACCAAAAACTCAAGCACCTAATCTTAAAATCTACTCCTCCGTCCCTAAATAATTATCCACTATTTCATATTTGGTTATTCCAAAATAAGTATACACTTTCCTAATTTATCAATGAAAAAGTGATAAAAGTATTATAATATCCTCAAATATTAGAATGAATACATTTCAAATATTGACAATAATAATTATTTAATTTAAATTAGGGTTATATTTATAACTTTTAAATGCAATTAATAATAACTTTTAATATTTACCAAAATCCAAGAAGGACACTTAAAAATGGATAGAGGGAGTAACATTCTAGTGGGCAGTGATGGAGGTTAAAAATTAGGGTTAGGACCTTGCAGCTATTGTAATACACGCGGACTAAAACCTAGCAATGAAGACGAAGTTAATGAGCATTTAGTGACCCCATCGAGTGGAGTATATAGGGTTCTGAACTCACTTCCCTCGCCGAGGAGCTTATCAGCTAGATATCCTCTAAGAGATACCCATGTATCTAAGATAATCAATCAGATATTCCACGAAGTAAAGAAGACACCAAACCTATACAAACATGTCCCATAAGGATAGGGTCAAACCCTCAAAGATACGTTCCTTGAGCATAAACCAAACATATACAACATCAAAACTAAAAGATAGGTGAAGAACTCATGCCAGGACCTCTTCATCAAGGGATATTCAACTATCCGAAGGGATGAAGCTATAAAATCAACGCCTCCGAAGGCTAACGAAAGAAACATGGTCTCTCGGAAGAGCTCACCTTGATCTTAGCTATTTATGCACATATCATAAAGAGCTACCAAGAAGTCCGGGCCAAGCCCTAGAAAGGAGCTATCTCATTGGCACATAGTCTGAGAGTAGACTTCACGCACTAGACCTAAAATTCAAGGTCTATCAATTGGCACCGTCAGCGGAAATGATCCACATTTAAAAGATTGGATTCGCTCTGCTAAATAAGTTAAGAACGACCGATTCAAATAAAGTGAATCATCAGCTATATGATCTTTCCTGAGATGGCCGGAAAGATGCCAAGTCAAACAGAGAAGAACCAGCCCGAAGAGCACAACATGCCCATCACGAGGACAAAATATCTAACCACCCCTCAAGTACTCTCCATCACCGCCTCCTCCTCGGAAACCAGGTCCCTCAGGTGCACCGAGCATGAACACTACGAAGAACTCAAAGCGGTTGCATGCTAGAGAACGATGGACTCTGTGAAAGCCTCTTTGTGAAGATGTAGTGCTCCCATGAACACTAAACGCAAGAGGAAGTCTGTGTTCCTCCCCAGGCACACCACCGAGGAAGCAAAATTCGTCGGTAGGCACATCAAAGACTTGAGGTTCAGTTTGGAAAGAAAAAAGAGAAACCACAAACTAGGGTCTGTGATCACACGAGAAGATATCCAAAACCTCAAGAAGGACTTCGACAAAGTCTCTGAGGTACTCGATGACGTGTACCAGAAACCCCTTCCTCGTCAAAGCAATAGTTCAAAGAACCGACTTGGAAGGCATGTGTCCCCTGAGGAATTAAATCTGAAAAGGATATATTACATCTCAACTGTGAGCGATGACGAGAGGGCACCACCCTGTCACCGCAAGAATTGCGGAAATAAAGATAAAGATGGGGTCCCATAGGGGGAAAGATGGACCCCAAAGAGCGTAAGGACCAAGCGGTCCGAGAAATATCATGAGGAGACACTCTCTCCCCAGAGAAGAAGAGCTCTCGAGGAGGCACCCTCTCCTCGAGAAATAAGAACTATCATTAAATACACTGAAGATATCAGAAGGAGGAAGAGGTACAGGACCCGAAGGGGTTTGGACATAAGAGACTATTTGAGAACAAGTCCCTCTGCCCCACTGTCGTAAAAAATCAAGGACACTTACCGACCGAGAGGCTACAAAAGGCATGTCCTCAACACCTATGATGGAACCTCATATCCCATCGCACACCTGGACCACTTCCGAGTAGTCATGGTTGAATGGTCCGAGGACCAAGACTGGCTCACTAAGGTTTTCCCCACCACTCTCAGGGAAGCTGGTACAGATTGGAAAACACTTCTGAACAGATACATCCGGTGTTGGTATGACCTAATTAGGGCCTTCCTTGATCGGTTTGAGTTAAGCATAAGGAAAAAGGCGGAGGCTGACCAGCTTATTTGCATCCATATGGAATAAGGATAATCCATGAGCTCCTACTACAAGCGGTTCCGGGACCTGTATCATAAAATCAAGAGTTACCCGGTAGACATAGCAATCTCAGCCTTCAGACAGGGTCTTCCCTTGAAACACCCCACCAGGCTGGGCATTGCCGCCATTCATCCGAGAACCTGGACGGAGGTTGAATGCATGGCCGAAGAGCAAGAGAATCAAGAAGATGAGCTGCACACCTCGGGTTTCGAAAGGAAATCCACGACCACCGCCAAGAGATCCGAAGCATCGGGATCTTACTCAAGAGGTAGAAACAATAGAAGGATAAACCAAGTCTCTAAGGAGCCCTGCTCCGGAGCAAGAGAGGACATGCTCAAACCTCTGTCATTCGAGTTGGACATGGAAGTCTGGTTGCTGTTAAAAGACATCAAGGATAAATAATGGTTCGAATGGCCACCTGTTATCAGAAGCAGGGCCCCTCCTAGGGAAACTAGGTACTACGCCATCCACATGGCAAAATGCCATATGACGGGTCATTGTAAGAACTACTTCAACAGAGTAGAAAACTGGGTAAGAAAGGGTACCTGGATGAGTATATCAGAGAGTAGGTCCCAAAGGAAGTTCAAGAAGTGGACGATGTCGAGGAAGAATACATGAGCAAAGGGCTCATAGAAGTGATACATCACTTTCCCTTGGAAGTACAGAAAAACGAAAGGCTCATCCTCTAGACCGAAGCCCATCAGGGACAGGTCTCAGTACAAAGGAAGTGGTGACTCACGAAAGGAGAGTAGATCCGCTCATCGAGGGTCAAAGAGACCCCCAATCATCTTCTCTGACAAGGACTTGGACCGGTAAACCTCTCGGACACCGACCTCCTGATTATCAAAGCTAGGATTGGCGGATATGACGTCGAAAGAATACCCATAGACTAGGGAAGCGCTGTAAATGTCATGTATGGGGAGCTTGTTCAGAAGGCGCAAGATTCAAGAGGAAGACTTAACGTTATTCGACGCACCCCTCTATGGGTTCAACTCTGAAAGGGTAAACCCTATCAGAACCCTGGTCCTACCAGTCAAAGAGGGAAAGGTGGCAATGGCAACAGAGTTCATATTCATTGATATGAACTTCCCCCACACTGCGATATTTGGACATCCTTGGCTCCACGCAATGGGGGCAGTGGCCTCGACATACCAGCAGCAGATCAAGTTCTACAACGGAGGAAAGATAGAGATGATCTGGGAAGGAAAACACCTATCAAGGAAAGAGATGATTGCAGGAATGAGAGGAAAATCTGCAATGGAAGCAAGGTACCTGCCAGACCTTAAGACAGGAGAAAAGCTCGAGCAGACTCGCCGACAGACTGAGCAAGATATATCTCAGCATGGCATTAGGGAAACGAAAGATATAGCAAAGATATGATTGGTAATATCATACCAATCATGAAAGATACTCTCTAGATTGCCTCTATCACCTATATAAGGGGCTCATAATCCAAGAAAGAGATCATCTGCATCTGAACTCAGACATACACTTAATTATCTGGTACTACTACTAACCCTACTTACATTCAATAGATATTTACATTCACTAGCAAAACCCTAATAGGTTTAACCTTCTCACTGCTTCGTTAGGCGGAAGAGGTTAAACGGTGGTCAAACCACCAAGTCCCCCTTGATCTTAGCTATTTATGCACAGGTCATGAAGAGCTACCAAGAAGTCCGGACCAAGCCATAGAAATGAGCTATCTCATTGGCTCATAGCCTGTGGGTAGAGTTCACACACTAGACCAAAAATCCAAGGTCTATCTGGTAGTATATTACTTGTTATAATTACATATCAAGTATAAATAACATAACAAAATATTATTTTTTGCAAGTTTGGTAATTTGTAAGATTACTTTTGTTGAAAGAGAGGACTGAATATGAAAGAAGAAGTTTTATTTCAGTATATCGAATTATATCTATACAGCTAGTAACCTTATTATTGATCACATAATCATAACTCATTAAGGAAATAAATAAATACAATATATGTACAGTGATATTGATCACACAAAATCAGCCATTAGTATTTGTTGATACCATTAGTTGTTATATCATATTTAACATGTGCATATATCTCTTTTATATTTCAATAGTAAATATGAGATTTCCACACTCCCCCTCAAGTTGGATTGTAAATGTTGATTAGATTCAACTTGCGAATAAAATTTTCGAAGTTTTATCTAAGTAACGCTTTGGTAAATATATCTGCAGTTTGATCCTTCGTATGAACGTAAGTCATACATAAAGTTCCATCTTCGACCTTTTCAATTATGAAATTTTTGTCTACTTCGATGTACTTTGTACGGTCATGCTGAACTAGATTGAGAGATATGCTAATAGTTGCTTTGTTGTCGCAATATAGTTTGATCAGAAATTTTATAATGACCTGCAATTCGTTGAGAAATTTCTTTAGCCATAGTCCTTCACACATCCCCTGACTAATTGCTCTAAATTCTGCTTTGGCACTACTTAGTGCGACAATGTCTTGTTTCTTGCTCCTCCAACTTACCAAATTTCCCCATACATACGTATAATACCCCGTTGTCGACCTTTGATCCTCCGGCGATTCTGCCCAATCTGCATCAGTGTAGATTTCTATCCCTCTACTCTCATTTCCAGGAGATCCTTTAAGGTAATGAAGAATTCGATGAACAGCTTCTAGATGAGCTTCTTTGGGAGAATGCATATGCCAACTAGCTACACTAAATGCAAATGCAATATCGGGTCTAGTATGAGAGAGGTATATGAGTTTCCCAACTAGTCTTTGATATCTATCCATCTCCACTGGTTTCCCGATAGAAGTTGGTCTCTTTTCTACTTCGATCGGTGTTTCACTTGATTTGCATCCAAGCATACCAGTCTCCATTAATAGATCCAGAATATATTTTCGTTGAGAAATATTAATCCCCCTTTCTGATCTTGCAATTTCCATCCCCAAAAAGTATCGTAGTTGTCCTCGATCTTTTATTTCGAACTCTATTGCTAGAGTTTTCTTTAATCTTTCCATTTCGACTATATTATCACCTGTAAAAATAATATTATCAAAATAAACGATTAAGATAGTATTTTTAACATCTTTAGTTTTCTTAAAAAAAACATAGTGTGATCAACTTGACTTTGTTGATACCCTTTTCCCTTTATCACTTTCGCAAATCTACTAAACCAGGCTCTAGGGATTGTTTGAGACCATACAGTGCCTTATTGAGTTTGCACACTCGATTATCACCATTTTTTCCAAACTCAGGTGGTATGTTCATCAACACTTCTTCTTTTAGATCTCCATTCAAGAAGGCATTCTTAACATCGAGTTGTTGAAGAGGCCAATCCAAGTTAGCTACTAAGGATAGGAGAACGCGAACAGTATTCAAGTTTGCCATAGGCGCAAATGTCTCGGTGTAGTCTATTCCGTCGGTTTGTGAAAATCCTTTTGCCACTAGCCGAGCTTTATGCCGGTCTATAGTTCCATTGGATTTGTATTTCACTTTGAATAACCACTTGCAACCAATTGGTTTCTTGCCTCTTGGTAAATCCACAACTTTCCAAGTTCCATTCTTTTCCTGTGCATTCATTTCCCCCGTCACAGCTTCTTTCCATTTTGGTACTGTAAAGCCTCATCGATATTAGTTGGAATATATGTGCCGTCAAGTTTAGTAGTAAAAGAACGAAATTTATTTGATAAATTATTTTAAGACACGAATTTAGCAATAGGATGAAGAATACAAGACGGAGGTTGTTTCCTAAGATCTATTGGTACATCAAGAGAATATGTATTACCAATATTTATAATAGGCTCTAAAATATTTGAATTCATCACTGGTTCTATTTCTCTTGGTGCTTCATCAGCAAGGTTTTCAATATTACTTGATTTTGACCTTTTTGAGTAAACAATATCATATGTTTTATTTAGTTCTTGTTCATCTCCCCCTGAGTTTAAATTTTCCTCTATATGAAAGAGAGAACTGAATATGAAAGAAAAGTTTTATTTCGGTATATCCAATTATATCTATACACCTAGTAACCTTATTATTTATACTACATAATCATAACCCATTAAGAAAATAAATAAATACAATATATGTACAGTGATGTTGATCACACAAAATCAGACAGTAGTAACTGTTGATACCATTAGCTGTTATATCATATTTAGCATGTGCATAATTTTCTTTCATATCTTGAGTAGTAAATATGAGATTTCCACACTTATATCAACACGCTACGAAACTCAATTTATTATAACGATAAGTAGTTGCTAAAAATAAAATAATAAATATAAAAAGAAAAATATAAACACATGCGCATACCTATTCCTATACATACATATATATATATACATGTATAAACTATTTTTGAATTTATGTTATTAGTTTTAGTATCCAATAAATATTCAATCTCACCGACATTCAAATTTAAATTTAAACCTTGATATAAAACGATTTGTTTAAAAAAATGGTGTTTATATTTTATCTAGAATTGAATGAAAAGATATTGAGAAAATAGAAAGATTAATTGCGATTGATTATTTATAATAATTGAACCAATTAGAGAATGACACGTGAAAGTTATGTAGGAAAATATTGTTCATGCTTATTTCAAGCAATATCCGAATTCATGAATTTGAATTTCCATCAACGGAATTTTAAAGTCAATATTGGATGTTTCGGTATCCTTTTTTTCACCCATACTACTTTACTATGACTTTTCTTACTTCTATTAAATCGTAAATTATCATTTACAAATTAAATAACCATATACCAATGGGGAATGAGACTAGCTTATAATTAACAAATATTCATAACCTAACTTTCTTACTTCTCATACAAATTGTTAAAAAATAAAGATTAAACATGAGTAAGAAATAATCCTTCTCATGACATATTTGATTCAGTTTTGTAAGAGATTTTATTTTTTTTGGAAATTAAGCTTGGATTAAACGAAGAAACCAACCTGACAGCACAAATTGCTGCCTAGGCTACCAGAATTCAAGAGAATCGAAAATATAGTACATAAAATAAATAGAGGAATACAAGCTGTCCATAATCTTTGAGAAGAAAAATTACAGAGAGTTCATCTTTGAATTGTTATTCTTGTGAAAAGACTCTTCATAAATAGTTGCTAAAGAGTTGTAAGTCTTGCGATATGTCCTCCATTGCTGGTTCGGGTACAGATCCAGTAATAAGTGAGGAAGCTTGGACTTGCAAGTGAGGAAGTAGCTAATCAAAATAACATGCAACATGTAGTTCTGCCTAGGGGCTTCTATAGACAAGGTAGTGTTTTTCCAAACCCAAGTCCACCTCCAAGTATGACTTTTCTCTTGATCAGCACCTCCATTTCTTCCATCACATTGAAGCATCATCTTATGCTCTAATTGGTACATGTACCAATTAGAGATTCTGCAATAAAGGAATGAACCACAGTAGTGTCTAAACGGGGAGATAAAGTTAACTTTAAAGTTTAAAAGAATGAAAAACATATTACCTTTAGCACAGTGGTAGAAGCTTAGCTTTCTTATCACCGTCTATTCATAAGAATGATTTAGGAGAGTAAAAAGAAGCTTGAGATCTCCATTAGTATAAGTGGCCATAATCTTAATCAACCCACACCGAGAGAGAGAGAGGGGGGGGGGGGGGGTATTAAGCAAAAACCCTCAACAATTCCTTTGACAGTCACCATCATTAGAAATTAAAATATTCTCATTGATTTTCCAACTCTTTATGATGGGCAAGTTCCTATTGGATCTATGAACATTTCTCATCATATTGAGCTTGGTAGTGATCATGAATTCAATTTGAGTGATAATTGAAGCTATATCAACACTATTGCCATGTTTTTTATCATTCCTATTCCTCCAAATCCAATAAGTAGAGCTACAGAACACAAATTTACCAAGAGTGGTAAATAAGCATTTGCATTTAAACATACTCAAGACCCATAATACCCAATCATTCCACGTATTATTGAATCCAATAAATTCAGACTCGTACATCAGGTTGTGAATAATTCTAAAAGATAATTCACACTAAAAGTAAAAGTCATCAAAGTTCTCATCGTGTTTGCCACACAAATAGCAGGTAGGAGTAATATTAATATTCTAAAGAAGCATTCTATCACAAGTAGGTAGTCTTGTTTGGATAGCTTGCCAAAAAATAGTGCTACATTTGGGAATGTTAAGCTTGAACCAAACAATGCCATGCCACACAACCTTGGGTTTTTTCTCTCTCAAGTGATCCCAAATAGCCTTGACAGAAAACCATTTATCACTGAGAGTCCAAGCAAGGACATCTCTGCTATTAGCATGAATTTTAGGATGGTTCAAGTTTTTTATAATAATGATATCTTGATTAGTGGATTGGGGCCAAGCCCAAGCATCGTACCCCCCCCCCCCCCCCCCCCCCCCCCCAGCCAATTATCATACCAAAGAGAAATAGAGATACCATTACCAACTTTATAAAAAAGGATATTTCTCAATGAAATCTCTAGTTTGTAAGATTTTTTCCAAGCAAAACTACAAGATGTTGGTTATTTGACCACGCATATACTTCTATCCTTAAAAATATTTGTGTAGACCCATTTTTTCCAAAGGGAGCCAGTACCATGATCACAAATATGCCACAAAAGTTTAGAAATTAGAGTAAAGTTCTAAACTTTAAAATTGTTAAAACCAAGGTCACCCTCATTAAGGGGAAAACAAATGTCTCTTCATGAAACTCTAGCACCAGAGGAGGTAGTGGCATTACCAGACCAAAGAAAGCAAGAGAGAATTTTGTTAATCTTACTGATAATAGAAAAAGGGAGTACAAAGTGCAAGCACCAATAAATACTAATACTGTAAAAAACTGTTCTAATAAGTTGAATTATCCCAGCAAAAGACAAAAATCTACTAGTACAAGAAGAAATCCTTCTAGTAATTTTTTCAACCATGCCGTTACAGTGAACATCTTTAAGTTTGGTCGATGTGAGAGGAACGCCTAAGTACCTTACAGACACAGAGTCCACCTTGTACCCAAGCAACTCGCTAATGTTCTCAGCCTCACTCTCCTCTAGAGCACAAAGAAACATGCTGCTCTTAGAGGGGTTAGGGGTGAGGCCAGAAAAATTAGTGAAAGTGTGTAAGGCACTATGAATGACCTTAATAGAGTACGTATCACTATGAGAAAATAACAGCAAATCATCAGAAAATCATCAGCAAATCACAAGTGAGTAAGATTAAGCTTTTTACATTTAGCATGAAAGGTAAAATCATTACGGGAGCAAAAGTGTTCAAGAATGAGAGAGAGCACATTCATACAAATGAAAAAGATATAAGGTGAGAGAGGATCTCATTGCCTTATACCTTTGTCCGCTTTAAAATAGCCCTCTAACGCACCATTAATTATCACAGAATAAGTAGGAGTGTTGATGCATTCTTTAATCCACCCTCTCATATAATCAGGAAAGCCCATGAGGTTCCAAACATCATTTACAAAACACCAGTTAAGAGAGTCAAAGGCTTTCATTAAATCCACTTTGAAGGCAATTCTAGGTTGATATTTATTAAGGTGATATCCATTTATAATTTTCTGAGCAAACAAAATATCACTAATAGATCTATCTTTAATAAAAGCAGACTGATTATCACTAATTAAGTGCTCCATATGAGGTTTGATCATATTAGCAATTAGCTTAGAAATGCATTTGTAAATAGTATCACAACAAGAAATAGGCCTATAATCCTTAATAGAGGTAGGTTTATCAGACTTAGCAATAAGAGCAATACAAGTACTATTAATTCTCGTAAGCAGAGATTTAAAGTCAAATAAGCCTTTGATCGATAGATTTAAAAACATCATATCCTACTATATGCCAGACTTTGTGAAAGAAAAACCAATTAAATCCATCAGGTCCAGGGGTTTTGTTAGGGCTGAAAGATAACGTAGAATTGGTAATCTCATCATCAGAAAATAACTTGTCCATAGCAAGATACATATCAGAAGTAACAATAGGTTTAACATAATGTTTAAGAGCATTAATACCAGGGTAATTGTCATGTGAACTAGTACCTAGAAGATTACTGCAAAACTTAGTTTTTTCTTTAACAATATCAGTGTGTTTAGACAGAATAGAGCCATTATTGTCAACTAAGGAGACAATTCTATTTCGATTATTTCTTTTGTTGATAGACTTATAGAAATAAGAAGTGTTAGAGTCTCCATTTTGAAGCCAATCTCTACTATTTTGCTTTAACACCATCTCTTCATCTTCAAAAAGACTCAGAATGTGACTTTTAGCGGCACGAATATAAGAAAGGGAGGCAGAACCATCACATTTATCATATAAGCATTGAGCATTATGGAGAATATCGCTAGCATTATTAACAAGAGCTTTAGTATCCTTGCATTTTCTACTAGCTATTTAAGAGCCTGCTTAGTAACATTAAGCTTTTGAGAGACAATAAACTTGCTAGTACTTTTAAAGGGGGTACTCCAAACATTAGAAACAGTATCAAAGAATTCTTCATAGTTGACCAAATGATTATAGAATCTAAAAGGTTTCGGCCCAAATCTAAAAAACTTACCAAACTTCCAATAATGGGGGTATGATCAGAAATATCAGAGGGTAAAAAATTTGCCTCAGAGATAGAAAAGTTAAAGATCCACATATCATTGATAAGGTCCCTGTCAATTTTCCTCTGGATCTCAAGAGAGCACCAGTTATTACTTCAAGTAAAGTTCAGCCCTTTAGCTCTCAGGTCATCTAGCATACAATCGTTAATACAAGAAAGAAAGTCATTAAAATGAGGTGGGCATTTTTTGCTCCAACCATTTATGTCATGGTTATATCTAAGGGTATTGAAATCCCCCATGATCCGCCAAGGAATATTGTTGATGGTTTTAAAAAAATTGAGCAGCTCACTCTAAAGTTTAGCTCTAACTTTATAAAGATTAGCAGAATAAATAAAGGATAAAATGCAAGTAACCGAAGTACTAATGTTGGTCATGTTACAATGAATAAATTGGTAACCAGAACGAATAGTGGTGCACTTCCAAATGTTAGTATTATAAGCTACTAAAATTCTCGTTTTATAAGAGATTATAAGAGATTATCGTTTTGATATTAGGAAAAAAAACGAATAGGTTAAGAGTGTGTGTCCCTTGGACAATTGTGTTTAAGCATCAATTGCAATTACCAATTTATGTAGTAGTTAATGAAAGTCCTAGTAATATTTGTCAATTTTCATTGCCACATGCATGTCCGAAAAAATCGATAGGATTCAAATATTATCATTTAGTAACATGCAAATCTTGGTTGATATTGCAATGCTATTAAATATATATACCTCTTAAAAGACTTCAATTCATGCAATTTTTCCCTTGTAGTTTGAAGATTTTTAGAAAAATTGGACATGTAAAGAAAAGATTACTGATAGAACATAAAAATTGGACCCGAATATTCTATTCGGGTAATAATCAATCCACTTTATAAATGGGTATTCAACGCTTAAATGGGTCATCCCATGCCCTTTTCATCATGAAATAAGGCTGTTATTATCAAAAGCCCAAGCCCACTTAACTAGGGACCCATATCTGAAAAGCCCCCTGAGATGAAGACATTTGTCAACATCCTAGAAGGCATAGTTGCCTATAAATAGCGAACTACCCCTCCTAGAAAAGGACCAGAAAATCTATCCAAAAATTATAGAGAGAAGTTAAGAAAAGAGAAAAACTAATCAAAGCTTACCCAGTAAAGAAACAAACCGAACAGAGAAAGAACCGAGCATCGAAGAAGAAGGAGAACGATCAAGATAAGAGTTTAAATATTTAAATCAAGCGCAATTGTAGCAAGTTAATAATAATCCGAACAAGTGTAATGACCTGATCAATAATAAAGACCAAGAAGTGTTCATTACTTGCAGTTAATTTATCATTATTTTATTGTTGAAAAGTCTAACGCGACCGACCAAAGTTATGGCTTTATCAAATGGCACCGTCTCCGGGAATCATCTAGTCCCCAACTAGTTTAGAATTCGAATACCAATCCTCTACCAGACGAGCGACAATGGTGACCAATGTAGAAGAAACCCATCCCGAGATAGTAGAAACCAATAACCAAAACGTACAATTCAGCCAACAAGACCTCGACGATCTACTCGAAATCCGTGATAGAAATGATGCTATCCAGCCCGGAAATCAACCAACAACCTCCTATGTCAACCAAGAACCACCCCAGCGAATTGAAGGGATTGTTGACGAACCCTCCTCGTCCTCGGATGGCGAACAAATCATGCCCGTATTAAGGAGAGCACGAAGACGCCAACCCGGATCCCAAGCAGGGCCGAGCTCAAGAGTCCCTTTGCCAACAGCCTCGGTCAACTCCGGCGCTCGTCTACAAACGAACGAAGATCGCCGATATGGTATGCCCGGGGGTCATGTACTTGAACAGTTGTCCCGACCACCGACTCTTCCGCCGAGGATAATTACACCATCCACGGTAGAAGTACAACACGTTGTTCCATCAGCCGATGAAAGGAACTATGCCCAGCTGCAAGCTCGACTGGCGGCATGTATGACGGCCATGGCAGCTGCCGGCATCGCATTGCCAATTACCCAGCTCGCCAATACAGATAAAGATCTACGCCGTGAAGCGGAAGATTCAGCTTACAGGGCCGCCCTGGAAGCAGCAGGGCGACGAACCAACACAAGACTGCCCCATCAAGGGGACAGTGCCCCCGAGATGATCCCTCCGATGGTCGTCCACCCAAACACGCATAGGGAACGTGTCCTCGATACCCACACGAAGGACGGTAGATATCCCGAACACATGATCGGGGAAAGTTATGGACCACCACCACATCAGCGGGGATACCCCCCTACCAAGCCTCGGATGACGCGTTCCAACAAGCATGGAACGTATGCCAAGAAACCCCATGCGCCGAACAGATCACGAGGTATCGCAATCCGGCGGGGTTCGTCATCCCTGAGTTCAGGCTTTATGATGGAAGGAGTTGTCCTATCGACCATCTAAGGCACTACAAGACGAAGATGGAATTGTGGAGTGATGACCAGGCACTCATGTGCAAATTTTTCAAAAACAGCTTGGGCCAAGAGGCTTCGTCGTGGTATCACAACTTACCACGGGGCTCCATAAGAGACTGGGCAGAGCTGCTAAGAGCGTACTCCACTCGATACGCCGCCCATAGGAAAAAGAAGGTTAGCATCGAAACACTTCTGAAAATGACGATGATGCCGAATGAGAGGCTCAACGACTATTGCATACGCTTCATCGACGTAGCAAACCAGATTCCACAATATGCCAATAATATAGCCATCCAGAACTTTATCAATTCCATCCCTAATGGCTATTGGGCGAGAAGGAAGTTCATAGGCAAAGACTTTCCGACCACAGATTCTCTACTGGCCTACTGTACCCACCTCACCGATAAGAATGATGAAATTCGTTTGCTAAACCGAACACTACCGAGAAGGGAAACTGTTCGGGAAGCACAGGTGGGTCGCAAAAGAGCCAGGAACAATCATGAAGAAGCATTCAAACCGACCAGGAAGGACAAAGGTCCCGAGGTCCACAGGAGAGACGAGCGACAACGGCAACCTGAGCCTAAACCGCTCCAGATCGCATACCCCACCCCGATCAACGAGCCTAAACCGCTCCAGCTCACTTATCCAATGCCCCCCAAACCGATCCAACAAGATCGGTTCCAAGATAGGGAACGCCGAAATAACTTCGGACCGGTCGAACTACGATACACTTTCAACATGTCCGCTGACGATATCCTAAAAGATATATGCAGGGAAAGTTGGTACTCCCGACCACAACCGATCAATTCTCCCCCCAATATGAGAGACTCCAAACTTTTCTGCACATATCACGAGGATCACGGCCACCTCACCGAGCATTGCCGTCACCTGCGATGGAAGATGAACCTGTGGGGTGATGCGGGATACCTAGCTAAGTTCATCACAGGCGCAGGGAACAAAGGCAAACAACTGGCCATCGAGGGAGCCGGCAACCAGCAGGGCAAAACGATCAACGTCGTTCACATGTCACGACCCAAGGGAACAGGTGGAGAACGATCACGACAGCGGCAATTGGCGCACTTTGGCCAGGTAGCCAAGGCGTCACAAGCGTCGACCTCTAAAAGGCAATGCACGTCCCGATGATGTCCACCCATTTCCTTCTCGGGTCACAACGAGGAAGGGGTGATATATCCCCATGGGGATGCCATTAATCTCCGTGTTCAAATTGGCCGCGACACGGTCAGCAGGGTGCTAGTCGACCAAGGAGCCTCTTGTGACATCATGTACAGAGAGCTGTTCGACAAAATGGAACTCAAAATACAAGATCTCCAACCAACCGATGTCACCTTGATCGGGTTCATCTCCGAGACGACTAAACCTTTGGGTAAGATCGTCCTCAACGTCACAACTGGATCCGTTTCAGTTCCCGTGGAGTTCTTAGTAGTCAACGACAGCTCCGGCCACAACGCAATCTTGGGCCGACCTTGGCTGCACGCCATGCGGGCCATACCCTCGACCTACCACCAAAAAGTCAAATACCCAAATGACAGGGGAGAGATCGAGACAGCTAGGGCGTATCAAGAAGATTCAAGACGTTGTGAAGACATTATCGCAGCCCTACAAAAACAGTTGATCGTTGTCGAACAACCCACCAGCACAAAGAAGCTGATCAACCAAATATCCAGAACCGAGAGGGTTGTTGAAGAACAAGTAGGAGAAACACTTAGGAAGGTGTATATCCCTGATATGGACGAGGAGCACTACTTCCTCCTCGGGAATAACCTTCCAAAACGGGAATCCGAAGAGTTGGAAGCATTCCTCTTCAGCAACGTTGATAAGTTTGCCTGGAGTCCCAAAGACATGCCAGGCCTAGACCCCGAAACGGCATGCCACCACCTAAGTGTTAATGCCGAGTACAAGCCGGTAGCTCAAAGGAGCAGAAAAGTGTCTGTACAGCACAGAGCAGCTATAATCGTTGAAGTACAAAAGCTATTGGAGGCTGGAGCCATAAGAGAGGTTTTCTATCCGAAATGGTTATCCAATCCAGTCGTAGTCCCAAAAAAAAACGGAAAGGAGAGAGTCTGTATAGACTTCACCAATCTCAACAAAGCCTGTCCGAGGGACCACTTTCCCCTCCCGAGGATAGATCAACTGGTGGACGCGACTACGGGAGCAGAAAGAATGACCTTCCTCGACGCATATTCAGGATTCCACCAAATTCCCCTAGCCCACGAAGATCAAGAAAAGACGTCCTTTATATCGCCTTTGGGAAATTATTGCTACACGGTAATGCCGTTCGGCCTGCGCAATGCGGGAGCAACATACCAAAGGATGATAACGAGGGTATGCAGATATCATATAGGGAAGACGATGGAGGTTTACATAGACGACATGGTCGTCAAAAGCGAAAAGGCTACGTCCCACCTCCAAGATATCAGAGATGTCTTCAGTACGCTGGGCAAGCACAAATTGAAGCTCAATGCGAGCAAGTGTGCCTTCGGAATCAGCAAAGGAAAATTTCTGGGGCACATGGTCAGCCAACGAGGAATAGAGGCAAATCCCGACCAGATCACAGCTCTGCAGAACCTGGCAGCGCCCAAGAATAAGAAACAGGTACAAGAGCTCACTGGAATGATGGCCGCTTTGAGCAGGTTCATCAGTCGATCCGCAGATAAGGGACGATCGTTTTTCGAATCACTCAAGAAAGATAGAAAATTCGTGTGGGACCCGGAATGCGAGGCTTCATTCAACACTCTCAAAGAGTACTTGAGGACGCTGCCACTGCTGGTAAGGCCGAGCAAAAGAGATATTCTGGCATGCTACCTAGCAGTTTCCACTACAGCTGTGAGTGCAGTCATCCTCAGAGAAGAGGGTCGCGAACAATATCCGATCTACTTCGTCAGCAAAACTCTGGTCGAAGCCGAAACACGTTACCTCCCCTTGGAAAAGCTGTGTCTGGCCTTGGTCGTCGCCACCAGGAAGCTGCCACACTCTTTTATAGCTCATCAGGTCCGGGTATACACGAAGTTTCATATCAAAGAGTCACTTCGACGGACAGACATAAGCGGTCGAGTTGCCGCCTGGGGGGTCGAACTATCCCAATTTCATATCGAATTCGTACCCCGACATGCCATAAAAGGACAAGTCTTGGCCGATTTCGTCGCGGAGTTTACCGAAGGCTATGACGAGCCATTGGCACTCTCTCCACAGTCACACTGGCAGATACATGTCGACGGATCAGCCACCAAGGACGGATCCGGAGCAGGGATCGTCCTAAAATCTGGAGAGGGAGCAATCATCGAAAAAAGCATAAAACTGGGCTTCCGAGCTACCAATAATGAGGCAGAATACGAAGCCATGATAAATGGTATGCTCGTCGCCCGTTCCCTAGGATGCTCCCACTTAGTTGCGAGTTCAGACTCTATGCTCATCGTCAATCAAGCCCTCGGCGAGTACCAAGCCAAAGATGACAGGATGATCCTCTATCAAGAGAAAGTCCAAAGCTTGATGGCCACCTTTGAACAATGCGAGTTAGTCAGGATCAATTGCACCGAAAATGCACATGCCGATGCCTTGGCTACCCTAGCCTCGACCTTAACATTAACCGATACCCGGTCGATCACAGTAGAACTACTGATGACCCCTAGCATAACTAAAAGGATAGACCGAGTGACTTCAGTACAGTACGAACTAGGTTGGATGGACGACATGACTCGTTATCTGCGAAGTGGGACGCTCCCAGCCGACAAGATAAAAGCGCTGAAAATTACGAGAAAAGCTCCTCGGTTCTGGCTATCCGAGGACGACAAACTGTACAAATCTAGTTATCGGGCACCCCACCTACTGTGCGTGCCTCCCGAGCTACAATTGCCGGTCCTGGAGGAACTCCATGAAGGATCCTGCGGCTCACACATCAAAGGGCGATCCCTTGCAAACAAGGCGGTTACCCAAGGGTATTGGTGGCCCTATATCAAGCGAGATGCTGATGTATATGTCCAACGTTGTGATAAGTGCCAACGATTTGCCAAAATACCACGACTCCCCTCGTCTCTAATGGCCCCCGTATCGGCTCCATGGACGTTTGCACAATGGGCAATAGATCTGATCGGAAAACTCCCAAAGGCCCCGGGGAGCGTGGAATATCTGATCGTCGCGACGGATTATTTCACCAAATGGGTTGAAGCTAAGCCCCTCCGAGAAATCAAAGCGAGCAACGTCAAACAATTCATCTGGGAATACATCATAACCAGGTTCGGAATACCGTACGCTATTGTCGCCGACAACGGAACCCAGTTCAAAGATGCACAATTACAACTGTGGTACGAGGAACTAGGAATCCGAAAGTTCTATTCGACGCCGACATACCCACAGGGTAACGGCCAGGCAGAGGTATCGAACCGAACAATACTAGACGGCATCAAGACAACCCTTGAGCAAGCAAAGGGGAGATGGCCCGAACGGCTACTTAACGTCTTGTGGTCGTGCCGAACCACGCCGAAGACGGGCACCAAGGAAACCCCATTTAGCTTAGCATACGGTGTTGAGGCCGTCATACCAACAGAAATTGGGCTACCCACTCTCCGAACAACTTTAGTCGAGCAGGGAAACAATGAACAAAGAATGAGAGAAGAACTTGACATGATGGACGAGAAAAGAGAGATAGCAGCTCTTACACTCGCGAAGTATCAACAAGGTGTCAAACAAGCATATGACAAGAGGGTAAAAGAGACCAAAGAGTTCATAGTCGGAAAACTGGTGCTACGACGAGTAACGGTATATACCCGAAATGAAATACATGGTAAATTGAGCCCCACCTGGGAGGGACCATACGAGATCGTCAAAAGAACAAGCCCAGTTGCCTACAAACTCAAAAGCGTTATGTTCGAAAATAGCAGAGGGGAGAAAAATTCTTGGAACATGGCTAACCTAAAGAAATACTACATATAAGCCAGACCGTCAGTACAAACACAGGTGCCGCCTTATCTCTCTAACTAATACCCTTGCCATTTGAATAAATAAAGTATCATATCATCCTGTCTAACCAATGCAGCTGAAATTCTCAACATGGCCGAAGAGCCTAGGAATACTGTGAAATTCCCAACATGGCCGAAGAGCCTAGGAATACTGTGAAATTCCCAACATGGCCGAAGAGCCTAGGAATACTGTGAAATTCCCAACATGGCCGAAGAGCCTAGGAATACTGTGAAATTCCCAACATGGCCGAAGAGCCTAGGAATACTGTGAAATTCCCAACATGGCCGAAGAGCCTAGGAATACTGTGAAATTCCCAACATGGCCGAAGAGCCTAGGAATACTGTGAAATTCCCAACATGGCCGAAGAGCCTAGGAATACTGTGAAATTCCCAACATGGCCGAAGAGCCTAGGAATACTGTGAAATTCCCAACATGGCCGAAGAGCCTAGGAATACTATGAAATTCCCAACATGGCCGAAGTGCCTAGGAATACTATGAAAATTCCCAACATGGCATGTCTAAAAGAATGCCTAGGAATACTTATGTATATGCAGGTACACGTTGACCCAATGAGCAAGGATGAAAAGAAATACAGCAATGAGGAGAATAGTTCAGGCCCACATTCCGGGGACGATAAATTACCAAATGGCGAAAACAATGAAAAGAAATCCATCAAAACAATGAAATAGCAGCAACGGGAATGTCCAATACACGCATAACGAAATGAAGCAGATAATAAAGGTCCACATTATGGAGGCAACACAATTGCAAAACGAAGAAATCAACAAAGGAAAATCAATCCAATCAATGAAATATCTGTACAACAATGAGAAGATCCGAACACAGGAGAACAGAAGTAAAACAAATAGTCCTCGCCCGCGTTACGGAGGCAACAGGATACAACCAACAAATAAAGAAATTTATTTAAGAGCTACTACATGAGGAACATGACGGTAACTGACCAAGTGACACTTCTTCGTCATCCGTCGATGTATCCCCATCAGTTTCCTCGCCATCAAAACGCTCCTCCGAAATAAGGGCATCAAAGTTGGTAGTATGTGCGCCAACGCATGTCAACGTCTTAAGCCGCGCAGAGAATTCGGCTCCTTTAGCGACTTCGTGAGCATCCGAGGCCGTTTTCCGACGAGCATCGTCGAAAGGAAGTTTGCGAGCTTCGATCATAGCTGCAGAGGCATCGTATCTGGATCGGGACAAACGGAAATACTTCACCAGCATGTTCGCTTGGGTTACCAACGACTTTAGTTTATTGAAATATTTTTCCTTTACCCGCCAATATCGATCTAAACGACGTTCCTGAACCTTAACAACACGCTCGGAACGCCGAGCGTACTCACGAAAAGAAGACGCCTGAGTTTTCAACTTGGCCCTAAGTCGGCCACACAGATTGAGCAACTCGACATTTTTACTCAACAAAAAGATATAAGGAACCTTGGCATGCTAGTCACTAGCCACACCAGATGGGACCTCGTCTCGGGCGGCACAAGTAGGTCCTGGCCTCGGACTAACTAGGCTTGGAGAGCCAGCCTGGTACGACGTAGTAGCATGTGCCTAAAAAAAAAAAAATGGGAAGAAAGGAAGAGATGAATGCTCAAAAAAAAAAAAAAAAAAAAAACGGCAAAACAAACAACTCAATTATTAATCCGATAGCCCCTCAACGGACGCTGAGGCCTCTACTACATCAGCAAAATGAATATCTCGCAATGAAACAATTTGAGTCCCCAAGCGCTCACGAACGACCGCATCTACTCGGTTCAAGGCCGTCGTGGTCTCAGTTACCCCGGCCGTCGCATCAACCATGCGTTCTGCCCGGGCCACACCACTCATCCCTTTCACATGCTCAAACACCTCTAAAGCGCGAGCTCGGGCCCAATACGCTTTCACAAAGGTTAGCAGTAGGTCCGCATCCTCGAAAACGGCACCTAGCACTAAGTTCAAGCTCGTCACACGGCCTCGGGCTTCATCACGAGAGCGCCGAAGTGCACCAAGGAGTTCTTTCGCCTTACCCTTGTTCGCCTTATAATATGCGGTCTTTTTGCTGAATTTCTCTCCCAAGTCACGTAACCGAGTCGACATGTTTGAAATATGAACATTCAGATCCTCGATTTTACGACGAGCAGACTTCAATTCAGCAGTTAGGAAAGCCTTAGACCTTTCAAGACCATCTATAACGTTACCTCCGCTACGACTAGGCGAGGTCCAGACCACCATGGCCAGAGGGTTATAGGGTACCTGACAATATTTTGTTTTCACATTCTTCAAAATATGATAACCCTAGAAAAGGGAAAATTAATTCGGAAAAGCCAAACAAAAAACAAACACATCACCTATATTACCACTTCTCCAAACAAATATGTTTCTAGATACAAAAGCGACCCACAATTCGGGTACCCAAAGACTTTACAATAAGATACAGAGAAAATACTACAAGAAAATGGTCAAGGCTCCACCTGAGGGGATGTGGGTGGGGGGGTGACGGTGGGAGCAGACCGAGGAATCGTTGGAGCTGACCCGGAATGGGGACGCGGCGCCGTCGAAGTAGTGTGTCCCGGCAGCCGTGGGAGCTCCTCATCTCGTAGGTTGGCCCAATCCTGAGGTTTAGGAGGTGCACCATGAGGACAGGGGTACACCAATTCCGACCACGCTTGATCCGACAAAGGAACCTTCGCGAAATTAAGCGCGCGCACATGAGCGCAATAGACGGCGAAATTCGCCGTCATAGCGTACTTTGTCCGCTCCTCAGCATGCGCCGCTTTTAGAGCCGCAACCTCGGCCTTTTCGGCTTCCACGTCCTCTGCCAAGAGCAAGTTCTCCTCCTCTAGTTGGTCGTACTTTTCGACCATGCTCTCTTTTTCAGCCTCCAATTTACCGACCTCCTCGGTCACGAGCAGGAAGTCTCCCGACACCTTGTCATAGTTATCGCCCAGGGCTTTATTCTCGGCGACCAGTTTCTTTTTCTCCTCCTCGAAGGCCGCAAGCAGGTCCTTCTTCTCGGTCACTAGCTTCTCTTTCTCAGCCTCGAGCGCCTTCCACTGATCCCTCAGAGCAACGGAACCCACGAAAGCCTTGCCATCACAAAAAAAAAAAAAAAAAAAGTAGACATGCAACATCAGACACCCTCCCACTAAAGGTATGACGACCTATATAACTAAATACATGCTAAACATACCCGAAGCGCACCACGGCTGGCTTGCTCAATTAACGACGCTAACGGGAGAGCAGCAATTTCCTCCGCATCCTTGAAGACAAGGGGCTTCAGAGCAGTATACCCCATCCTTACAGCTTGGGGATGCCCAGCAATTTCCCCTTACACCGACCAATGTAACGGGTCATCGCGACCCCGTCCACCAACACCTCTTCAGGTAGCTCCAGAACCTCATCCTCGACGCCCACCACTACATCCTCGGCAGCCTCTTTGCCGACTTCCTCCACTTCCTCAGTCACCTCCTTCTCCGAAAGGCCAGTCTCAGGGGCCCTGTGCTCGCCCACACCCTCAATACGGGTGGGCGAGACAACAAGCGGGTCCATCATCTCCTCAGTATGAATAGGCGATATCGCAGGCAGAGTCATCGTACTCTTGCCCATGTTCACCATGAGGTTGAGATGTTCGAATATGTTATCCATCGACCCCTGAAACACAATAATACCCATAGACCGGGCAAGAGCGAGGATAACCAATGGAGAAGTCAGTAGCTGAAACAAGATAACCAATGAAGCAAAGAACTAGAGAACAACACAACAATCAACAGACAAGAGAATCAATATACATATACACATACCTCGCCAAGTGCAGGGACATCCTCGGGGATATTCCCTTGAGAAGTAGCCTCCTCGGTGACCGATGTCTCGGTCCCCCTAGCCCTCTTCGTCGTTCCAACGACGAGGTCAGGTCCACGACGCTTCGAGCGAACGGTCTTCTTCCCTACCCGAGCAGCACTTCGAGCTCGGACCACCTTTAAAAATTCCTCCTCGGACTCTTTAGGAATCTCGGGGACAGGATTCCCCTTTGTCACTGGCCCCGCAGGGTATCCAAGAAGCACGGGAGCAGTATGACTAGCAGGATCCCTCGTTGATCCAGGCCCCCACCATTTCCAAAGAGCTAAGAGAGTCTCGACATTGGGAGCACCGAGGTCTGGAATCATGGGAGCCTTGGTAGCAGGGCCGGGAATTTGGTGTCCAACACAACCCCAATTACCGGAAACAATCACAACACCAAGGTTCTCCCCCTTGTTGGTGTCCGGCAGACCAAAAACAAGCCGACAGAAGGCACGCATGGTCTTCAGATACGAGCTACGTCGCTCAAAACTCAAAGTATAGATCCCGAACACATCCTTTAGCTCGATCGGGATTCCGTCCAACTCTGATAGCCTTTGAATACCGTTTAGGGTACGGTAACCATTTAGGGCCAGTTGGGCCGGAGCAATCTGAACGGCCTCAAAGAATGAAGCCACCCACTTGCTGAAAGGAAGTCTTAAACCCCCAGTAAAGAAGGCCGAGGAAAGTACAGCTACCTCGCCGGCGGGAACAAACCCCAACACCTCGTCGTCCGATATCGGAAGCCGAACATGTATGTTATCGGGTATTCCGGCAAGCTTCTTAAAATCCTTTTCCACGAATGGGCCCACTTGGGCCAGGCATTGGGTCAAAATTTCCTATTCAAACATCAACAAAAATCCATCAATATACTAATACACAACCCACAATAACATCAACATAAAGAAACCCCCCCCCCTGCTAACAATTAACCAACAACCCTACGTTTTACTCCTTTTCCCATCAGTATAAATCCAGTACATAACTCAATATCGCCAGACATATATAGACAACCACGACATGTTACCAACAGCAAATCAAATACCAAAGAACATAATAATAGCAAAGCACTTACGGTTGTCATTCTGAGCGGTTACGTTCGAACAGCAGCCAATATATCGACAATACAACGAAACCCTAGATGGAGAGGCAGCACGTTTTTCCTTTTTTTGGCGGGAAGAGTATACTCTAGAGAGAGACAGATATTTTCTTCAGCCAATTATGTGATAAAAAAAAAAAAAAAAGGGATTGCTTCGCACAGTAAAAAAGGAGTGGAGTCACCAAAAGAATAAAATAATAACCACCTTTTCGTGTGACAGAGGTTTATTATGTGATAAGTCAACAACCGCTGCTATTTTTAACTTATAAATGCTCCAGATTTTGCCACGACAGCGCATATCCCACTACCCAAGGCAATTCACATCATTACACCTAAATAAACGGCCAGTGGACCCTACCACGAAAAGCTTCCAGCATACGCTACCAATAATATCCCCGATTAAGATCCTCGACACCCAACCATTCCTTACCGAAACAACACACCGAACAAGGTGGACGGAGACCGTTTCTCGCTTGATGGCATTAAGCATCCAGTCTAAAAACGCTCTCCGGGGGGATAACCGGGCACATTGCTCGGTGTGCAATGAAACATAAAGGCAAAGTGAACAAGAAATAAAACAGAATAGACAGAATCAAGTGTAAAGCAAAAGTTTATTCATCCACAAGGGGGGAAAAACACAAAAATACAACCAAAGAGAACTTGTACAAGAAAATACACCATCCTACTTCTTAGAACTACCCCCCATATCGGCATCCTTCTTTGCCAAGAGCTCCTCCAGATTCTCTCTCTCCCTAATCAAACGAGCAATCGCCATCTCGGCCTGCTGCAAAGAGTAAGACTGAGACTTGCATTTCTGTTCGGCTTTGAAACGAGCAATGCCTTCCGCATCCCAATATTGTTTAAACCTCCTCGCTTCAGTCTGAGCACACTTGAGATCATGCTTCAGCCATGACACCTCAATCTCTTTTAGCTGAAGAAGATTCTAATAATGGGAGCCATCTCAAAACAAAAGCAAGTTAGAGGAAACAAAAATTATCAACAAGAGAGAGAAAAGAAGATTGGATAATGAAGAACAAGCAATAGGGAGCATTTATAGAGAGTCAAAGGGCACAAAGCGCGACACAGAACAAAAGCACGAGATACGAACAGATACATCTGATTCAAATACAAAAAAAAAAAAAAAAGATGCAAGTTCCAAAACAGGAAATACATAATAAAACCTGCCCAATCTAACTAAGGACCAATGGGTGGAAAAACCGAACTACCAGACCGAGAGAAAGCAAAACGAGCAGAGCAGTTCAACCGAGCTTGGTAGGAATCATTCATGGCAATCAAATTTTCGTTCTCCGCGGAGAGTTCGGATTTCTCCCTAGTAAGAACCATGACGCGCTCTTCCAGCCGAGCATTCCTAACCATCATATTAGCCAGGCCTTGAGGGGAGTTATCGAACTCGTCTTGAGCGTGGTCCCAAATTTCCTCGGCGTCATACCAGGAGTTGGCTAGATAATTTCTTTGTAACAACAAGTGATCGAGCTGACGACTCAAGGCCGAAATCTCGGTCCACTTCACAGTCTCTTCGGGATGAGATCCGAACAAGCTCAAGGCCAGAACGCCGTACTCTTTTTCAAGCCTTGCCATTCGACGTCGGACGCTAGATACCTCCGCGTCCAAACCCTTCATCTGAGCATGATATCTCCCCACAGGTTCAGACATTCTGGGAGATTGATATAGTACAAGAGAAAGTAGGGGTAGAGGGAAGAGCAAACAGTAAAAATAAAAGGAGAGAAGGTAGCTAATAAAGAAAAGAAGATGAGTATTTATAGAGAAAATATAGTATGGTATTTCCTGACATACTTGGGAGCAAGCATATTTTCTGACATGCTTGGGAGGGTGCACCTATGATCGATAGTACACCCACATAGATCTGATATCACAGTACAGCAGAAAATAGAAAAGATATTCAAAGATCTGGATTTCGGAAAAACGACAAACCACAAGTACAACATAAAAAGAAGTGCCACAGTAAAGGGGCAAAAGTACTTCTCATTAATAAAGATGGATTACATCATTGTTCATTACATCAAAAGACAATCTATTACATTGAGATCTATTACATTGGGGTCTATTACATCCGAGGATTACATCAAAAGAAAATCTACTACATCGTGTGTTCAATGGTAGAACCAAATGAGTAGACAGCATGGCCAAAGAAGATCGACAACATCAGCGGACCAGTCGAACAGCCGGTGACGAAGAACAGAAGCATAAAAAAGAGGAAGAAAAAGATGAAGAGGAACATATAGAAGAAGTGAAAAGAAAGAAGAGTCGAAAAGAACAATGACAAAAATCCTAGAAGTAACACAAAATCCTTAGGATCACAGGATTGATTGTTACGTTATAGTGGTGAGAAAGAAGAGAAAGAAAGAGAAAAGAAAAAAAGTAGAGAGAGCTAGAGATGATGAGAAAGAAGAGGATGAAGAAAGTAAAAGGAACACGATAAAAAAGAAAAAAGAAAAAAAAAAGAAGCAAGAGAGAGAGATATATAAAAATAAAAATAAAATAGTGAAAAGAAAATGGAGGAGGAAGAAATGAAGGAAACAGACAAATAAAAAGGAAGTCAAAGAAACAAAAAACAGAAAAGAAGAAGAGTGCAAAAAAGAGGAAGAGGAAGAAATGAAAGAAACTGAGAAAATAAAAAGAAAAGGAAAATGGAGAGGTTAGGGGGAGGTCGATCGGTATCGATGAGAGGGGCCGGCAGAGACATTCCTGTCTCGAAGTGCCGAGTTTCCCCTTAGCACCTCATTCTCTTCAACTAGAGCCTGACGAGCACGTCGGCAATAATCTAGTTCGGATCTTAGCCAAGTTAACTCCCGAACCATCTCGGTATGGTGATAACGCATCACCTTTAACTCCTCCTCGGCATCCTTCAACAGTTTTAGTGCATGGCCATAGGAAGCTTCAAAAGCCTCCACTTGCAAAACCAATGCAGATTTGGTGAAAGAACTGGCCATTATAAAAAGATTATAAGATGAAGATTCGTATGTAGAGGAAGATAATATGATAAGGGTTGTGGATGTAACCATGCTTTAAGCAGGTATTTATAGATCAATTAGATGAGGGCTGATATTGAGAGTCGCAACCGTTCGCCAATGGGTTCTAAGAAGCGATGGCAATTAAAAGATGTGTCTGTTCAAGAAAAAAACGTTTGGATTCCCAGAAGGCTCTGAAAAAGCGTGGGTAATTAAAAGGCACTCTTGTTCAAAAAAAAAACGCTTGGGTTCTTGCCAATATTTAAAGGGGATAAGTAATAATGGAAGCAAAACACGCGTCATTTTGGGGAAAGGCAGCAGTTCAAATAAAATATCTAAAATCTTTTGCACAAAGTTCAAGAAAACTCTGGTGAATAAGATTTTTGTGCACAGGGCTCAAGAAACCTTAGTGGTCCCTAGATACAGAGATTAAGAAGGTTCAATGGATAAGGTCAAACACAAGGCCTAAGAAAAAGCTTTAATGAGGCCACAAGCGTGCGCAGTCAAAATTAATTGCGTTGGGAGAATAATGCAAATATAAACAAGAAAAAGAAGTCTTTATTGATCGATTGATACTTCATTACAAAAGAGGCAGTCAACATAAAGGAAATACAATAAAAATAATAAAATCATTTCTTAGAAGGGCCCGCTTCGTCATTCGGCTTCCTTTTCAACCGAGCATACACTTCCTTAAGGGCCAGTTTGTAAGCCCCCTTGGAAGCAATGTGCCTATTTCTAGAGGCCTCAAGCTCTTTGATCCGAGCACGAGCCCAAATATTGTCGATCAGAGACTTCTGATATTCACTCTCCATGGCCTCCAAGCGCCCGTCCATCTCATCAGCTCGGCGAGCCTCCATGGTTAAAAAGGCAACCCTCCTTTCGAGGATACGAGCCTTCCTAACCTCCTCCTCGAGATGGGCAACGTATTCAGGAAGGTTGTCACCACTATTTTCACGAGGAGAAGCCATTTGTTCGTTAATAAAGAATGAGTTGCACAAAGAATACAGAGACAGTCCCCTTTTATAGGAAGAAACAAGAGGTAGATCAAAGGTCATCTCGAAGAAAGACAACCTCTTGAACTTCCCAAGAGCATTCATGGCTAACTACAGCAGTTCAAATCCAATTAAAGTCATCCAAAAAGATATCAAGAAGATAAACAGACAAGAACAAGGATAGGGAAATATTTTATTAGTTTCAAGAAACTTCGATTACAACTAAGGAGAAGACTCCCCATTCAAAAGAAATTACAAACAAAAATCACAAAAGACTAATTATTTCGAGGAAGAGCCTTCTTCATCTTCATCCGAACTCGGTTTAGACCGAGCATGCAACTCTTTGAAGGAAAGCTTATAGGCCCTTTTTGCTGCCTTCTGCTTAGCCAGACAAGCCTCGAGCCTCTTTATACGCTCGAAGGCCCAATCCCGATCAGCCATCGTCACATGATGAGCAGAATCCATGTCAGACAACCTTTTCTTATAGTTTGAAACCTTGGCCACGAGTTTCTTATTCGCGGTGCGAGATTTCGTGACCTCAGTTTCTAAATAAGAGATATAGTTAAAAGAGCTCTCACCAGTAGAATCAGAGGAAGCCATTACGTCACAAGCACAGTAGTAGTAAAATGCATGATTATGGAGGGGGCGCACCCCCTTTATAGGAGTTTTTTCCTCGAAGAAAGATATTAGGATGGGTAACTACAAATGGGCCCCCCTGGGAACCGTCATGATTCTATTGCGTTTCTCGATGAAGCATTAGGAACGACAAGACCGAAGTAGTATCCTCGATAGACCGAGCATGACTCCCTCGACATGGAAAACCATGCCGAGGAAGTCAGGGAGCACTTGATAGAACATAAAAATTGGACCCGAATATTCTATTCGGGTAATAATCAATCCACTTTATAAATGGGTATCCAACGCTTAAATGGGTCATCCCATGCCCTTTTCATCATGAAATAAGGCTGTTATTATCAAAAGCCCAAGCCCACTTAACTAGGGACCCATATCTGAAAAGCCCCCTGAGATGAAGACATTTGTCAACATCCTAGAAGGCATAGTTGCCTATAAATAGCCAACTATCCCTCCTAGAAAAGGACCAGAAAATCTATCCAAAAATTATAGAGAGAAGTTGAGAAAAGAGAAAAACTAATCAAAGCTTACCCAGTAAAAAAACAAACCGAACAGAGAAAGAACCGAGCATCGAAGAAGAAGGAGAACGATCAAGATAAGAGTTTAAATATTTAAATCAAGCGCAATTGTAGCAAGTTAATAATAATCCGAACAAGTGTAATGACCTGATCAATAATAAAGACCAAGAAGTGTTCATTACTTGCAGTTAATTTATCATTATTTTATTGTTGAAAAGTCTAACGCGACCGACCAAAGTTATGGCTTTATCAACTACACATGAGAACTTCCCGTTTCATTAGCAGGCAACTATTATCAAGTAGCTCAACGTGAGGTTTATTCACTTTTCATACATTCGTTTCTTCAAATATTTTTTCTTTTTTATACCTTAATTTCTTAATTTTTATTTTTACTACCTTGATTTCTACTTTTCTTTTTTTTCTTTTTTTTTTACCTTTGTTTCTAAAATTTTCTTTTTTGTATCTTGGTTTCTACTTTTTTTCCCTTTTTGTACCAGAGTTTTAATTGTTGGAAATTGTCCAAAAAAGAAAAAAAAATAGAAAAACCAAGGTACAAATAATAATATGAAAAGAAAGTAGAAATCATGGTAAAAAAAAGAAAATTTGAGAAGCAAATGTACAAAATAGGAAAAAATAAATAAACGAAGGTATAAAAAAATATGACTTATGCTTAATTTGGAAGAAAAATACGGATTCGTAATCGTTGAACGAACAAACAATGGTGGACCCGTGTTTCCAACAGAATCAAACCAAAACGTACATTAGAATCCTTAGTGTGAACAGGTAGACAATACAAAATTATATCCGTCGACAGTGCTGTGACGTTAAAATAAACAGCTAGCTAGAAAACCAATGATTTTAAAATTAAAGGTAAGTGCATCCAATAAAATAATTGTTCCCAAGGAAATGATGACACTGACATTCTATACTAACTTTTGTGTGCACGAAGTTCATATGTCAAAATCGCATTTGTTGTAATACAATTGTTATGAAAATTTGTATGCACCACAAATACGAAACACACGTAAGCTCGTACACCATCAATAGACTTCATAATATGCCCAAAAAACAATTATTGGAACTTATTGATGTAGTGCACTACCAAGTATATGTAATTTAAATGTTTTAGATATAAATGATCACTATATATATGTGGTTTGGTGTCTCAACGCTTTCAATATTGAGCCCTAATCCATGTAACAAATTTCAGTACGTTTTCTTTATATAAAAAAGAATTACAAATGTTACAATATTTAGACAAAACTACTAAACAACACATCCCTAAATTTTATTTTCTCTCTTCTTTCTATGTTATCATGTCAATCTAAACTACAGAGGATGGCACAATATATAGCCGGATGGACGGGGACATTTCATTCGGTGAAATAGTATTTTACCCAATGACTTATTTTATCATCCATCACTCACACAAGTCATTTATAACACTCACCTTAATAGTTATAGTATAAGTCTATATCCTTATTCGTAAGACAAACATTTCTCACTATGAAAGCTTTACGAGAGATTCTGTTCAAATGTCACATACCAACTTTTTAAAAGTTATTTTTGGAGATTTTTTGCAAATAAATCCGCTGAATTATCAGTTGAACGGATTTGTCGAACATTTATATCTCCACTCTTTTCGAGATCATGTGTATGGAAGAATCATGCTGCGTTATTTTCATTTAATAATGTCTGAGCTCTTTTTGCCAAAATTAGTCCAGATTGCTCGTGCACATAGTAAACCATTGATCTTAATCACATTTCTCGACTTGCTTTGCGGATAGCAAGGATTTTGAAGTATTCGAGTACGTAGTAGTCAATGTTTGTTTTACTAAATACCATCTCCACCTTACGTGAAAACATATCGAGTGTGCAAAGAGTTGCAACGATCGTATTGATCGGAAACGTCTGTATATCTAATCAGGCCTGTGATCGTCTCATTTGAAGAAAACACACCTAGATCAACAGTTCCATGTAGGTAGTGTAGTATGTGTTTTATTTCGTTTCAATGCCTGTGAGTAGTTGTGGAGCTAAATCTTGCAAGGTAAGTGTACTGAAAATATAATATATGATCGTGTGTAATTTGGTTGATACATTACGACACCAATTACAATAGATGGCACTTTTGGGTCAAGTAAATTCTCTCTTTTATCCTTTGATCGAAATGAATCATTCTTTACATCTAGAGAGGGAACGACCATATAATATTAAAGTGTGAACTTTGTCCATATAATATTGTCTTAATAGTTTGTCACCATAAATAGAATGGTAATTGGAAATTCCTTTAATTAGAAATATGTTATATTTGCAAGCCGAGACAATACTTTATTTTCCAATATCTATCATCTAGAATTCCTTTTTCAAATAGTTGACAACCACTAAAATCTATTCATGAGTTCTAATAATATTTAATTCATCAACATAAACTGCAAGTTATAGAAAATCCTCGCATTGTTGATAATGCATGGACATGTCAGACTATTAACACAATATTTTCAGGTATATACATCATGGGTGTTTTAATTAAATCGTAAAATGATATTTAGATTTTAATCGAATGTAAACTCCTATTCATAACAAGATTGTTAAATAAATCTAATAATCTAATGACCCATATAAATATGCAGTGATAATATGATGATGCCTACCAAGTCGTTTGGAAACTATTAACCCAAGAAGGAATCAAAAAATACTTCCATCCATAACAGGAGGGGCAAGTCTTTTTTCCGGACTTAGATTCTTGATCCACAACAAGTTTGCAGCTATTAGCTCATATTCCTAACTTATAGGTTTGGAAAAAAAATTTAAAACATTTTGACTCTTTTTGCCTTTTTCTTAAAATACTCAAATAATTTCAAAAACAATTAAAAGATAAAAAAATGTAAAATTACCTAACTTGGTTTAAAAGGTTATAAATTATGTTTCAATATTACAAAGTCAATTTTTAATTTTTTTAGTTTTTTAAAATAACAAATATTATAATTAAAATCCAAAAGAAAGTTATAAAATTATAAAACTTGGTTATAAAGTCAGCAGTTGTGTTCGCAAAATTTCAAACTCAATTTTTGATTTGTTTTTTGTTAAGTGTCTTTAATAATGTTAGTGAAAGCTCAAAAAAAATAAAACTCAAAACTGATTTTTTAAATTTTAAATCTACATTAAAAAAAAAATCAAACTCAATCCAATAAATTTTGAATAAAAAAAAATCAAACTCAATACTTTTTTGAACTTTTTTTTTTTTTTTGAAAGTTCAAGAAATAAAAATGAGTTTTCATTTTTAAAATTCAGTTTCTAACTCTTAAAACCAAGTTTTATAATTTATACTTTTTTTTCAAAAAGATTAGAAAAAAAGTCAGTTTTATTTTCAAAAAAAATCAAAGTTCAAACCTATTAGTTAGGAACTTGGCATGGACTTAGAATTTGGGCATTGAAAAGATTTTTCATGAGAGGAGAGTACGTTTCCCCAGACTAGATTCTAGGTATTTAGGAGAATACCTGAGCAAGGAGTCGAGTTTTATATCTTACGACTTTGATTAGGATACTCTTATTGTTAGATGTCGAGAACAATCACTGATAAAACCATAACTTTGGTCGGTAGCGTTAGGTTTTTCAACAATGATATAATATTGAATATACAATAAACGATGAACACTTCTTGATCTTTATTACTATTCGGCAATTGCCCTTGTTCGGATTACAATTTACTTCTAACAATTATGTTCGACTTAACTATTTGATCTCTCATCTTAGTCTTTCTCCTTCTTCTTCGGTACTCGACTCTTTCTCTGCTCGGTTTTTGAAGACGCGTGATAAGCTTTGACTAATTTTTCTCTTTTCTCTACTTCTCTCTATATTTTTTGGATAGATTTTCTGGTCCGTTTCTGGGAGGGGTAGTTGGCTATTTATAGGCAACTATGCCTTTTAGGATGTTGACAAATGTCTCCATCTCAGGGGGTTTTCAGATATGGGTCCGTAGTTAAGTGGGCTTGGGCTTTTAGTAGTATCCACCTTTATTCTCTATGAAAGGCATGTGATGACCCATTTAAGCATTGGATACCCATCTATGAAGTGTGGGTCGATTATTACCCGAATAGAATATTCGGGTCCAATTTTTATGTTCTATCAAGTGCTCCCTGACTTCCTCGGTGTGGTCTCCACGTCGAGGGAGTCATGATCGGTCTGTCGAGAATATTGCTTCGGTCTTGCTGTTCCCAAGGTTACATCGAGAAATGCGATAGATTTATGACTGTTCCCTGGGGCCCTTTTGAGGTCATTAAGAAGTCCTATCTTGGTATCTTTTTTTAGGAAAACCCTTGATCTTCCCACATTTATCTACTATAAAAGTGCCCCATCCCCCATTATCCCATTTATTATTACTTCGACTGTGACACAATGGCTTCTCCCAATGGTTTGACAGGAGACAACTCTTCAGATTACGTTGCTTACTTAGAGAATGAGGTCAAGAAGGTTCGTGCCATGAAAAAGAAATTGGCGGACGTGACAAAAAGGTTGTCTGATATGGATGCGGCGCACCACATGACCATGGCTGATAGGGATTGGACCTTCGAGCGTATAAAGAGGCTCGAGGCTTCTCTGGCTAAGCAAAAGGCAGCAAAAAGGGCCTATAAGCTTGCCTTCAAGGAGTTGCATGCTCGGTCTAAACCGAGTTCGGATGACGATGAAGAAGGCTCTTCCTCGGAATAATTAGTCTTTTGTGATTTGTTTGTATTTGGTGTCATCACCAAGTTGTAATCGGATCATGGAAAAATATTAATAAAACATCTTTTATTTTCATTCTTGTCTGTTTATTCCCTTGATACCATATTGGATGACTTAATTGGATTTGAACTGCTGTAGTTAACCATAAATGCTCTTGAAAAGTTCAAGAGGTTGTCTTTCTTCGAGATGACCTCTGATCTACCCCTTATTTCTTTCTATAAAAGGGGACTGTCCCTATATTATTTGTGCAACTCATTCTTTGTTAACGAACAAATGGCTTCTCCTCGTGAAAATAGTGGTGACAACCTTCCTGAATATGTTGCCCACCTCGAGGAGGAGGTTAGGAAGGCTCGTATCCTCGAAAGGAGGGTTGCCTCTTTAACCATGGAGGCTCGCCGAGCTGCTGAGATGGACGAGCGCTTGGAGGCCATAGAGAGTGAATATCAGAGGTCTCTGATCGACAATATTTGGGCTCGTGCTCGGATAAAAGAGCTTGAGGCTTGTAGAGATAGGCATATTGCTTCCAAGAGGGCTTACAAACTGGTCCTTAAGGAAGTGTATGCTCGGTCTAAGAGGAAGCCGAATGACGAAGCAGGCCCTTCTACGCAATGATTTTATTATTTTTATTGTATTTCCTTTATGTTGACTGCCTCTTCTGTAATGAAGTATTAATCAATCAATAAAGACTTCTTTTTCTTGTTTATATCTGAATTACTTTTCCAATGCAATTCATTTTGACTGCGCATGCTTGTGGCTTCATTAATGACTTTTCTTGGGCCTTGTGTTTGACCTTATCCACTGGATCTTCTTAATCTCTGCACCTAGGGACCACTGGGATTTCTTGAGCCCTGTGCACAAATCTTATCCTTTATATCTTAATATTGTTGCACTTTTTCTAGATTGACACGTGCAGAGGCTTTTCGAATTTCACCCTCTTTAAATACGGGCGTGAATCCAAGCGTTTCTTCTTAACAGACGCATCTTTTAATAACGAATGGTTGCAACTCCCCACTTTTAATTTCTCAACAGGCGCCTCTTTTTAATTACCCATGTTTTCCAGAGTCTTTTGACGAACGGTTGCATTTCCCCACACTAAACATTCCTTAATTTTTCTATAAATATCTTCTTAAGATATGGATTTCTTCACAATATTACCCTTATCTCTCTTCATTATATACAGAATTTTATCCCATAACGCCCTTAAAATGGCTGGTTCTTTCACCAAATCTGCATTGGTTTTGCAAGTGGAGGCTTTTGAAGCCTCCTATGACGCTGCTCTAAAGCTGTTGAAGGATGCTGAAGAGGAGTTAAAGGTGATGCGTTATCACCATACCGAGATGGTTCGAGAATTAACTTGGCTAAGGTCCGAGCTGGATTATTGCCGACGTACTCAGGCTCTAGTCGAAGAGAATGAGGTGTTGAGGGGGAACCCGACGCTTCGAGACAGGAATGTCTCTGCCGGGCCCTCTCATCGATACCGATCGACCTCCCCCTAACCTGTCCATTTTCCTTTTTTTCTTTTTATTTTCTTCAGTTTTCTTCATTTCTTCTTCTTTCTATACTCTTTCAGTCTCTCTTCTTCGTTTTCTTGCAGTCTTCTTCTTTCTTTCCTCCATTTTCTTTTCACTATCTTTTCTTTTTTCTCTTTCTTCCTCTTCTTTCTCACCACTACGATGTAACAATCAACCATGTGATCCTAAGGGTTTTTTGTTACTTTTAGTGTTTTTGTCATTTTTCTTCTTTCTTTTATGTTTTGTTCCTTTTACTTTTTTCCTTTCTCTTTCTTCATCCTCCATCTTCTGTTCCCACCACTACGATGTAACAATCAACCCCGAGTCCCTCGGGTTTTTTGTTATATTCTTCTTATGTTTCTTTTTTCTTTTCTTCTTACTCACTCTAGGCTTTTTGTCATTTTTCTTTTTTCCTCTTCTTGCTTTTCACTTCTTCTTTATGTTCCTCCTCTTCTTTATGTTCCCCCTCTTCGCTTGATTTGCTGATATGGTCGATCTTCTTTGGCTACGTTGTCTTCTGATGTAATAGATCTCCATATAATAGATTGTCTTTTAATGTTATCCTCGGATGTAATAGACCTCAATGTAATAGATTGTCTTTTGATGTAATGAACAGTGATGTATCCCACCTTTATTAATGAAAATTATCTTTGCCCCTGTATATTGCGCTTCTTTTTATGTTGTACTTGTGGTTTGCCGTTTCTTCTGGAATCTAGATCTTTGAATATCTTGTCTTTATTTCCTGTCGTATTGTGGTATCAGATGACTGTAGACCCCCAGCATTGCCAAACATAGGTGCATGATCCCAAGTAACTTGTCAGATGATAAGCATGTTCCCAAGCACTTGTCAGATAATATCATACTATCTTTGCTCTATAAGTACTCCTCTTATTTTCTTTAGTAGTTATCATCTTTCATCAACTCTTATTGCTTGTTTTTCCCTCATCCCCTATTTTCTCCTGTATTATAACAATTTCCCCAAAATGTCTGAACTTGTGGTGAGATATCATGCTCAGATGAAGGGCTTGGATACTGAGGTATCTCGGGTCCGTCGTCGAATGGCAAGGCTTGAGAAGGAGTATGGCGTTTTGGCTTTGAATTTGTTCGGATCTTATCCCGAAGAGACAATGAAGTGGACCGAGATTTCGGCCTTGAGTCGTCAGCTCGATCATTTGTTGTTGCAGAGAAATCAACTGACCAACTCCTGATATGATGCCGAGGAGATTTGGGACCATGCTCAAGATGAGTTTGATAACTCCCCTCAAGGCCTAGCTAGCATGATTGTTAGGAACGCTCGGCTCGAGGAGCGCGTCATGGTTCTCACTAGGGAGAAATTCGAACTCTCCACGGAGAATGAAAATTTAGTTGCCATGAATGATTCCTACCAAGCTTGGTTGAACTGCTCTGCTCATTTTGCTTTCTCTTGGTCTGCCAGTTCGGTTTTTTCACCCATTGATCCTTAGTTAGATTGGGCTGGTTTTCTGATGTATTTCCCGTTTTGGAACTTGTATTTTCTTTTGTATTTGAATCAGATGTATCTTTTCGTATCTCGTGCCTTTGTCTTATGAACCGTTGTGACGCCTCGTACTTTGTGCCCTTTGACTCTTTATAAATGCTCCATATTGTCTGTACTTCATTACCAATTCTTCCTTTCTCTCTCTTGTTTTATAATTTTTGTTTCTTCTAACTTGCTTTTTTTTGAGATGGCTCCCATCACTAGATCTGCCTCCAAAAAGAAAGCCCTTCTGGAAGAGGAGCCTACTTTTTTGCTATCTCGACCGCCTGGTTTCGGGAAAGAGGATTTGACTCCTCTTCAGCTAAAAGAAATTGAGATGTCGTGGCTGAAGCATGATCTTAAGTGTACTCAGACCGAAATGAGGCGATTCAAACAGTATTGGCAGGAGGAGAGTGCTGCTCGTTTTGAAGCCGAGCAGAAGTGCAAATCTCAATCTCATGCTCTTAAACAAGTGGAGATTGGCATCTCTCATTTGATTAGGGAAAAAGAACGTCTGGAGGAGCTCTTGGCGAAGAAGGATACCGACATGGGGGGTAGTTCGAAGAAGTAGGATGGGTGTATTTTCTTGTAAAATTTTCTTTTCGGTTGTATTGTTTGTGTTTCCCCCTTTGTGGATGAATAAAACTTCTGTTTTGCAACTTGATCCTTCCTTTATGTTGATGTCAATACTGGACACCGAATAAGTGCACCGTGGTTATCCCCCCGGAGAGCGTGGTTAGACTGGACGCTTAAATGCCGTCGAGCTAGGAACGGTCTACGTCCACCTTGTTTGGGGTTTCCTTTGTTCGGGTAAGAAATGGTTGGGCGTCGAGAAACTTAATCGGGGGACATACTCGGTGTGATACTAGTAGTAGCGTATGTTGGAAGCTTTTCATGGTAGGGTCCACTGGCCGTTTATTTAGGAGTAATGATGTGAACTGCCTTGATTAGTGGGATACACTATCTGACGTGGCAAGATCTGGAGCGTTTATTTGTCGAAAATAGTAGCGGTTGTGGACTTTTCTATGGTTGGGAAAAAGGTAAACCTCTGTCACACGAAAGGACAGTTATTATTTTATTCTTTCTGTGGCTCCACTCCTTTTAATTGTGCCAAGTAATCCCTTTTGTTTTTATCCCATAATTTGCTGAAAAAATATCCCGTATTTTCTCTCTCTAGTGTTGGTTCTTCCTGCCAAAATTTTTCTGCTTTTCTATCTAGGGTTTCGCCTGATTGCAGATAGATTTGCTGATGTTCTCGCTCGCTTGCTCATTAAACATGACTGTAAGTATCTTCGTGTTTTGTGGTTTGTTTGTCTGGATATCTCTGTGATTAGGATATGTATTTGATTTGTGGTTGTGGTCATATATGTGGCGTGGATATATGGTCTTGGTTGTCTATATGTGTCTATCTAGGTTGTTGAGTAGTGGTTTTTCTTCCTGTATAGGATATTTGGTGGTTTGGTGGAAAACTTTTAGGGTTTCTATCAATTGAGGGGGGGATTTGTCGTGTCGTGTGTTTTTGGTTAGTATATTGATGGAGTTTTGATGGAGTTTTGATGATGTTTGGATAGGAAATTCTGACCCAATGCCTGGCCCAAGTTGGCCCATTTGTGGAAGAGGAGTTTAAGAGGCTCGCCGGGATACCTGCTGATATACACATTCGGCTGTCTGTCTCTGATGAGGAGGTCATGGGATTTGTTCCTGTCGGCGAGGTAGCTGTACGTTCCTCGGTATTCTTTACTGGGGTCTTAGACTTCCTTTGACTGCGTGGATGGCATCGTTCTTCGAGGCCGTGCAGATCGCTCCGGCCCAACTAGCCCTGAATGGTTACCGTACCCTGAACGGTATTCAAAGGTTGCCGGAGTTGTCCGAGATACCTATCGAACCGAAGGATGTGTTCGGGGTTTATAGTTTGAGTTTTGAGCGCCGCAGCTCTTATTTGAAGACTTTGCGCTCCTTCTCTCGGCTTGTCATCGGTTTGCCGGATACCAACAAGGGGGATAACCTTGGTGTTGTGATTGCGTCCGGAGAGTGGGGTTGTGCCGGACATCAGATTCCCAGACCTGTTACCACGGCTCCCGATATTCCCGACCTCGGTGCTCCCAATGTGGAAGCGCTCTTGGCTCTTTGGAACTGGTGGGGGCCTGGACCGGCAAAGGATTCGGCTAGCCGCACTGCTCCCGTGCTGTTAGGTTATCCTACGGGTCCGGTGACCAAGGGTAATCCGGCGCCCGAGATCCCAATTGAGACTGAGGAGGACTTCCTCAAAGTTGTAAAGTCTCGAAGCGCTGCTCGGGGAGGAAAGAAGGCTGTTAGTTCTAAACGCCGAGCGCCGGACCCCGTTGTTGTGACCCCAAAGAGGGTTAAAGGGGCAGAGACGTCGGTGAATGAGGGGGTTACCGATGTTGGCACGGGTGCTTCTTCCCAGGGTAATGCCACCGAGGGGGCTTCTGCTCATGCCGATGTACGTGTACATATTTTTTGTTTTGTAAAATTTTTGTTTATTAATTCTCTTGTTCTTCGCTTTATTTTTCATCCTGTTTCAGCTACTGACTGCTTCATTGGTTACCCTTGCTCTTGCCCGGTCTATGGGTATTATTGTGTTTCAGGGGTCGATGACTCTGCCTTTCATCTCGCATATCCGTACCGAGGACCCGATAGCCCTGCCTGCTTGCTCGCTCATCCGTACTGAGGAGGTGATCGTGCATAGGGCCCCTGAGACCAGTCTTTCGGAGAAGGAGGTGAGGGAGGAAGTGGAGGTGAAAGCCGGCAAAGAGGCTGCCGTGGAGGGTGTGGTGGGTGACGAGGATGAGGTTCTCGAGGGACCTGAAAAGGTGTTGGTAGACGGGGTTGCAATGACCTGTTACATTGATAGGTGTGGGGGTGAACTGTTGGAGCAACCCCGTGTCTTGAGGATGGGGTATACTGCTCTTAAGCCCCTCGTCGTCAAGGATGCAGAGAAAATAGTTGTTCGGCCTGTAATGTCGGTTATAGAGCGGGCCAGCACTGATGCGCTTCGGGTAGGTTGCGCACGTATTTTGTTATATAGGTCGTGATACTCTTATTTTAACTGGTGTCTGATGTCTCTAAATACAGGTTTTCGTGGATATCGTGGTGTTAAGGGATCAGCTGTCAGCACTAGAGGCTGAGAAAGAGAAGCTGATGGCCGAAAATAAAGCCATGGCTGAGGATAAAGCTCAGCAAGTGAAGTTGGTCTCCGAGCTGGAGGCGGAGAAAGAGAAGCTGATGGCCGAAAGCAAAACAACGGCCGAGGAGAAAGCCCAGATGGCTAAGTTGGCCTCTGATTATGAGAAATTGGTGGGAGACAACTTACGCCTGACCGAGGAAATTGAGAAATTGGGGGCCGAAAAAGAGGAGTGGGTCGAGAAGTACGACCTTTTGGAGGCTGATAATTTGCTCATGGCAGAGGATGTAGAGGCCGGAACATTCGAGGTGGCGGCAGTGAAAGTGGTGCAAGCGGAGGAAAGGGCAAAGTTCGCAATGATGGCTAACTTCTCCGTCTTTGCGCTCATGTTCGGGCTCTAAACTTTGCGAAGGTCCCGTTATCGGACCGGGCGTGGTCGGAGTTGGTTTATCCCTGTCCGCAAGGTGCACCTCCTAAGCCTCAGGATTGGGCCAACCTCCGAGACGAGGAACTCCCACGGCTGCCGGGACATACTACTTCGACGGCGCTCCGTCCCCATTCCGGGTCGGCTCCAACGACTCATCGGTCTGCTGCTTCCGTGACTCCCCCACCCGCATCCCCTCAGGTGGAGCCTTGACCATTTACTTGTAGTATTTTCTCTGTATCTTAGCGTAAAGTCTTTTGGTACCCGAATTGTGGGTCTCTTTTGTAACTAGAAAGATATTCTTTTGGGAAGTGATAATATAGGTGCTACTTTTTCTTTCTGTTTGGCTTTCCTTGTTAATTTTCTTGTTTGTGGGTCGTCGTCTTTTGAAGAATGTAAAAAAAAAAACTTGTCAGGTACCTGTTAACCCCCTTGCCATGGTGGTCTGGGCCTCGCCTAATCGTAGCGTAGGCGATGTTATAAATGGTCTTGAAAAAGCTAACGCGTCTCAAATTCTGAACTGAATTCTGCTCGTCGGGAAATCGAGGGTCTGAATATTCATATTTCAAATTATCGATTCGATTACGCGACTTAGGAGAGAAGTTCAGTAGAAGGACCGCCCACTATACGGCAAACAAGGGTAAGGCCAAAGAGCTTCTTGGTGCACTTCGGCGCTCTCGTGACGAGGCCCGAGGCCGGGTGACGAGCTTGAACTTGGTTCTGGGGGCCGTTTTTGAAGACGCGGACCTGTTGTTATCCTTCGCCAAAGCGTATTGGGCTCGAAGTCGCGCATTAGAGGTGTTCGAGCATGTAAAAGGCATGCGTGGTGTTGCCCGGGCAGAGCGCATGGTTGATGCTAAGGCCTGGGTAACTGAGACCACGGCTGCCTTGAATCGAGTGGATGCGGCCGTGCAGGAACGTTTGGGGACGCAAATTGTCTCGTTGCGAGATATTCATTTTGCTGATGCCGTTAAGACCTCAGCGTCTATTGATGGGTTATCGGATTAATGATCGAGTAGCTGGTTTTGTCATTTTATTTGTAGCTTGTATATAAAAAAATTCGTTTTTCGACTTCCCTGTCTTTTTTTTATTTGCGGCTGAATATTCATCTCTTCCCTTCTTTCCCCATTTTTTTTTATAGGCACATGCTACTACGTCGCACCAGGCTGGCTCTCCATGCCTAGTTAGTCCGGGGCTAGGACCTTCTGGTGCTGCCCAGGACGAGGTCTCATCTGGTGCGGCTAGTGAAGGGCACGCCAATTTGCCTTACATCGTTTTAATGGGCAAAAACGTCAAATTGCTCGATCAGTGTGCCCGACTTAGGGCCAAGTTGAAAATCCAGGCGTCCTCTTTCCGGGAATATGTTCTTCGTGCCGAACATGTTGTTGAGGTTCAGGAGCGTCGCTTAGATCGATATTGGCGTGTAAAGGAAAAATACTTCGGTAAACTAAAATTGTTGGTAACCAAAGTCAATATGTTGGTGAAGTACTTCCGTCTGTCCCGATCCAGATACGATGCTTCTGCGGCTATGATCGAAGCTCGTAAGCTTCCTTTCGACGATGCTCGCCATAAAACGGCCTCGGATGCTCACGGGATCGCTAAAGGAGCCGAGTTCTCCACGCGGCTTAAGACGCTGACATGTGTGGGTGCTCATACGACCAACTTTGATGCCCTCATTTCTGAGGAGCGTTTTGATGGCGAGGAGACCGATGGGGATACGGCTACGGATGACGAAGAGGTTGAGCTCGGTCAATTGCCGTCGTGCTCCTCATGTAGTAGCTCTTAAATAAATTTCTTTATTGTTGGTTGTACCTTGTTGCCTCCGTAATGCGGGCGAGGACTATTTGTTTTATTTCTTTATTCTTGTGTTCGGATCTTCTCATTGTCGTACTGATATTTGATTGATTGGATTGATTTTCCTTTGCTAATTTTTTCGCTTGACATTGTGTTGCCTCTGTAATGTGAGCTATTTTCATCTGCTTCATTTCTTTATTCGTGTATTGGACATTCCTGTTGCTGATATTACATTGTTCAGGTTGATTTTCCTTTATTGTTTTCGCCATTTGGTAATTTATCGTCTCCGTAATACGGGTCAGAACCCTTCTTCAATTTTGTTTGATGCATATTGGCGTCTTTGCTTGGCCTTTGCCTTTTTGGTACCTGCATATGTTAGAGGTCTTGAGTATTCCTAGACACTCTTTTAGACATGCCATGTTGGGAATTTCACAGTATTCCTAGGCACAAAGGCCGTTTGGGAATTTCACAGTATTCCGAGACACAAAGGCCGTTTGGGAATTTCATAGTATTACTAGGCACAAAGGTCGTTTGGGAATTTCATAGTATTCCTAGGCACAAAGGCCGTTTGGGAATTTCACAGTATTCCTAGGCACATAGGCCGTTTGGGAATTTCACAGTATTTCTAGGCACAAAGGCCGTTTGGGAATTTCACAGTATTTCTAGGCACGTCTGCCGTTTGGGAATTTCATAGTATTTCTAGGCACAAAGGCCGTTTGGGAATTTCATAGTATTTGTTATTGGCTTCATCCTTTGTTTAGGACCCCGTTTTTTCTTCTCCTTCATTTTCACCCCTACCACACCAGGAAAAATATGGTCACTTCTATTATTAAATTGTTCCCTATTGTCTAAATTTTCAATTTTAGCTTCCCCTTCTTCCCCACAATCAATAAACTTGTGACCCTCTTCAATGAGTCGGCGTATACCATTTGCAAAATACATTCTCGAACCAACTTGATAGGCTAACCGATTAAACAACGAACATATCCCATTTCGTATTTCCTGAGCATCCAACTCAACAGTGGTGAAAGTGTCAGCAAAAAGGTCTTTTTTGGCTTCCCGCGTCCACCGCTTCACTATGTACTTTTCTGGTATTTGATTAATTTCCGATATATTAAACACTCTCAAAATATGTGCACATAAGTAACCATGTGTCTCATACTTGAAACAAGAACAAGATACAGTTGTATCCAAAGGATTCAATTTAACTTTAAATTCCAGCTCATCCTCATATGCAATCCTTTCATGAGCCTCGTTTATTGATGTATAAGTGCTCAAACGCATGCCATGCTCTTTATCAAACTCCTTTTGGAAATGCTGGAACATTTTTGGGGTGTATATACTAGCGGCATGCCTCAATATGAGAGAATTATTTATAGACAAGTAAGGAGAAGTCTGTCTCATTTTAAAGTCACTTTCCAATTCGTTATATCTAGTAGTCTTCAAAAAAAGGTTTAGCGCTTGAAAAAAATTCCTCATCGTCAAGTATCCAATTTCCAAATCCTTTTTAAACGACGAATTAACACTTTTGCTCATTTGAGTGGTATGAGTACCGGCGAGAAACACATCCTTTAGGTAAGCCAAACTCCATTGTTTTTTTTTTCTTGTAAAATTCATCGATCCACTTTTTTGAATCATTCTCAAACGGGCCACACATGCTCAATAAATCCTGCCATTTTTTCTCGAATTCAAAAACATCACCATAGTTCTTCATACATTTATGAAAATCAATCATAAAAGACGAACACTTATCTTGTAACCCACCTCTCAAATTTGTCAAGGCGTTCTCAGAGAGGTGCCACGTACATATGGCGTGGCGTGTTTCAGGCATCACTACTCTAATGGCAACTGCCATTGCTCTTTCTTGGTCTGTATATATAAGACGAGGTTGTTTTTCCTTATGACATCGAAGAAATGTTTTCATAACCCATCCGAAAGATAAAGCGGTCTCATCATATAACAGGGCTAATCCAAATATTACAATCTGTCTATGGTTGTTAAAGCTGGCAAAAATTGCTAGGGGTCTAATCAATTTGTTGGTACCAAAAGTGTATCAAACGACACTACGTCACCAAATGCCTCATAATCAAGAATCATTTTAGAATCAGGCCAAAAAAAAATTGTCAACAATCCATCTTGATCAACCTGATAGTCATGGAAGAAAGTTGGGTTTTTTCTTGATTGGTCAGCAAAATAAGTTTGGATTGAATGAAGCTCCTCCATTCCGACATCCTTTATTCTTTGTGATCGGAGATACGACTTGATTTCCTCTTTTGTAAAACCCACTTTCTCTGACCCACCTGCTTCTAAACTCATGAGCCTATGAATCTTTTTAGGTCCCAAGCCTACTCCATGTGCAAGATCTATATAGCGCTCACCTTAACTTTATCAATCGACTTGTGTGATCTAAATAAATGTGTAGTCCGTTTATTTTCTAAAATATGATTATGGTCACTAATAAAAGAAGCCACTCGATACTTTTGCGTATCCTTAACCAAAGACATGCTCATTCGAGCAGGGCAACTACATCGTATGTCCGCACGAGGCTTAGAGGCCACCGGGTCCCCTTTTTTGTACTTTTCTCCTTCTTTTGAACACGTATACATTCTATGCCTTGGTATACAACCCTGTTTTGCGCTAGTACTTCTAATTTTAGTCCCAAAACCACTTGCAAGTGCATATTTTTCCCATAACGATTGGCTTTCTTCAAGAGTTTCGAACAACATACCTTTTTTCGGGATGAATTCCGTTTCCGAAGTAGATTGATTTACCACAGGCTCCTTATCATTATTCATCTCTGTCACATCATCACTTTCATACTCAAGTTCCTCATCAGTAGTAGGGATGTTATTTAAATTCAAATCCAAATCCAAATCCAAATCCATACTGCATCATGAGTGTTAAAAAAGTTATCTATAGTTACAAAAGTTGAGAAGAAAATAATAGGCTACACTACTGTACAAGTTGGATTGCATAATACCCGATAATATAAATACAATTGGCTAGTATTTTGAGTAAAATTAGTCAATTATAAAAGCCCCAATTTTTCCAAGCCAAAAACTCTTATTAAAGTATAGATAGTACATAAGTAATCACCCAATTCTACCAATATCGGACCACTCACGCCTAAAAGATATCAAAACAGCACAAAATTGCAAATACGTAGTAGTTTTTATTGGAAAACAACCTATCAGGTTTAAGTTAATCATACAAAATCAATAATAAAATTTACCTAATCTAAAACCAGAGATGTTAAAGGAATCAAAACTTGAATTGGATATGTTATTTGTTTTTATTGTATAAAAAGTTTTACCTCGAAAACATAGATGAGAGGGAAGAATGGAAGAAGACACAGCTGTAGGATATGGAATATTTTAAATTAGCAGAATATTGGAATATTTTAAATTAATTTGATTGATTTGCAAATTTTGATCCGTCGGGTCTTATTAATCCTCATCTCATACTAATCAGCTAATCCAGCTGATTTGCTGTCTCTGACTCAGAAATTGTGCTAAAAACGCTCAATTTTATTTTAATTTTTTTTTATTTTTAAAGTCAAAATTATATAAAACTTACAAATTTGAAAATAAACAACAAGCAACACTTTGTATCTATATATTATTATATTTACATATACATATTTATAATATGTATGTATACTACATATATAATATTCAAAAAATTTAAATAATAGTTATAACTTGATTTTATAGAATTGAAAAAAAAAAAAACTCATATAATATTAATTTTAAAAATTTAAAGGTAATTAAAATATAAAATTGAGCGTTTTTAGCATAATTTCTTACTCAGAGTACTCTGAGTCAGGGGCGCTGCTTCCGTCCTACACCCCATTCCCGTCGAGGGTCAAGGTAAGATATTAATGATCCAATCCATGTGATCTCTTTATGTTGATATGTTCTATAGGTTGGGATTTTACTGCCTTTAATAATGGGAAAACAACTTCATAATGACATTTTGCAAAACTTGCCGTAAACAAATCACATGTTAAAAGGTTCTTCCAAAAACAACTAAGCCTAAACAAATTGCGTTGAGGATGTGAGATTGGAACAATTACAACACAAGGAAAACAGATAAGTCAAACATATCATGTTGTTAAACAAACAATAATTGTAAATGAGAACAAACACGATGAAGAGATGGTTTGATACGAATTAAGTATGCAACGTGTAACGCTACATATCCTCATGAAGATTATTGTAACTTAGACTTCATAAGCAGATGCCTGACTATTAATTTGATGTGTTTTATAAAAGTTTTTGCTAAACCATTTTGTGCATGTAACATGATGTTTAATATGGATACAAATAGTCATACAATAATCATCAAATGTTTGACATGTAAATTCATCAACATTATCAACACGAATGGACTTAATTAGACATTCTGAAACTAAGGCAAATGATTTGGACTAGAAGTTTAGCAAACGGAGTATTTCAAGTGTATGATAACCAAACATAGGATCATTTAGATAATGTATATATTAGTACCTGAAAATAAAAAATAAAAACCACATGATGGAGGTATATTTCCTTAAATGCGTCGTATAAAATTTAGTTATTCTAGGCTAACCCTTAAAAGAGACTGTTTGGTGATTAATTTACCCATTGAACAAGAAGATATGTGTAATTACTTAGCAATGTAATCATCGGATCCAGTGGATGGCCATTTCTGTCTTCCAACATTCGGTTGATCATTTTTGAAATTCTTGTAGCCTAAGTTCTGAACGCAGTTACGCAAGTACAGTTGGAACCAGTCTCAATTGTGTTGCAACTACGTTATAACTGAACACAATTGACAAAAAGTAAATCAAACACGGTTTTTGATTACGGAGTTCGTCTTAAATCATATGACTACTTCTCCGGTACACTCATCCAGTATTTATTAATATTGTTTAGTAACTCTTGTGAAACTCAAGTATTATAATATACACTCATATAAGCCAATCTCACAAACCTCTCACCTAAAAAACTCTCAAAATTACAAATACATCCCGTCTTGATTATGTAATTTTCTCTGTGTATTTTCGTGGTCTTCTCTCTCTAAAATATCTTGAGTATATTATAAAAGCACCCATATCCTCTCTTGAAAGTCTTCTTTCCTTTTTTTTCTCCACAATCTTCTCTTGATATTATCACGTCCATAACTGTACATTGATTGAACTCTTGAATCTTTCTTGACTTGATTGCTACTCTTTAAATCTTCTCAGTATTCTTTTCTTGAGATTACCAATCTTTTAGAATATCCGTGGAATCTGTCCGTCAATTCTGGTTATAACGAGGTTGCAACTCTCTTGCAACTATCTTGTACTAACAAATTGTTAGACATTAACTCAGAATTGTTTGTCAATGTAATGACAACAAGAGAGACTATATGACCATAAAACATGTCTTAACAATCTCCTCTTTTGTCATTATTTTGACAAAAATTCCGAGTTCTACACTTTGATAAAATTCCGCGTAACTTATAGATCGACACAGCATCGCGCTAACACGCTGCCACGACAATGGCCTTAAAGAAATTCTTCCATTACCTTAAAGGTATTATGGAAAAGGACTTGTTTATCCCATTTGCATCATTGAGTTGGCCTACCCTCATTGGCATTCGAAATAACGTGACCCTTATCTCTTACGCCGATGCAGGTTACTTATCAGAGCCGCATAAGGGACGTTCCCAATCTGATTATGTCTTTACCATCGGGAACACGACAATATATTGAAGGTCTCGTAAACAGACCATAGTGGCTACTTCGACGAACCACTCTAAGATACTCGCGCTCTACGAGGCGACTAGAGAGTATGTATGTCTTCGAACGGTTATTGGCCATATCAGAAATACATGTGATCTTACTTACGATCCTGATGAAACAGTTGTCATTTATGAGGACAACACCGCTATTATTGATCAAACGAAACATGGTTACATCAAAGGTGACTCCACTAAGCATATCTCGTCAAAGTTGTTCATTACACATGAACAACAAACGCTTCAAATGATTGAAGTGGAGTATATTGGATCCGAGAACAATCACGCAGACTTGTTCAGCAAGTCACTGCCAAAGTATTCGTTCCAAAAACATGTTAGAGCGATCGGACTTAGGAAGCTCTCCGAGCTTTCATAAACGATATGTCTCCATGCACCCTGTTGTGTGCAAATGAGGAAGAGCATCCTGACGTATGTTTAACACTCTATTGTGTGTATCATCACACATGCTTAGCACTTTGTTGGGTGCAAGTGAGAAATATCATTCTGACGTATGATTAGTTCTCACTATTTATTATACCTGCATTCTATTATGTGCAAGTAAGGGAGAGCATCCCGATGTATGCTTATTTTCTACCTAGTCGAAATTTCCGCACCCAGTTGTGTGAGGGGGAGCATCATGATGAATGTTTGTGTATTCTTTTTTTGTCCTTAGTTCAAGGGTTTGTCCCGCTGGGTTTACCTTGACAAGGTTTTTAGCAAGAAACATTTCTAATCCCGTTCTCACTAATGATTGCCGAAATCAGGGGGAGTATCCGGTTGTATACTTCTAACCATCGTGTACTCTTTTGTCCTTCGATTAGAGTGTTTTTCCCACAGGATTTTTCTCTAGCAAAGTTTTTAATGAGGCACACCGTGTATGGTTATTTTTCCCGTTTTTACTGACAGTTATGCACTCTTTTGTCCTTCGACCAAGTTTTTTCCCACTGGGTTTTCTTGGCAAGCTTTTGATGAGGCACATATTTTCTAGTCAGTTCATTCACGCACTTGTATAGCGTTTCGGTCCACTCCATTCGGCAACACCTTTTTTGTCCTATGATCCAATTTTTTGTCCCACATCGGGTTTTCTGGACTTGAGGTTTTATGTGTTGGCAATAGCGAATGCGACTCAACAACTCATCAGATTTTATAAAGACGAAGAAGGTTGCAGCATGTTTGGACACCCAAGGGGGAGTGTTGTGATACATTATGTGGTTGTCCATATTCATGTATAGGTTACATACATTATGTATAACCTTTAATTTTAAGACTTATGCCTTTCTAGCTTCCCGCATATACATGTATCTTGTTTCACCACTCCACTATATAAAGGGGTTGAAATCTTCATAGTTTAACACACATTCATACTTGAATAAGAATACTTTACTCTCTCTCCATACATTTCTTACTATGTCGATACTTTGTTAATAGTTGTCACACAACACATTTTTCTTTTAATTATTCTAGTTGTGTAAGTCAATAAAACTTCCTTATTTTATGGACGAATTTTTAGAAGGTTATCATATTTTTCCTTTAATGCATCGATTTTACCCAATAGTTGCAGTCGCTTGACACGATAGAAGTGAAGTGTCGATTCTTATTTTAAGAGAGAGAAAGCAAGAGAGTTCGGGAGTTTTTGCACAAAGTACGACCTCTTTAGATAAAATTAAAATTGAAGTGCAATTTTTGAAATCAACTACGAAACAAGAACCGATTTGCACTATTTCCTAACATTATTCATTAAAATATAAAATTGTAGTATATTATGCTAAAAGTGTCTACTACACTTTTTCAAAAACACTTTATTCCCAAACAACTCCTTTCCCAAACAACTCCTTAAATACTTACATCTTATATAATACAATAGTGGTTTAATATAATGATTGTAAAGTATACTAAAGGTGAAAATAAAATGGTTTGTATAATATGATTATAAATAATAAAATTGGTTAAAATTATCCTTATATATGTGAATAGTTTTATTATATTGAGAAGATTTTAATAATTATACAAATCTAGCATTATCTAACACGAAAACGAATTAAGTTAGATTAATTAAAGATAAACATGAGAAGAGTCTTATTAGATTCAGTATCAATCCTACTTAAGGTGATGGTCTCATAGTTTTAATCAAACTTCAACTTAACATTTATACTTTCAATTGGAACATTAATCACCCTTAGGTTATGACCATAAAACTATTCTTCTAAAATGTTAATGTGGTGGAATGTTGTTTGAATTTTAAAATATATATAAAATGAACCAGAAAAAATCAATTGAGGGTAAAATATTACTTACGAGAACAGTTATGCTTCCGTTATACTAAATAAGCATGTCAATGATTTGAGTCTATGACAATATTACCAAAGACTCAAGTGTCATGCATTTAAAACTCGGACCAAGTCCATGAACTCATGTCTAATGGAATTACTTTATAATTGAAAGCACTGTTATTGGAAACGGGCCAATTGGTGAACAAGGAATTGAAGCTTTGTTTGTTTTTCTTCCATTAAATGATGCGCAATTAACCAAAATAAAATCAAACAAGCTCGTTTGATGTTAATCGATTAATTCCAAAAATCTGTCAAACTACAAATGACTTTAATTTTTTTTTAAAAGAATCGTCCATTATTTATAATTATCACTACCTATTTCTGTATTTTTACATGTTATAAAAATGAGGCCTAAGGTTTATTCTAATTGCTTACACCTTATATTTCAAGTTTTAGGGTTTGGAAAGTTTGGTGTGGGATATGTTGCTTTTATTGAAAAGTAATAGGAATATGTTGTTCAAAGTTGTAGATCAAACCAATAAATAGCATTTTTCTTTTAATTATTCTAGTTGTGTAAGTCAATAAAGCTTTCCTTATTTTATGGACGAATTTTTAGAAGGTTATCACATTTTTCCTTTAATGCATCGAGTTTACCCAATAGTTGCAGTCGTTTGACACGATAGAAGTGAAGTGTCGATTCTTATTTCTAGAAAGAAAAAAGAGACAGTGAGAGCGTTCGAATTTTTTTCACACAAAGTAGGACCAATTTAGAAAATTAAAAAATGAAATGCAGTTTTTCAAATAACCCACAAAAACAAGAACCCACTTGCACTATTTCCTAACATTATTCACAGAAAATTAAAATAGAGTTAATATATAGTTGTATTGGGAAAAAAAACGGTTTTGTATTCAGTATTATTGGTATTTACCAATTTAGTACGCATCATTTAAGTTTTACTAATTTGTCCTTAGTCTAATAAATTTGGTTCAACAATTAAAAGTCCGATAACATAAATCGATAAAATTACACTCATTATATCTCATATTTGAATATTTATTTTTGATGGATAGTTACAAAATTGCGTGATAGATGAGAGAATAATTAACTATAATTTTGTTATTTTTTTAAAAACATCAATAGTGTAATTGAATGAAAATTGATAGGTGAGATGTTAATTGATAAAAGTTAAATGTGGGATATTAAATTAGTAAATAACAATATGACATGTTTTTTCATAATTTTTTATTATATGTCATTATCCACCGTCTTAAGTCTTAACCATCCCAATCTGTAAAATATTCATAAATATCATATGAGCAACCCCCCTGGAAACTTCGTCAAAACCGCGTTCACACACTTTTCACACGTTTTTTCTTCCTCTCATCACTTTGCCAAATCTACCAATTATTCATACATAACATAACATGAATAATAACTTATAGTACTATTTATATGAATAAATATGTGAAGCAGCAGCTAATTTATTTTCTTCCTTTCATTGAATTATATGCCTCTTGCGTTCACACTTTATTCATTCTCTCTTAGACATTCCATCAAACACGTTACAGGCAAAGACTTTTAAAATTTAATAAAACCATTTTTCTCATATCTATATGAGACTCCCATCTCTCTCCCAATACTCTGATTACTCCTACATCTACACCATTCTTGAAGAAATGAACCAAAACCCGAATAGCGTTACCAAAAAGCGTCGAAAGAAGTCCAAAGACACTCTGAAAGAAATGGAAATCATCACTTCTTTGATACTTATCGATGATAAAGAGAAACAAGCTTCCGATGAGCACGACGAGTTGGTTCTTGAAGAGAAAACGATGGTCGAGGTTAATCATAACAAGAAAACACAAGCAATGATTGATTATTATGAAAAGAGTCGCGATGATTTGGTCCTCGAGGACGAGCCTAGGAGGAGGAAGTCAAGATTGTCAGCAGCTACAGCTGTTGTGACTGCTACAGCTGCGGAGGAGTCTGGTGGCCCGGGCCCTGAGCAGGGTCCGGGCCCTCAGAGGCGACTATGGGTGAAGACTCGGTCGCAGGATTGGTGGGACGAGTGCAACCGTGAGGACTTTCCGGAAGAGGACTTCCGGAAGGCCTTCAGGATGGGGAAGGACACTTTTAGCATGATTTGCGACGAGCTGAACGCGGCGGTTGTGAAGGAGAACACCAGCTTGCGTGACGCGGTGCCGGTCAGGCAACGTGTCGCGGTCTGCATATGGAGGCTGGCAACGGGCGAGCCTCTGAGGCTGGTGTCGAAGAAGTTTGGGCTGGGGATCTCGACTTGCCATAAGCTTGTTTTAGAGGTTTGTTCGGCGATACGTACTGTCCTCATGCCTAAGTTTCTACAATGGCCCGATGACGATTCGTTGGTCAAGATAAAGGATGAGTTTAGGGCAGTATCCGGGATACCTAATGTAGTTGGGTCGATGTACACCACTCATATACCGATCATCGCGCCCAAGATTAGCGTTGCAGCTTATTTCAACAAGAGGCACACAGAGCGGAACCAGAAGACTTCGTATTCGATTACCGTGCAAGGCGTGGTTGACCCGAGGGGGGTGTTTACGGACGTATGTATAGGCTGGCCTGGTTCGATGCCGGACGATAAGGTTTTGGAGAAATCGGCGCTTTACCAAAGGGCGAACGGGGGGTTATTGAAAGGGGTTTGGATTGTGGGGAGCTCGGGGTATCCTTTGATGGATTGGGTTTTGGTACCTTACAGTCAACAGCATCTTACGTGGACGCAACACGCATTTAATGAGAAGATTGGTGAGGTGCAAAAGGTGTCGAAAGAGGCATTTGCTAGGTTGAAGGGGAGATGGACTTGTTTGCAAAAGAGGACCGAGGTTAAGCTACAAGATTTACCGGTTGTGTTAGGAGCCTGTTGCGTATTGCATAACATATGTGAGATGAGGAACGAGCCGGAGTTCACGTATGATCTTGTGGACGATGATATGGCGCCCGAGATGGGGTTGAGGTCGATGAGTGCGATTAAGGAAAGGGACGCTATAGCGCATAATCTTTTGCATCATAACCATGCCGGAACTTCTTTTATGCCGTGAGGAAGTAGAGGTGTTGTGGTTCTTTTCGGTTTCAATATTGTTAATTTCTATTTGTGTTTTCACTTGTATTAGAGTTTATTTATGCAACAGCATTCGTTTTAATTTGTGGGACGACTGAATTTGCCCCTTCACAAATTGATGAATGCTCTTGTTTGTGGTTTCCTACTGTTTAAGTTCAGCTCTAGATCATAGAAATGATTTCGTTAGTTCACATACTTTAATTGACTAACAAAAGATATGAATGTAATGTAGGATCAGAAACATTCTTTTGTACAATTATTGTTCTCCCATATGAGTATTCATTTTTCCTGAATGTAGCATTATTACATGTACACATTTCAAATAGTAGTGATCTGTTAACTAGTTACCTTTTCACTTATGTATTTAAGTTTCTATTGTAGAGTAACCTAGAGTTATCGTCAGATTTGTGAAAGAGGTCTTGCCAAGAAAATGTGTATTCGTGCATTCACAGATTAGCCAAAACCTAGAAATGATGTAATTAGTTCCCTTTACATGAAAGTTGATAAATTTGTTAAATATGAATGTCGTGGACTTTGTAGCCAGTTGTTAATATTGTGATGACCGTCTACCAGGTTTTTGCTATGGCTAGTCTTGTTGTACAAGGCAGTGTGTTGTACCGGTGTTCTATTGTTGTCCAGGCAGCTTTTTGTGCGAACTGTCTTTGAGATTAATTCTATGATGATGACTTATTTTACCAAAGAAAAACTAGCATGAACTTAGTTGGCAATAACTATCCCTTGTTCACATTCAAGACACATGAAGATTAAATTGTTTAATTTGATTTTGATGTGATTGAGCCTAATTGTAGGAGTTCTTGTTCTCTATTTCGAAGGTTCAACTGGTTTGAATTTTATGGGTATATATTGCCTAATATAGTTAAGGTACAAGATTAGAAAGTCAAAACATTTGAATCTGATTTGGTGAAGACAGGTGTTATCAGATAGGTTGGAAAATAGTCTTGGTTGATCTAATAATTTCAACTTAGCTTAAAAGTTTTATCTGCTATTGTGATGTAAGCCCTCTGCTGAAATACAGCACTGTTGGGTTTACTTAGAATGATTTTTACTCTGTTCACATACATTCTGATTCAAATTTACAAGGTTCGTAATACTTATTATGGAATTATTAAAAGAAGTTGTGCACTTCTTTGTCAATAAAGGTTTGAAGCTTTAAAACGGAACTAAACAAAGTATAAGTTCACCTCTGCTGGCTAGGATCGTCTGAAACTTACATTTTCTGCAATGTTTTGCTTATTTAGATTGCTCAAACAGCCAAAACAGTATAAGTTTTGCAACTGAACTGCAGGGCTTGCCAGATTGTAGCTTTTAAGCGATAAGTCGGCTCATAGTATTAAAAAAAATTGAGCTCATAAGTCGTAACAACTTATATTGTATAGGCCAATAAGACCAAAAATTTCGTGCCACAGCCAGACAGGCAAATACAGCATCAAACGAACAACTAAGCGAGAAAAAAAGAATGCACTCACTCGATTATACGATATCATTCCTTTTTTACCTTCCTTGATAAAAAATACTAGTATTCTTGACAAGCCCTGAAAATTTAAATCCGCTCATTTAAACATTTATCGTGACAACTTGAATGGTCTAACAATACTGAAAAGTGAAAAAAGAGCATATTTTACGTGTATTCAGTAAAATCAACTAAAAATCTTGATTCCCACAGTAATGCTAATGAAATAAAATAAAAAGTGAATTGGCATCTCTTTATTGTACCACACACTATGCTAGTTTCTGATCAACACGACTCTGGGTATTTGGAAAAAATCTGATTTTTAAAATCTAAAAATTCAAAAATCAAAAAATCCAGGAAAAAATGAATTTTGGATTTTTTGGATTATTTTACCTAAAAATATGTATTTAAAGAATCAAAAAAATACTAGTAAACAAACAGCTATTAAGAAAACTAGATACTAAAAAATCTGATACCAAACACACATTCCGTAAGATGTTGACTATTATTCACTCGCAACAGAATTTAAATATAGGGAATAAAATCGTAAAGCATCTCCTAATAGATTTCTTTATCATACATTCTATATAATATTATAAAAGCGTAAAATAAGTTGAAATTTTTTAAAATTTGAACGAAAATAAGAAGAGGGACTTTCGGGAGACATGGAATAGGACAAACAGAATTCGGACTCTATTTTAAACAATTATTTTAGTTTAAACATGAAACGGGAAAAGGAGGAAGGTTAAAGCAATACAAGGTAAGGATAATACATGTACATAGTACCTTCCTGTGTGAATGGAATAAAAGGATAGTCACATTTGTAAAAAGTTTCCATGTCTCAATTTGCAGGTACTGTACTTAATTTGGTCAATGTGAAATACTACTGAATATAATAGTGTATTAGCTTTTTGCTATATTCGTTACACTATTATTTTAGTAAATGCTAAATGTGAACACTCTTTAACACTTTTCGTGTGTCGATTGAATTTGAAGATGAGTTGTTGGGCCAGTTTTCTAAAGTCTTTGACTATTTCCATAATAAAATCTATGGGTTTGCGGATATCACCTCAAGTTTTTATTTTTCTGTTATCTTAGTGCTTCACTTTTTCAACACTGGCTTTTTTAAGATTTGATAATTGTTACGTGGAGTTCACGTGGCACAAATATTGACTATTGGAGTAAAGATTGGATGCCCACCCAAAAACATATTTAAGTTATTTATTAAGATAAAAAAATTGTTTAATGTATGTAATAATAGTATCAATTTTAATAATCGTGGAAAAAATATATTTACTCTATTGTACTATCTGTTTTTTAACGATTTAGATATCAGACTATCAAAATTAACAATTGACGTACTGAACTATCATAATATTCACAATTCACGTTAATTTAGTTAGATGAAATTTAGTTTCACTTTTCATTTTGGTCATATTGTTTATAATTTGTATAAATTTAATCATTTATTTTTGAAACATTACAATTTACAATATTTATACTAAAACACATAAATATACATAAGTAATAAAATATGTCTGTTTAAAAAACATATTATTTGACTAGATTTTCGTTGAATTTTTTTAAAAAATAAAAGAATTATAAATTTTTTTTTACACTTTTTCTAAAACGAAAATAAATTAAGTTTTAGATTTATGACATTCGAGCAAAAATTATTTGAGATCACATCATTATTTGAATACTTTCATGAAAAAACGGCAAGAAAATTGTTATTCTTTTAAAAAAAGTATTCATTTTTTTTAAATAGAATATATTTGTTAAGTATTTATAATTTCTTTTTATACACAAACATCATCTAGAATTTACATTATTTGTAATAATATGTATACATGCATTATATTATATATATTTTTATACATACATTAATATAACATATATATATGCGTGTGTGTGTTTGTGTATTATATACATATATATATGATATAATTATATATTTTTTAATTTATACTAAAATGAGACATTTCAAAAAATTAAGGGTTAGATTTATACAACTTAAAAAGAATATGACCAAAATGAAAATAAAAACTAACTTATATTCAACTAATTTAACGGTGCTACCTGAATTATGAATATTATGATAGTTCAGTACGACAAGTGTTAATTTTGGTAGTATGGTACCTAAATCGTTAAAAACAGATAGTACAGTACACTAAATGTATTTTTTCCCTAACAATTGATATACCAAATTATGAAATTTGTCACAATTGAGTACCTACCGTTAAACAAAATGATGACATTGCATTCGCATTCTCTTGCCTACCACATGATGAGTGCAATTCTATCAAAATAAATTAAAAATAGATCCTCAAATGTTAGATATAGTGATTGCAATCTCGTCGATTTACATTGTTAGTCCCTTAATTGGACGAAATTTTGTAGTTCGGTAACTCAGTTGTTAAAATTGGTAGTTTTAGTACCTAAATCGTTAACCACTGTTAGTATAGTACACTAAACGTATTTTCCCCCCACTTATTTAACCTCTAGGACACCTTCAAAACATATTTTTTTGGGTACATTTCAAAACATATTTGATATATGACATTTTTTAGCAGACATATTTAGGTTTTAGACCGTTTTTATTAAATTAATAAGGGGATCAAATTCTTTTTTCGGTTGTCTCTCATCTTCCGATCGGTGATACCATCGCCTCAGCAGAGTTTGGAGACCGCTGCCATCGGCCTGTCGTCATTGGTACATTGTCGTCTTTAATTCTTAACGGGGTATGTAGACAAAAACCAAATCAGTCAAATAGAGTTCTAACGATCAAACGTTAATATACAATCAGTCACTAGACTTTTCTCTGTCTTTTTCCCTCCCCATCGATCTTTATCTCTTTCTCTCTCTTCCTCTCTAATTATTTTCGACTCAGTAGAGAGGCAGTGGCGGCTAGTGTTTCTCTAACCCTAGCTAGTGAAAAAGGCACAAGAACTTACTTTGCAAATTTAAAAACACAAAGGGACTACTCTTTTTATTTGTTAAGTTGTTTGTTTTTACTAAGAGGTTACTAGTATTAAAAAATATAATCTGAAATATCAAAAATTAATAAATTACACTTGTCTAACCTAGTTTTCACTCCAAATCTATGTAATAACTACATACCATAGACTGTTTAAAAATGCTTGTAGACTATTTTCAAATGACCACTATCTATTTTTAAATTATCATAAACTAGTTTTAATAACCATACATTGTTTTCAAATGAGGATCAATAGTTTAAAAAAATTTCCAAATGACGGAACTCGTTACCTTGGGTATTTTGTCATTGAGACTGTTTTTAAGAATAGTATAACTGACTTACACTGTTGACTTAGAGTTATTGTCGAGTTTATTTTACGATTTAAACTATTTTACAAAAAGTGTAAATGATTTTTTAGATATTTCGGATTTTTGTATTATTTTATTTTGCCATTTTCCTAAATGTTTTTTGGATTTTCGGCTTTTCTCGACTTTTTTTGTCCTTTATTTTTTATTTTTCTAAGCTTTTATAGTAATTTTGGATTTTTTTAAGATCTTTTTTCTTTTAAAGTTTTTAACCAATTTTTGTTTTTTTGCTTTTCGTGTTTCCTATTTGTTTGGATTTTTAAGTTAACATAAAACTCAACACAGTTTCAATAGGGGTATCGGCCCAATATTTACAAATTTAAAATTTCTTTGGAAAATTGGATTTAAGGGAGTGCAAGTTTTCTAAAGTATTCAAGTTTTAGAAAGCTACTTTTCTAAAATTCGGTTATAGTGATAAAATGTGAAACATATTGGAATACAACTATTAGCTACGTATTTAGGCAGACAGAAGTAGAGAGAGGGAAGAACAGTATAGTCTTTTATTATGAATGAATGTAAAATATAAGACCCCTAGCACTCTTTATAGAGATAGAGGGGTAGGGTTACAACCCCACTTTGGCCCATAAAGTATAAGCCCAAGAGTCCAATAATCTTACAACACTCCCCCTTTGGAGGTCTTGAATTCTTCGTCTTCATGCAGTCGATCTGAGTCGAGTTCATTCGCAGTGCTAAACACATAAAGATCTTAGGGCCGGAAAACCCGGTGTGGGACAAAACCGGTACCTAAAAGAAATTGTGTAGCCGAATGATATATGCCAAAATACTATGTAAGTAACTAACCACAAAACAGTGTGCCTCATCAAAACCTTGCCAGAGCAAACCCAATGGAAAAATCTCTGATCGAAGGAAAAAGAGTGCAACAGTGGTAGTAGTAGGGGATCAAACACAAAACATGTGCCTCATCAAAACCTTTCCAGAGTAAACCCAGTGGGAAAAAACTCTGGTCGAAGGACAAAAGAGTACACAGTGGTAAGAAGTATACGACAGGATACTCCCCCTGATTTCGGCAATCCATAGTGAGGTATAACAGGGAACGTGTCTCGCTAAAAACCTTGTCAAGGAAAACCAAGTGGGAAAAACCTTGTACTAAGGACAAAAAGAGTACACATGCATACAACATGATGATCCCCCTCACTTGCACACAACAGGATGCGAGGATTTCGACTCCGACATAAAATATCGCTCTAAGGTAGCTCAGATAGCCTACGTAGGTCAATCGCCCGTACGTGCTTCTGAAAAGAATGCTTTGGCAGTGACTTGGTGAACAAGTCAGCGTGGTTATTCTCTGAACCAATATGCTTCACTTCAATCTTTTGAAGCGTTTGTTGTTCATGTGTAAAGAACAACTTTGGCGAGATATGCTTAGTAGCATCACCTTTGATATAACCATGTTTCGTTTGATCAATCACAGCGGTGTTATCCTCATAAATAACAACTGGTTCATCATGATCGTAAGCTAGATCACAGGTGCTTTGAATATGGCCAATAACTGCTCGAAGCCAGACACACTCTCTAGTCGCCTCATAGAGCGTGAGTAGCTTAGAGTGGTTAGTCGAAGTGGCCACTAGAGTCTGTTTACGACACCTCCAGGATATCGCCGTGTTCCCAATGGTAAAGACATAATCAGATTGGGAACGTCCCTTGTGCGGGTCTGATAAGAAACCAGCATCGGCATAGCCGACAAGGGTTGCGTTATTTTGAGGATCAATGGAGCTAGATCCACTCGACGCAAAGGGATAGAATAAGCCCATGTCCTTAGTACCTCTAAGGTAACGGAAAATGTCTTTTATGCCAGTCCAGTGACGGCGTGTTGGCGCGGTGCTGTGTCGAGCTAGACATTTCACAGCAAACGAGATGTCTGATCTAGTACATTGGGCCAAGTACAATAGTGTGCCTATTGCACCCAGATATGAACACTCAGGGCTCAATATCTCTTCATCGTCCTCCTTTGGATGGAAGGGGTCCTTATTAATGTCTAGAGAGCGGACGACCATAGGAGTAGAGGAGGGCTTAGTGTCACTATGACTAAAGCGCCTCAACACCTTTTGGGTGTAACTTTCTTGATGGACTAAAACTCCATCTTTACGGTGCTCGATCTGCAGGCCGAGGCAATACCGTGTCTTCCCAAGATCTTTCATCTCGAATTCCTTCTTCAGGATTTCAGCAGTTTTGAACACCTCTTTCGAGGTTCCTATGAGATTCATATCATCTACATAGACTGCGATAATCGCATATCCTGAAGTGGATTTCTTTATGAACACGCATGAGCATAGTTCATTATTAACATATCCCAAGCCGATCAAGTATTCACTTAGACGGTTATACCACATCCGTCCGGATTGTTTCAATCCATATAGTGATCGTGTCAGTCTAATCGAGAACGTGTTCCGAGGCCGGGAACTAATTGATTCAGGAAATTTAAGTCCATCAGGGACTCTCATGTAAATCTCTGAGTCCAGATCCCCGTAGAGATACGCTGTGACCACATCTATGAGCTGCATATTCAGTTTTTCGAAAACTACTAAACTGATTAAGTAGCACAACGTTATAACGTCCATTATGTGAGAATACGTCTCATCGTATTCAATTCCAGGGCGTTGAGAGAAACCTTGCGCCACAAGGCGAGCTTTGTATCTAACAATCTCATTATTCTCATCATGCTTCCTTACGAAAACCCATTTATGACCAACTGGTCTAACATTAGGTAGTGTTGGAGCGACAGGTCCAAACACTCTCCGTTTCATTAAGGAATCAAATTCAGCCTGGATTGCTTGTTTCCATTGAGGCCAGTCCGTTCTTCGCTGACACTCAGTAACGGTACGAGGTTCCATGTCATCATTGTTCATAATGTCAGTGGCCACTGCGTATATGAACACATCATCGATGACAGTCTCGTTTCGCTTCAAAATATCGTCTAAACTAGTATAATTGACAGATATTTCGAGGTTATCGTGATGATTAAGAACTAGTGTTTCATCTGGAACACGCTCCTTTAATACATCACCGTGATCCTTAATGATCTCGTGTGGCAAAACAGATGCGACATGATTTCTCCTCTTTCGAGGCAGAACATCCTTGGAACCGGACGGCCTTCCTCTTTTTTTGGAAGGGAGGCGGACTGAACGGCCGAAGGCAGCGTCCTTTGTTCGGTGGGTACAACCGGAGCAACGTGTTCAACCGGAACACGGCGTCTCACTGGGACGTCTATCCTTGCAGGCACATTTGCAGCAGGTATATGTGATCTCGTGACATTCGCTAGGTCATTAAATGCGTCTGGCATTTGATTCGCAACATTTTGCTGACCTAGGGTTCTTTACACTTTCTTATCACTATGTGTAGTTGGGGGATCTAGATGAGACATAGTGGGTACATGCCACGTTAATTCACGTCGTTCCTTATCAGCGTTAACGTGCATTTCTCTCCCTAACGATGGGAAGAATGTCTCATCAAAGTCACAATCCGCATGTCTAGCGGTAAACAGATCGCCTGACAAGGGCTCTAAATAGCGTATAATGGACGGGGATTCATAACCGACATATATGCCCCGTCGTTTCTAAGGTCCAAATTTGGAACGCTTAGGCGGCTCAATTGGAACATTGACTAAACACCCAAACATGTGTAAATGTGAGACATCGGGCTCATATCCAGTTACCAATTGGTATGCAGATAGTGGTTGGGTGGCCATGGGCCTCAGACGGACCAACGCAGCAGCATGCAAAATGGCATAGCCCCACGCAGAAATAGGAAGTTTGGTGCGCATAACCAAAGTCCTAGAAATCATTTGCAATCGCTTAATGAAAGCTTCTGCAAGGCCGTTTTGGGTATGAACATACGCAACTGGGTGTTCAAGATTAATTCCCAAAGTCATGCAATAGTCATCGAAAGTTTTCGATCTAAACTCCGTGGCATTATCAAGTCTAATAGACTTTATCGGATAATCCGGATGATGAGTCCTCAATTTAATGATCTGGGCTAGGAGTTTTGGAAACGCTGCGTTTCTTGTGGACAACAAAGCTACGTGTGACCATCTTGTCGATGCATCAACCAAAACCATGAAATATTTAAATGGTCCGCATGTTGGTTGGATAGGTCCACAAATATCTCCTTGAATTCTTTCAAGGAATTGGGAAACCAATTTCGTAGGTTTCACACTAATTGGTTTGAGATTAGTCTTTCCAATCGAGCATGCTTGGCATAAACTTTTCGGATTAATCACGAAATTCTTTCCTCCAAGAGGATGCCCATGAGATGCGTTCATCGTTCGAAGCATTGTATTTTGACCCGGGTGTCCCAGCCGGTCATGCCATAGCATAAAAGTGCTCTCATTAATCGGCGCCCGCCGAATGATTAGATTGATTTCAAAGTTTTGGATTGTAATAACATACAAACCACTTGAAAGACATCTCAACTTGTTGGCCCGTGCGGCTAAACCTTAGAGGGGGGGTGAATAAGGTTTTTGGTGCTTTTTGCTAAATTAAAATTAATGGCAACTAACAACCCAACTATTCGCAATTCCAAGCTTAATCGTTTAATAAACGTTAATGAAATGCTAGAAGTCCAAAACGCAAGCAAGAAAATAAGCAATAGTATAAGTTACGGAAAGTAAAAGTTTAGGGAAAGAAATTGACACCGCGATTTATAGAGGTTCGGAAAAACGGCCTACGTCCTCTCCTTGGTATTCAAGCTACCGAGTATTTCACTAAAAATGTTCTTTCCGATTTTACAAATCCTACTGAGCTCATCAATCGATTCGCTCACCCTCTACCCGAGGTTCCTACTCTTGATACAAGTGGAAGCGAACACGTCTACGAGTCAACGACTCCCCCTCACTCTATGAGTACCCAAGTGTTTAACCTAGAACTTTTAACCAACACTTTCGCTTAAAAGCTTCTACCCAAACACTCACAAATCAGCTTATAAAACGCTCTTTACAATTTTGTTGAAATTAAAACAACTCTCACAATTTGATTTCTTCTAAATAAGCTAATTTGTGATATTTGATGATGTTCGATCTTGGTTTGAGCTTGTATCTCTTTCTCTTCAATTTCCCTCTTTTTAGAGCTTTTTCTCAATCAATGGAGAATTTAGGGTTTTTAAGATGGAGAGAGATTGAAGGATTGATTGTATATGGTTAGGGAAATATTGGGGTGTGTTTATAAGACTATATAAGTCTGTTTTCTGAATTATGACCGTTGGGTATAGGTTGAGGGTTTTATCCAATGGTTAAAGCTACTTATTCAAGAAAAGCTAAAAACCTATTTCTGAAATCTGCTGAAAAACGATCGGTCGTTTCCTACAATCGAACGGTCGTGATGTGCCCGGGATGCTAAGATGTCGGTAAGTCACTGAATTTTAGGAGAACTCAAGAGAGAAACCAACTCTTCGTGTTTGATAAGCCGAAGGCGCCACAAACAATATGGGTTGGGGTTCTAATGAAACAAGCTTGATAAGCCCAAAGGCGCCACAAACAAGTTCCGTTAGGATGATTCACCACACTCCGGAGAGAGAAGAAGGGAGATAAGAATCGGGGTTTAACTCGCCACTAACAATCTGAATTCCACAAATTGCAAGATAAGAGAAAAGGATAAACAAGCAAAAAGCTTAATTCTTTATATCACTCTGGATGTCTTATAACTTGATACATGTGGCTTTATATAGAGCCAAAAATGTCATACTTAAGATAGGATAAGATCAACAACTTAGATTACATGAATCTAGTTAGATACATGCATAGAAACCCTTTACACTTATCTATAATATTAATTAATGACTTTGACCACTTAGAATCAATGAATGTGTAGATTCATGAATCGGATTATTACGCTTCTCGAAATAGCCAAGATTCGACGTATTGGTAAAACTGCTGTTCAAAGCTATTAAATGAGCTATTTGCTTTGTCATTAGCAGCTCATTACCTACTTCGAGCTTCTTAGATTTTGAACGAGTAACCGGACCCATATGAGGAATATTTAGCTTAGCATCTGAATCTAACACAACATGATGCACATCATCTCCTCCGGGTTGATTAGGATTTGCCCTCAAATCCATATTTTCATTGTCTTCAATGTATGGCGTCAAATCCCGAACATTGAAAGTGTTTGATCCTTGGTATCCTTCAGTTTAGTTCAATCTTATATGCGTTATCGTTGACTTTAGTCAATATCCGAAAAGGACCATCGGCCCTTGGCATAAGTTTTGATTTCCGCATGTTTGGAAACCGCTCTTTCTTCAAATGCACCCAAACTAGATCGCTTGGTTCGAAAACAACCCGTTTTCGACTTTTATTCGTCACTCGCTCATTGATTTCATTTTGTTTCTCAATCCGTTCTTTCACTTTCTTATGTATCTCTTTAACCAACTTGACTTTCTTTTCTCCATCCGTACTAACCCTCTCGCTGATAGGTAACGGGGATAAATCCAAAGGTGTAATAGGATTAAAACCATAAACAATCTCAAAAGGGCTGAGTTTCGTAACCCTATGCACACTACGATTATAAGCAAACTCGGCCATTGCTAGTGCCCCATCCCATGATTTCAGATTTTTACCAATAAGACTTCGAAGTAAAGTAGACAAAGTTCGGTTTACTACCTCGGTCTGTCCATCGGTTTGCGGATGACATGTTGTACTAAATAGAAGTTTAGTACCCAATTTCTTCCACAACGTCTTCCAAAAGTAACTCAAGAACTTGACATCTCGATCCGACACGATTGTTTTCGGAATACCATGTAGTTTCACAACTTCTCGAAAGAACAAGTCCGCAATATGTGATGCATCGTCCGTCTTGTGACACGGGATGAAATGAGCCATTTTTGAAAAACGATCGACTACCATAAAGATCGAATCCATACCCCGCTGTGTTTTTGGTAATCCCAATACGAAATCCATACTCACATCAACCGAAGGTTGATTCGGTACGGGTAATGTCATGCATAACCCTTGATTTGCTTCTTTGCTCTTGGACTTTTTACAAACTACACATTTCTCAACAACCCGATGTACGTCTTTAATCATAGTAGGGCAATAAAAATGTTCTTTGACCATTTCCAAAGTCTTCTTTTCCCCAAAGTGTCCTGCCAGACCACCACTATGAGCCTCTCGAACTAACAATTGCCGAACCGAACAATTCGGAATTACAAGCTTTCCCATCCGAAAGAGATATCCCTCGTGGCGATAGAACCCATTCACGGCCTCTTTCTCACATGCCGAATAGATAGAAGACAATTTTGGATCTTCTGAGTACTGATCCTTGATGAGTTCGAATCCAAGCAAGTTCGCACTCATGATCGATATAAGAGCATGTCTTCGAGAAAGAGCATCGGCAACAACATTCGAATTCCCTTTCTTGAATTTGATAACATATGGGAATACTTCCATAAACTCGACCCACTTCGCATGTCTTCGGTTCAGTTTTGCTTGTCCCTTCAAATATTTTAAAGACTCATGGTCGGTGTGTATTACAAATTCCTTTGGAAGTAAATAATGCTGCCACACTTCCAAGGCTCGTATCAAGGAATAGAACTCCTTGTCGTAGGTGGAATAATTGAGTCGAGAGCCACCCAACTTCTCACTAAAATAAGCAATTGGTCGCTTGTCTTGTATGAGGACAGCCCCTATGCCTACCCCGGATGCATCACACTCGATTTCGAAAGTTTTCGAAAAGTCGGGCAGAGCCAAAATTGGAGCCAAGCATAATTTCTCCTTTACTATCTCAAAACTCTTACGAGCAGCCTTATCAAATTTAAACGCACCATTAACTTTAGTACACTCAGTTAGAGGGGCTAACAAAGTGCTAAAGTTTTTCACAAAATGTCTATAAAATGATGCTAATCCATGAAAACTTCGAACCTCCGAAACACTAGTCGGCTCAGGCCATTTCTTGATTGCTTTTACTTTCTCCTCATCAACTTCAACACCCCTTTCTGAAACCACAAAACCGAGAAAGACGACTCGGTCTTGGCAAAAGTCAGATTTCTTCAAATTCCCAAAAAGCTTTTCTCGACGTAGAACGTCGAGGACCAGTCGTAGATGCTCCAAATGTTCGGCAAAGAACTTGTTATAGATAAGTATGTCGTCGAAATAAACAACAACAAACTGCCCAATAAACTTACGTAAGGCATGATTCATCAAACGCATAAAGGTGCTCGGTGCATTTGACAAACTGAATGGCATAACCAGCCATTCACACAATCCTTGCTTCGTTTTGAAAGCGGTCTTCCACTCGTCACCTTCTTTCATACGGATTTGATGGTATCCACTCTTAAGATCAACTTTTGAAAAATATATTGAACCATGCAATTCGTCGAGCATATCATCAAGGCGTGGTATTGGATAGCGATACTTTACAGTAATTTTGTTGATAACCCGACTATCAACACACATACGCATGCTACCATCCTTCTTCGGCACGAGTAATGCCGAAACCGAACAAGGACTCATCGATTCCCGAACGTACCCATGCTCTATCAACTCTGACACTTGGCGATGTAATTCTTTGGCTTCCTCGGGATTACAACGATAGGCTGGTCGGTTAGGTAAAATAGCACCGGGAATGAGATCGATTTGATGTTCGATTCCCCGAATCGGTGGCAAACCAGGTGGTAATTCCTCGGGAAACACATCCTCGAATTCCTCCAAAAGTTTTACAACTTGCGGTGGGAGTGAGGACTTGTCGGTAAGCATAATTTCCCGCATGAACAACACAAAAATCTGATCCTTTGTACTCAAGGCTCGCTCGACTTCTCTGCGACTAACAACCACATTTTCCCGCTTCGTCTTGCCTAAATATCATTTCGAATTTGCGTCGGTGTGAGTGACGCAAGAGTATGCTTCCTCCCATCATTTTCAAATGAATAAGTATTCTTGAATCCGTCATGAACCACCCTCCGGTCATATTGCCATGGTCGGCCTAAGAGTAAATGACTAGCACTCATAGGTACAACGTCACAAAGAACTTCGTCGGTGTATCGGCCAATAGTGAAAGGAACCTTTACTTGCTCAGAGACCCGAATATCACCCACCTCGTTAAGACAACGCAGTTTGTACGGGATAGGATGCTTCATGATAGCAAATCCCAATTTCTCCACCAGCGTAGTGGATGCCACGTTTGTACAACTCCCTCAATCGATGATAACTCCGCACACCTTTTCACTCACTTTGCATCGAGTGTGAAATATGTTATCTCATTGTTCATCGGTAGTGACGGGCTGTACGTTAAGAACGCGCCGAACAACGAGGACCTCTCCATCTTCAGCCACATCTAAAGAATCCTCATCGTACTTTTGAACTTCCTCCTCGACTTCTTCTTCGCTCTCAATTTCAGATTCTCGGATAATCATAACTTTCCGATTTGGACATTCTGAAGCGATATGACCATGTCCTTGACAACGAAAGCATTTCAAGTCCCGATGCCTCGGGTTAGGTCTTGAAACCTCATCTTTTTTTGGTACAGCCATGGGTGCTTTCCCCATGTCAACCCGTCCGACACGGTTGGTGGTCGGGACAATCTTCCCTTCAGTCATAGCGTCGTTTGTGTATTTCCCACCACTTGACCGAGAGGAGTATGGCCGGGTGGTGACCTTTCGTTTTCTTTGACGCTCCACTTTCAATGCCAATTTAATCACGTCCTCCAAGAAAACAAATGGTTACAACTCCACTGTATCCGCTATATCATCATTGAGACCCCGTAAGAACCGAGCGATGGTTTGCTCTTGCGGCTCTTGAAGGTTACACCTCATCTTCGCAGTTTCGAAATTCTTAACATACTCTTCTACGTTCATAGCTCCTTGCCGAAGAGATTGTAACTGTATGTACAACTCTTGGCGGTAGTACTGCGGTACGAAACGACGTTGCATTAGCCGTTTCATGATCCTCCAACCTCGGACTTCCTCCTCTCCATCCCGACGTCTCTGCCCTTTCAAATTCTCCCACCACAAATGAGCATATTCGGTAAACTCAAGTGCGGCCAAGCGAACTTTCCTCTCCTCGGGTACATCGTAGAATTCAAAAAGTTTTTCAACACGCTGCTCCCATTCGAGATAATCTTCGGGCGAGCTATTACCCTTGAATGGAGGCATCTTGATATTCATGTTACGACCGGGATTGTCATAACGCCTTTGTTGACGTCGCGGTGCCCCTTCATCTTCTTCAGCATATTCACTCAAGTCACTGGCATGACTGTGGTGACTATGATTGTCTTGTTCATTTGGTGGTTGTTGGAGTTGTTGGTTTTGGAGACGCATCTCCGCCATCTCCGCTTGCATGGCCTCGATTTAACGCTCAAGCCGATAGATTTTGGCTTGGTCGAGCGTCATGCCTCTTGGAATTCGACTTTCGTTTTCGTTGGACTGGTGTGACCTGGTCGACATAATTAGCTCTGATACCAATATGATGTGCCCGGGATGCTAAGATGTCAGTAAGTCACTGAATTTTAGGAGAACTCAAGAGAGAAACCAACTCTTCGTGTTTGATAAGCCGAAGGCGCCACAAACAAGATGGGTTGGGGTTCTAATGAAACAAGCTTGATAAGCCCAAAGGTGCCACAAACAAGTTCCGTTAGGATGATTCACCACACTCCGGAGAGAGAAGAAGGGGAGAGATAAGAATCGGGGTTTAACTCGCCACTAACAATCTGAATTCCACAAATTGCAAGATAAGAGAAAAGGATAAACAAGCAAAAAGCTTAATTCTTTATATCACTCTGGATGTCTTATAACTTGATACATGTGGCTTTATATAGAGCCAAAAATGTCATACTTAAGATATGATAAGATCAACAACTTAGATTACATGAATCTAGTTAGATACATGCATAGAAACCCTTTACACTTATCTATAATATTAATTAATGACTTTGACCACTTAGAATCAATGAATGTGTAGATTCATGAATCGGATTATTGCGCTTCTCGAAATAGCCAAGATTCGACGTATTGGTAAAACTGCTGTTCAAAACTATTAAATGAGCTATTTCCTTTGTCATTAGCAGCTCATTACCTACTTCGAGCTTCTTAGATTTTGAACGAGTAACCGGACCCATATGAGGAATATTTAGCTTAGCATCTGAATCTAACACAACATGATGCACATCAGGTCGTTTTTATAGCGTCCTCACTGGAAGAAATTGGACCAAAAACGATCGGTCGTTTTTGTGCAGACGATCGGTCGTTTTCTAGCACTCTTCAGTATTCCTCGCTTTACTTTGAATGCTCGTAATTTCTTCGTTTTAGCTCCGATTTTGGTTCCGCTTGAACCTTTGGCTTCATTATCGAATGCTCTATCATTTTAAAGTCCTGAAATACACATTTTTTATTTTTGGAAAAGACAAAGCATTATATCATCGAAATAGAGAAATCGTAAAATCATTAAACCATATTCAAACTTATAATCAAAATCAATTATTGAACCCATGGTTCAACAATCTCCCCCATTTTGATTATGAAAAAATAATGATGATTTTACAAGAAAAATATCTCCTCCATTTTAACTAATCGCATTTCTCTAAATATCATTTTTCTCTCCCTTTGGCATTATCAAAATGCAATGAATTTTTTTTTGGGGGTTATGAGGAGGGTTTTCAAAGAAAAACCAAAACATGAAAAATGTTATTATGATACATATGCCCCAAATAATCACATATATGCAAATATTAAGGATGAGAGTATACCGAATATGTGATGTGAGGTCGAGTCTGCTCTCTAATGGCATTTGCATTGAGCGTTTCCAAGTCCAAATAAGTGGTACCATTTGTTGGTATGCCTTCCACCTTTGTCGATCAATGGTATGTTATTTTTGATGGTGGAGTCGGCTTTCTTGACTTCCATGAATTTCACCGGTGTTGTCAACCAATTGTTGATTTTCTCCTTTTGAACGGAGATACCTACAACACAAGTTTTGTCCTTTGGTCCCCAATTTATTTTGGGTCCGACATTGTTAGTTACATGGGTCTTTACTACCCATTTCAAATCGCTTCTACTAACATGAAAACGATAAGGGCATCTAGAAGAAATATGCTCATTTCTAATACAATGTATACAATGCCTAGATTTTTTCGCATAACGAGAATTATACGAAGTTTTGGAAAGGTTTTTCGGAGTATCCAATTTGGTTTGAAAACCTAAACCTTTTCTATCATTAAAAGATTTTTGAAAAATCTTGGAAGAATTCTCTTTAGTAAAAGCAACCTCTTGTTTAGGCGGGGTAGGAGTTTTAGAAATGTTAGAGGCTTTGACGAAGTGGGTTTTGTTTTGAATTATAACTAATGCAATCATAAACTAAACCACTTTTGTCATTGAAATCTTTTTGACAACTCAAGATGTTATCTAAAACGGTTTTACCTTTAGAAAACTTTGAAATTGTTAAATCAAGTTTTTCAATGGAAATGACAAGCTCGTTGTTTTTATTTTTCAAAGTTTTATTCTCGGTTTCTAAAAGCGTGACCTTGTCATTTAAGTTAAAAGCATGAGAACTTAAAACCTTGTTTTTGCTTTTAACTTTATCGAAAGCATCATTTAACTCTTCAAAATTTTCTAGTAAGTCGCAATCTAAAGAAGATGGTTTTGAAAGAGTTTTAGCAAGTCTAGAGACTTCATTTTTAAGAAAATGGATCTCGGTTTGTAAAGACTCGTTTTGAATAATGAGATCATTGTTTTTATCTTTCAAGTCTTCCTTTTCGTCATCTACATCATGTAAGAAGAATGACGATTTCGAAATAGACTCATTTTCAGTTTCATCTCTTTTCAAGGATCTTATTTCTTCATTGAGGGAAGAATTTATCCTTTTAAGAGATTTAACCTTCTCTACAAGCTTAGGAAGTTTTTCGGAATAGATTCCACACATATGAATTAATTCATCATGGGATAAATCTTTTACCTCATTGTTGTCACTTCGTTTGAGAATGAGAGGTTTTGTTCATGGCTGTCTTCCATGGCCATATAGCAACCAAGATGAGCGACTTCATCTTGGTCGGAGCTATCGCTAGAGCTTGAAGCGGATATTTTCTTCTTGCCTTTGCTCTTGCGATTCTTGATACAATCTCTCGCCATGTGTCCTTCCTTGCCACAAGCATAGCAAACAAAATCGTTAGAAATATTTGAATTATTTGACGATTTACCTTTATGTTTGCGTTTGCCTTTAAGCTTTAGTATTTCCTTGATGATTCGAATGATTTGTGTTGAATTTTTCTCGTCATCGGATAGCTCATCGCTTTCATCACAAGTTGTTCCTTTGAAAGCTATCTTCTTCTTTTTTGAGATTGGCTTGTGACTATTGAGGGTGATCTCGTGAGTAATGAGTGAACCCGTCAATGCATCAAGAGTGTATGTGTTCATGTCATGCGCCTCTTGAATTGCGGTGACCTTTGGTTCCCATTCTTTCGGTAAGCTCCGAATCACCTTTGAAACCATTTCCTTACAAGACAAACACTTACCAAGAGATGTTAATCCATTAGTAATAGATGTAAATCTAGCAAGCATATCGTAAATAGTTTCTCCCTCGCTCATTTTAAAAAGCTCGTAGTCATGAACTAAAAGTTGGAGTTTGCAATCCTTAACTTGGTTAGTTCCCTCGTGCATAACTACTAACTTATCCCACATACCCTTAGCCGTTTTACAAGCGGAAATTCTGTTGTACTCGTTAGGGGAAACGGCACAAACAATAGCGTACATCGCGTTAGCGTTAGTAGAGTAGGCTTCTAGTTGAGCGTTATCTAAGTCCTCTACGGGGATTGGGTTCTCGCTATTTTCGAATGTAGGTGCGGAATATCCTACTTTTATGGTCATCCAAATTTTAACATTATAACTTTGTAAAAACATCCTCATCCTATCCTTCCAATATGAAAAATTTATTCCATCAAAAAATGGTGGAGTATTAGGCGATGAAGCAATACCGGAAGTGAAATTAAGTATATTAGCCATCAGGATCTTAACTCTTAAATCGTTAGATTCCTATATGCAAGAGCCTCGGCTCTGATACCAATTGTTGGCCCGTGCGGCTAAACCTTAGAGGGGGGGGGGGGGTGAATAAGGTTTTTGGCGCTTTTTGCTAAATTAAATTAATGGCAACTAACAATCCAACTATTCGCAATTCTAAGCTTAATCGTTTAATAAACGTTAATGAAATGCTAGAAGTCCAAAATGCAAGCAAGAAAATAAGCAATAGTATAAGTTGAGGAAAGTAAAAGTTTAGGGAAAGAAATTGACACCGCGATTTATAGAGGTTCGGCAAAACGACCTACGTCCTCTCCTTGGTATTCAAACTACCGAGTATTTCACTAAAAATGTTCTTTCTGATTTTACAAATCCTACCGAGCTCATCAATCGATTCGTTCACCCTCTACCCGAGGTTCCTACTCTTGATACAAGTGCAAGCGAACACGTCTACGAGTCAACGACTCCCCCTCACTCTATGAGTACCCAAGTGTTTAACCTAGAACTTTTAACCAACACTTTGGCTTAAAAGCTTCTACCCAAACACTCACTCACAAATGAGCTTATAAAACGCTCTTTACAATTTTGTTGAAATTAAAACAACTCTCACAATTTGGTTGCTTCTAAATAAGCTAATTTGTGATATTTGATGTTGTTCGATCTTGGTTTGAGCTTGTATCTCTTTCTCTTCAATTTCCCTCTTTTTAGAGCTTTTTCTCAATCAATGGAGAATTTAGGGTTTTTAAGATGGAGAGAGGTTGAAGGATTGATTGTATATGGTTAGGGAAATATTGGGGTGTGTTTATAAGACTATATAAGTCTGTTTTCTGAATTATGACCGTTGGGTATAGGTTGAGGGTTTATTCCAATGGTTAAAGCTGCTTATTCAAGAAAAGCTAAAAAGTTGTTTCTGAAATCTGCTGAAAAACGATCGGTCGTTTTCAGCAGTTGATCGGTCGTTTTCAGAAAACGATCGGTCGTTTCCTACAATTGACCAGTCGTTTTATAACGTCCTCACTGGAAGAAATTGGACCAAAAACGATCGGTCGTTTTTGTCCAGATGATCGGTCGTTTTCTGGCACTCTTCAGTATTCCTCGCTTTACTTTTAATGCTCGTAATTTCTTCGTTTTAGCTCCGATTTTGGTTCCGCTTGAACCTTTGGCTTCGTTATCGAATGCTCTATTATTTTAGAATCCTGAAATATACATTTTTTCTTTTTGGAAAAGACAAAGCATTATATCATCGAAATAGAGAAATCGTAAAATCATTAAACCATATTCAAACTTATAATCAAAATCAATTATTGAACCCATGGTTCAACACAACTTCTCCAGAATATGCTTTTGGTCGTATTGAGTGGAGGTAATGTGAAGGTATTCAATACCATTTTCACGAGCAGTTTCAAGATGAAACTTATTTTCTCGGATATCCTTAAAGCTCAACAAGGTACGACTGGACCTCAAAGAATATAAGGCCTCAGATACTTCAACTGGAGTACCATTTGACAACGTGAATTTAGCTTTACCAAAGCCTTCAACAAGGGTCGACGGGCCCGAAATTGTTGTCACTGAGGTTACTTTAGGCGTAAAGTTGATAAAAAAACCATTTATCTTTTAAGATAATGTGTGTAGTGCCACTATCAACCAGACAATCAACTGCCCCACAATACATGTCTAAAAGTAAAATAATTTAAAGTCGGTCACACGAATAAAAGGAATTTCTCAATGAAATAATTTTAAATTATACGAGAAATGTTCAAAACATTATCCATAAAACAAACCATAATTCAAAAGAAATGAACAATATCCAAAGGAAAAAACATAATCCGAAATGGAATTGAAATAACATAATCCAGGAGCAAAACAGCTCAATTATTAAAAGAAACGAAGAAAAGAAACTTTATTCTTCCATGTGAGCCTCAAAGTAAGGGGTCTCAAGAGCTTCTTTTGCACTATCTTCAATCATGTTGGTTTCGACCCTTCTACCCTTGTGGTAGTTTTCGACTTCTTGGGGAGTTGCCCTACAAGTCCTTTGCATATGACAATTTCCACCACATTTATAGCACGGAGTTGGCATATCGTCCGGTTCTCTTGCTTTGGGATGGCTGACCCGGTTGTTCCTACCACCATGGGACTACCTAGGAGAAGCCACAGGTCCTCGGTTCGGACGATTGTCCAAACCTCGCTTGGCTAGACGAGCATTATGCTCACCCATGTTCCTTGGCTGACGGGACGACTGGCCTTTTTCTCGTTTCCCATATCGTGGACGAGGTCCACGAACAGCATTAGCATCAGGCATTGGAATTGCCTTTGAATCAGCAGGATGAGAATTACTGTTCATCATTAAAATGAGACTATTCTTCTCGTCCAATAACAACTGGGTGATGAGGTCGGGAAATTTGGTGAATTTAGACTGACGATATTGCTTTTGGAGCAAGATGTCAGAACTAGGAAATGTGGTGTACGTTTTCTCCAATAAGTCACTGTCGGTGAGTGTTTCACCACAATATTGGAGAGTAGCACGAATTCTTCATACTTCAGCGTTATATTTTTCAACGCTTTCGAAGTCCTGAAATCGCAAATTCAGCAAATCACGGCGGGCTTCAGGAAGCCAAATTGTTTTGGATATCCTTACTCCAATCCAAGTAGTTCTTGCCGGCAGCATCCAAAATTGGAAAGTCAAGCTTGATTGACATTTTTCTACAACAGGAGAAAAGAAAAGAAAGACTGGATTAGTCATCATATAAAATAACGGGTTTATATGTTTATGTTTTGTGTAAGCACAAACTTTATTTCGAAACGGCAGGTTCGAAAAACAAGTTTTGCTTTTAAGTGAAGTGGTTCTCTTTGATCGAACGACAGGTCGATACCGAGACACCAATTCGGCGAATACATATCTATATAGACACATTCGAGGAAATTATTATTTACTCAATCCCTTTCGGTAGCTCTATTTGAACACGACCAGGAAAGACGGTGAGGGGGGTGGGCACGAATGCCTCTTAAAAACCGACCTCATTAGGAGAACGACTTCCGCCTTTATCTTTCCTAGACATCGTATCCAAATAGGTGAGCCTATTTGGAGAAGATTCATAATTTTTCCAACTTAAATGTGAATATATACGATTTTCGCATTTTATATATGGCAATAATATTAACAGCATAGAGAATATATATCTAGATTAACCACACATATATAAACAGGCAGTAAATATATTTTAGGATCTATCTAATCATGCAGTAGATTTGGTGTTATAAACAAATCAATTTAAGATTATCAATCAATCCATAAAGATTCTAACATATCAAATCAAATCAATTTAAGATCATCAATCAATCCATAAAAATTCTAACATATCAAAGCAAATCAATTTAAGATTATCAATCAATCCATAAAGATTCTAACATATCAAATCAAATCAATTTAAGATTATCAATCAATCCATAAAGATTCTAATATATCAAATCAAATCAATTAGATCTAATACAATAATTTACTAGCATATGTGATATTTATATATATGATAATATCAAAAAGATATGATTATGCTAACAAGATATCAATCAATTATCTATGTGTATCGTCATATGAATAATTCTATGCATGGTAGTTTTAACATGCAAGTAAGCAATATATTTTTAATTACCAATCAATTCTATATATGGTAAAAAAATTAACATGCAAAAAGATTAATTTTACATGGAAACATATCAATTTATTCAATTAACATGCAATTTTTATTCGCTTGCCTTTTAATAAAAAAAAAATTATATGCATGTGTGTGTATATTTACCAAATATTGTATCTTTATCAACCATATGTACTGTTTTCGTATAAGTATTATACTATAGGACCATGCGTGTAATTTCAGCAAACTATATATCTATTTACAGCATTATTATATATACTGTACAGAATTTCAGACAAGTTTCAGTTTAGTCCTTGAGTAATTTACAGAATAGTTTACAACTTTCAGAGAATTACAAATCAGAACATACGTTTCAGTATATAACATATATAGTCTGACAGATGCATATTAGTATGTTTAATAAACAAAATTATAACATAGGTCATGTTTCTGTTTATACATGTTTTAAACAAGTACTAGTAGCGTAAGCTTTTTTAAATCATACGCAGCATAAGCAATTTGTAAGCAAGGTCACAGTACTAGTAGTATAAGCAATTTTCTACAGAGCAATAATCATTGTTTACTGTTATCAAACAATTTACAATTCGTGTATAGTAACGTACAAACATGCAGTAACATACAAACATGCAATTCGTGCATAGTAACATACAAACATGCAGTATTAGTACAACTATTACTGGAATTGTAATAGTTGTACAGTTCAAAAAAAATTATATCCGGGTAGCTTACGTACGGTATGTTGGTGAAGGTCGATATAGCAAAATCCTAAAAAAAACCCGGATAAACCTCAAGGTTTATTTAATTCAGAATCCGTACTTCGATCTCCGAGAGTCGTGCTGATAACGTGTTGGAATACAACTATTAACTACATATTTAGGGAGACAGAAGTAGAGAAAGGGGAGAACAGTATAGTCTTTTATTATGAATGAATATGTGAATGAATGTAAAATAAAAGACCCCTAGCCCTCTTTATATAGATAGAGGGGTAGGGTTACAAGCCCACTTGAGCCCATAAAGTATAAGCACAAGAGTCCAATAATCTTACAACAAAACTAATTATGTTTTACACACAATATAAAATCTATTTTTGCTTTTTTTTCCCAATCACTTTCTTTGTTTAAAATTAGACTCAAACCCATACCACCTTCGATGTCGTAGAACTAACAACATTCTAAAATTAGTTCTTTACTTCTCTTGTATACTCCTTATTAGTGAAACAATTAGATTAATAATAATAATAATAATAATAATAATAATAATAATAATATAAGTGTGTGTGCGTGCGCGCATGTGTACATGTGCGCGTGTGTCTTGTATTTGAGCGAACCTAGTCACATGAATACTATGGAGATTTACCTCCTATATCACATCCATCAACGTTATGTATATACATTCATATTAAGTATAGTTGAAATTTATTGCTCATTTCTCTTCTATGAGTAATAAAATGATTGGTAACAAACAATGTCTCACTTAGTATTTATGCTTATATATATGTTATTGCATCTATGTATATGAGTTTATCACTTTGAGTTCGAGACATTGTTCTAAAAGGCGCTTCTAGCAGAGTCTAATCGGTTGACGAAGCCTAGAATCCTAAGAGATTAGGCGGCGATTAGATAAAATTAGGCCCGATTAGGTGATAGACGATCAAGTTCCGTCTAAATTCCACGTTGCGCCTTTTAGAATATTAGTTCGAGATGATTCATAACATGGAAGGAAGATATTAAAATAAAACTGGTGTATTGAGAACAAATTTATATAATCTGAAACGTTGGCTTTATTTTTCCTCAACCGTAGGACTAGACTGACCCTCAGCTCTTTTTATGCACTTTGGAGAAATTTGCATCTCATTGAAAAAGGCTGAAATCAATCGTTGAGTTAAAAAGTACGGCCATTATTTTTCTATTGTTGCGGTCTGCGAAGCAATTTATTTTGACAAAACAGTCTTCAAAGGAGAACACCAACTCACTATATCGTCATTTTTTGTGTATCGTTTAGTTTACATTATAATTTTCTCCAAACAGAATTGATAATCGTTGAAGCCAGAATTTTCTCGTCGCAATTAGAATAAAAGTATAAGATTTACATTAAAAAATAAAAGACAAAAAAACTGAAGAGTATATCTTAGTACAAATTGTGAAATTGATTTGAACAGCTGACCTGATGAGTTTCTAAATTTTGCAACTCGCGAATGGCTCATTCTACAAATCGTTGATATAATTTTGCAAATATTAAAATTAATGCCATTTTTCCTAAATAAATAAACGTCATTTTTATGTGAATAGCTCAGGGCTACTATGAAACCCTAGCATCTAAAATATACATGGACTATTTTTATAAATTAGATGAATATAATCAATCTACTAAACTGGTCCACTTTCTTTTAAACTTGATGCTTATCCCTCTTGATTAATTGTTTTTTGATAAGAAATACTATATTAAGACTCCGAAGAAGCACATCAAAGAACAAAAAATAAACCTGCAAAAGACTTTTCTTCCAGGTTCATGTGAAAGATAAAAACATAAACATCGATTAATGCGTCGACGATCAGACGAAAATGCAAAGTAGAGACCAATAATTCAATATAATTAGATGATCATCATACTTCGAGGGTGGATCTAGTCCATTAACCATCCACCATTGAAGCATCTAAATCAAAATATATGGAATACCACTAAACCAATTGCTGCGGCGACCCAATTTTCTGCACTTTCCACAAATTGCGGCTATTGAGATTTTCTTTAGAATCTCTTAAATGGTTTTGCATCTCCAATCCGCGCACTCTTCAAAACCCGTGAAAGAATCAACCACCATTTGTGAGTTTCATAAAAAAATTAACTACTGTAATCCCATTTATAGGAAATAGCAAGTTCACTAGCTAGCAATCACACTTTCAATTCCCCTTCAAAAAGAATTGTACCCATGTTCCTACAGGACCAGCTGCAATAATCCGTCCATTTCTTTACCAATTTTCTTGATTAATTAATTATGTAAAACATTTCTAAAAATTATAAATTTCACCATATTCTTTAAAAAATAATTACAATTCTGACTACTAACTATTTTTAAAAGAACATAAAATGTCTTGAAATGGTAATAAACTGTTTTCAGATGATCATAAACTATTTTAAAATGACAGTCTTTTTTTCAAATGAACCTAGATTGTTATGATGACATACACTATTTTGAAATGACCATGTGCCGTTTTAATATGATTATAGACTGTTTTCAAATGAGCATACACTATTGTACTATTAATATAAGGGAACCCAATAAAACTTAAGTCTGTCAAATTTTACCCATTTTTTCCACAAATGCTCCTATTATAATTTATTAATTACTCAAATATCTTAATGCAATTCAAATAAATAAATAAGTAAACAAATATGTCATTTTTTTACACATTTCAATTCATCTCCCAAAAAAAATCATCATACATGTATTTTTATATTCTTATAACAATAAAGCATTATACTACTATTTATATACGACTGTTAATTTACGATATTCATTCCATTGTTTTTGTAAACTTTTTAAAAATGTTAACTTTATTTGTCCGAAATCATATTTATGTCACTATATGTCACACACGCAATGCGTGGGGCCCTGAGCTACGATTACTGGTATTCAAATGACGATATTGTTGTAGGATATTATTGGACTATTGGGCTTATTCTTTATGGGCCCAAGTGGGCTTGTAACCCTACCCCTCTATCTATATAAAGAGGGCTAGGGGTCTTGTATTTTACATCCATTCATATTCATTGATTAATAAAGACGATACTGTTCTCCCCTCTCTCTACTTCTGTCTCCCTAAATACATAGCTAATAGTGTATTACAACACGTTATCAGCACTGCTCTCGGAGATCGAAGTACGGATTCTAGATTAAATAAACCTTGAGGTTTATCCGGATTTTTTTAGGATTTTACTATATCGACCTTTACCAACATACCGTGCGTAAGGTACCGGATATAATTTTTTTTAACTGTACAACTATTAAAATTCGAGTAATAGTTGTACTGATTTGTACGTTTGTATGTTACTCTGCTGCGAATTGCATGTTTGTACTATTACTGTGATCATGCATAGTATTTGAATTAATTGATTCTAGAATGATTACATGCATAACAGTACATATAACCGACCATATACTGCCATATTAACAGTATTGATTCTGGAATTGTAAATTGATAACAGTACATATTATAAATTGATAACAGTAGCATCAATGAGTTGTGTACTTATTACATGTATAACCGATTTGTAAATCGAAAATCTTGTAATTGTAAAACATGTATTAATCTGTCGGATTAAATCTATAACAAACTGAAACGTATGTACTGATTTGTAATTCTCTGAAATCTGTAAACTATTCTGTAAATTACTCAAGGACTAAACTGAAACTTGTCTGAAATTCTGGACTGTATATGTAATAATGTTGTAAATACATATATAGTTTGCTGAAATTACACGCATGGTCCTGTAGTATAATACTTATACGAAAACAGTACATATGGTTGATAAAGATACAATATTTGGTAAATATACACACACATGCATATAAATTTTTTTTATTAAAAAGCAAGCGAATAAAAATTGCATGTTGATTGATAATCTTAAATTGATTTGATTTGATATGTTAGAATCTTCATGGATTGATTGATAATCATAAATTGATTTGATTTGATTTGATATGTTAGAATCTTCATGGATTGATTGATAATCATAAATTGATTTGATTTGATATGTTAGAATCTTCATGGATTGATTGATAATCATAAATTGATTTGATTTGATATGTTAGAATATTCATGGATTGATTGATAATCATAAATTGATTTGATTTGATATGTTAGAATCTTCATGGATTGATTGATAATCATAAATTGATTTGATTTGATATGTTAGAATCTTCATGGATTGATTGATAATCTTAAATTGATTTGATTTGATATGTTAGAATCTTCATGGATTGATTGATAATCTTAAATTGATTTGATTTGATATGTTAGAATCTTCATGAATTGATCGATAATCTTAAATTGATTTGATTTGATATGTTAGAATCTTCATGAATTGATCGATAATCTTAAATTGATTTGTTTATAACATCAAATCTACTGCATGATTAGATAGATTTTAAAATATATTTACTGCATGTTTATATATGTGTGGTTAATCTAGATAGATATTCTCTATGCTGTTTAATATTATTGCCATATATAATTTGCGAAATCATATATTTTCACATTTAAGTTGGAAAAATTATGAACCTTCCCTAAATAGGCTCACCTATTTGGATACGATGTCTAGGAAAGATATAGGCGGAAGTCGATATCCTAATGAGCTCGGGTTTTAAGTGGCATTCATGCCCTCCACCCTCACCGTCTTTCCTGGTCGTTTTTCAAGTAGAGCTACCAAAAGGGGTCGACTAAATAATAATTTCCCCGAGTGTGTTTATATAGTGATGTATGTTTCGCCGAATTGGTGTCTCTGTATCGATCTGTCGTTCGATCAATGAGAACCTATTCACATTAAAAGCAAAACTATTTTTCGAACTTGTCGTTTCGAAATAAAGTTTATGCTTGTGCAAACCATAAACATATAAACCAGTCGTTTTATATGATAAATAATCCAGAACTCTCAACACATGTTGGATGCCATCTATGATGAGAAAAATCGTAAAACATACTTGCGAAATGACTATTTAAACGTTGATTTTAATCCGTTACCACATGTTACTCACTCTGATGTGTGAAAATGTGATTCCAAAAAAAAAAAAATTTGGATGTCATCTTTGATGAGTAAAACACGAGTTTGTTGTTACCCTCAAGATGAATGTTAAGGCGTTGATTTTATTCCGCCGCCACATTTGAGACGTGATGACGTCTATGGTGAACAAATGTCTGAAATTGACATGTTGGAGCAATCCTTCACCAAAATACTATCTTGGAAATTGTATTCCATAAGTAGTATCGTGAATTTATATTCACCATGTTCCTTTATCGCTCATCTGTTATTGGATAAGAAAATTACCCCGGTGAGTAGTTTTAATCCTATTGGGTCAATGGCGAATTGTTTGCCTGATTTTAATGCTCTTTGTGCACATTTTTTTCCACGAATCGAGAACCGAGACAAGTGTTATTTGTCTCGAACTGTCGCGATCCCGATGAATCGCCTAGCAAAACAAGATTTTAGACAATCGTCAAAATCGAAAACCTGTGGCTCCAAAACAGTAAATTGAAAGGAATAATTATGGCCCGTTGTCACAAAGCAAGAGATAATGCTCAAGGAGACAACTCTATGCTATAAAGACAAAGGTCATGCACGGTTACTCCTTAAATAGTTCATAACTATTATAAAGGCGGAAAAACCGATGCTAATGTGGTTAAAGTTAATTGAAAGTAAACTCTTGAGACCCCCGATTTTATGGCTCAAATGAGTTTGATACCTTTTTTTATTGATTTTGATAAATGATTGAGCCATTTTTTCGCTCATCTGGATTATGTTTTTCCATTTGGACATACTTTTGGATTATGGTTTGCCTGTTTATGAAATTTCTCCAAAATAATTTAAAGTGTTTTGAGCAAATTCCTTTGACAAATGTAACCAAACTTTAAATTATGAAATTTTAGGCAATACTTGTGGGGTAGTTGATTTTTTTTGGAAATAGTGGGTAACAGTGTACCACATAATTTCACCAACTATTTGCCTAAAAGAGTACTCAGTGACAACGATTCTGGACCTGTAGTACCAAATCAAAATCTTTGATAAAACCAAATTGATTTGTCAAATATGAGGTCTTATACTCATGTAGGTCCTGCCGTACCTTGTTGAGTTATAAAATATTCGAGAAAACCAGTGTTATCTGGTAATAGCTCATGAAAGAATTAAAATTTCTTTACATAGCCTCCATTCAATACAACCAAAAGCGAAAGCGTATTTTAGAGGAGTTGAAATGTCTTTCAAGTGGTTGCTACCACATTTTTTAAAGCATTTAAAGTTAACTAATCCTTTCTCCTGTCGTCGATTGATAAATGATTTAGATGCTAAGACATGATTGTTTATACTATCATTCGCCTGTCGTCGATTGATCAAAGTATTTTGATATTGTGGCATTGACCGGATGAGATATTCCCGGGTCAAAAGACGATGCTTGATTTATAATCGCATCGCATTTGGATTCTCTTTGAGGATATATTTCGTGATTAATCCAAAATTCATGCCACTAATGCTCACTTTGAAAGACTAGTATGTGTAAAGATCACGAAATGAACTCGTAGAATTCTTGTAAAAAATTGAAGGAGTTATTGTGGACTTATCCAACCATAAGACGGACCATAAATATAAATGGTTATGGTTGATGCATCGACAATAGGTCACATGATTATTGTTGTCCACAGAAATGCAGCATTTCCCAAACTTTTAACCCTATCATTAAGTTGATGGCTCATGATCCGGATTATCCTGAAAAGTCTAGTCGACTTGATAATTCCGAAGAGTAAGAATCGAAATTTCGATTTGAATTACTTGAGTTTGGAAATTGAAATTGAACATCTTATCGATTATGTTCAGACCCAAATGGACTCACGGAAAGTTTGATGATGCGACTGCAAATGATTGCACGCACTTCTTGGTCTTGCGCACCAAGATTTATATTTCCGTGTGGGGTTATGCTATTTTGCTGCATTGGTCCGTTATGATGCCCATAGACACTCAGACACCATATGCGTACCAGCTGGTTACTGGTTATGAGTCAGAAGTCTCATATTAACGCGTGTTTGGAGTGCTTAATTAATATTTTGATTGAGCCGCTATAGCGTTCAAAATATGGACCTCTGAAGGGGACATAAGTCGATTATGAATCCCCTGCCTATCATTTGATAGAGTAACCTTGGCAAGCGATTTCTTTACCGCATGATATGCAAAAGTGACATCGCTAAGACTGTTCTCCCTGTCGTTAGGGGGAGATTTGCACGTTAACGTTCATAAGAAACGACGTGAAGTAACGTGGCATAACCCACTTAGTCTTAGCTTGATTCCTAAAACTGCACTTAGTGATAAGTAAGTGCATAGACTCAATCAAGTCTAACTAAATGCCAGATGCATTTAATGACTTTATGAGATGTCACGAGATCATTTATACCTGCTGTAAAATGCTTGCAAGGATAGACGTCTCTGTCGGACGCCGTGTTCCTGTCGTAACACGTTGCTTTGGCCGAACCCACCAAGCAAAGGACGCTGCCGTCGGCCGTCAGTCTATCGTCCTTCCCAAGATACGAGGAAGTTGACTGGTTCCAAATTCGTTCAGCCCCAGAGGTGGTGAACTGAAACTCTTTTGTCGCACGAGATTATAAAGGATTAAGGAGATGTGTGATTTCCTCCTCATCCTAAGAATCTCAAAATATCTGTCGATCATGATATCTTAGACGATATTGAAGCGAAACGAGACTGTTATTGATTACTTGTTCATATATTCGGTGACGACTGATAATCTGAGCAAATTATGACAGAGAACCATGTACCGTTGCCTGAAGTCAACGGAGAATAGACTGTACTAATGGAAACTTGCAATCCAAGTAGACTCCTTAGCGAAAGTATGTTCGGACCTGTAGCTCCAACACCACCAATGTTAAACGAGTTCGTTTATTTGGTTATTCGTAAGGAAGAGTGATGAGAATAATGAGATTGTAGAATGCTCGCCTAGTAGGGCAAGGCTTCTCTCACATCTTGGAATTGATTACGAGATGGTTGATTTCTTCATAATGGACATTATAGCAGTCCCCTACTTTACCAGTTTAGTAGTTTCCGAAAAACTGAGTATGCAGCCATGAATGCGGTCATGGTTTTTCTCTATGGGGATTTAGACAAAGAGATATAGATGAAGGTCCCTGTGGAAATATAATCTGAGCGGATGTGGTATACCCGCCTAAGTGAGTACTTGATTAGCTTGGGATACTTGAACAAGTATTATGCCCTTGCGTGTTTTATTATGCGATCCAGTTTTGGATTTGCCTTCAAGATGAAGGATCTTGGGAAGAAACGGTAGTGACTCGGCCTGATGATCGAGTCCCGTAAAGATTGAATCTAAGTCCATGATTCAGACTACACCCAGAAGGTGTTATGACGTTTTAGTCATCATGACGCTAAGTCGTCATATTCTCTCATGATCGTTCGATCACTAGACATTGATATAGACCCAGTCCGTCCCTGATGAGACGATGAAGAGATATTGAACCATCATGTTCATATCTAAGTACAATAAGTGCATCATTGTACTTGGTCTAATGTGCTAGGACGAACATCTCGTATGCTGTGAATGGTATAGCTCGACACAGCATCGCGCTAACACGCTGCCATCTAAATGGCACTAAAGACACATTCCCTTACCTTATGGTAATTTTGGAAGTGGGCTAGTTTATCCCATTTGTGTCATCGAGTGTACCTACCCCATTCGGTACTCGAATTAACGCAATCTTTTTTCGGTTATACCGATGCCGGTTACTTATCAGACCCGCATAAGGGATATTCCTAACATGGTCTGTCTTTACCATTAGGAATAAGGCAATATCTTGGAGGTCTTGGAATGACTCCAAACGAATCACTCTGATCTACTCGTGCTCTATGAGACGACTAGAGAGTGTATATGGCTTCGAACTCGTATTAGCCATATTTGAATTACATATGCTCTGTCTCACGATCCAGATAAAACACTTGTCTTATTTGAGGAGAACTTGTTGTTATCGATCAAGAGAGACATGACTAGATTATGCTATTTAGCATTTCTTGCCGAAATAAATCTTCACATATGAAGTTTAAGAGCATCCTGTCGAATGCTCGGTTTATTCCACGTTATATTTTCTTACATACAGTCGTGTGAAAGTAAATGAGGCATCCAGTCTAATGCTCGTACTCTTTATTCGAATATGAAATCATTGCACCCAGTCGTGTGCAAGTGAGGAGGAGCATCCAGGTGAATGCTTATTGCACTAATTACTACTTAGTCGAAATTCTCGCACCCTGTCGTATACAAGTGAGTGGGAGCATCCAGTCGCATGCTCGTGTATTCTTTTTGTCCTTAGACCAAGGTTTTTTTCCCACTGGGTTTTCCTTGGCAAAGTTTTTAGCGAGACACGTTCCCATTATATCTCACTTAAAATTGCCGAAATTAGGGGGAGTATCCTGTTGTATACTTCTTACCACTGTGTACTCTTTTGTTCTTCGACTAGAGGTTTTTCCCACTGGGTTTACTCTAGCAAGGTTTTGATGAGGCACCTGTTTTGTGATTGATCCCCTACTACTACCACTGTTGCACTCTTTTTCCTTCGATCAGAGATTTTCCCATTGGATTTGCTCTGCCAAGGTTTTGATGAGGCACACTGTTTTGTAGTTAGTTAATTACATAGAATTTCGGCATATATCATTCGGCTACACAGTTTCTCCTAGGTACCGGTTTTGTCCCATACTGGGTTTTCCATCCCTAAGGTTTTTATGTGTTTAGCACTGCGAATGAACTCGACTCAGATCGACTGCATGAAGACGAAGAATTCAAGACGTCCAAAGGGGGAGTGTTGTAGGATATTATTGGACTCTTGGGCTTATTCTTTATGGGTCCAAGTGGGCTTGTAACCCTACCCCTCTATCTATATAAAGAGGGCTAGGGGTCTTGTATTTTACATCCATTCATATTCATTCATTAATAAAGACGATACTGTTCTCCCCTTTCTCTAGTTCTGTCTCCCTAAATACATAGCTAATAGTGTATTACAATAGATATAATGTTTTAATGACCGTTGAATGTTTACATTAGGATAATTTGTTTATTGTATTTTGTAGTTTATACTCTTTTAAAAACGGCCTAAATAATACAAGCGTTTTCGTATTTTCTTGATTTCTTTTTAAAGTTTTTTTGGGCTTTTCGACTTTTGCAGATTTTTTTTCCATTTCTTAGTGATTTGTATTTTTTTTTTCCGAGGGGTTTTGGTTTGTTTTCTTTAATGAATTTTTTGATATTTTAAATAAAAATTGATTTTCTTATGTTTTTTTAGTTTATTAGCTAGAATGGACTTAACAATTAAATAGTTTAATAAATGACATAAAGTTTAAAAAAAACGAACTTTGAAATCCCCAATTGAACCCACGAAGGGACGCACAAACATTTTAAAAAAAAAAAGGAAATTAAAAAAGACAATAAAAAAAAACAATAGAAAGGGCAAAAATAAAAACAACATTAGTAAAACATATTCCACCACGCGTGTGAGCTGAGTTCAAAGAAAGAGAAGAGAACAAACAAACATATAGATACATACATACATATATATATATATATATATATAATCTGTATCATCATCATCATTTTATTATTATTATTATTCACCTTATCTGATAAAAGGGTCGAATTCTAAACCATCCTTTTTTTTTCCTTCTCTTCTATTAAACCCATGTAAGTATTATCTTTCTTTTTTTTATTCATTTCTTATATTTCATGATTTTTTATTATATCTGTTGTACTGGTTATTTACCTTTCATTTTTATTCTCATCTTATATTTTTATGATTTGTTGTTATATTGTGTTTCTGTAATGGTTATTGATTTAAATCAAGTGCTAGCAAAAAAGAGTTAAATAACTGGTTTTTTGTTTGCTTCTTTTAGAAGGAAAAGAAAATGTTTAATTTTGTTGATCATTTCTGTTTTTAGGTTTCATTATTAGTGTGGGTTTTGTTATAAGAAAAAATAATATTAAACCCATATAACCTGTAAGTATCTTCCTTTTATCTTTCATTTTTATTCATATCTTATATTTCATGATTTGTTGGTTATTGAATTAAATCAACTGCTAGCAAAAAGAGCTAAATAATTAGGTTTTTTTTTGGGTTTTGTCATAGGAAGCATAAACATGTGAACTTTATTGATCATTTATCTTTTTAGGGTTCATTCTTAGTGTGGGTTTTGTTTTTATAAAAAAAAAACATTGTTAAGAGACTCTATGATCATGTGCTTATCAGCTTTATAGCAAATTTCTTGCTTTTATCTTTCATTTTTATTCATATCTTATATTTTACTGTAATGGGTATTGAATTAAATCAAGTGCTAGCAAAAAGAGTTAAATAATTGGGTTTTTTTTTTTTTTGGTTCTTTTAGAAGGAAAAGAAATGTGTAATTTTGTTGATCATTTCTGTTTTTAGGTTTCATTCTTATTGAAATATGCTAGAAAAAAGAATTAAATTGAATTATTTGATTCTACAACACAAGAAATATATACAAGGTCTATCTTATTCAGTTCTGCCCTTAAAGACTCGGAAGTACGTTTTGTTTATTTGTTTCGGATTAACTATTATTGCGGCTTGTTTCTGTTTATTTAGTTCCGTGGAATAAGCAATATTAAATAAGTGATCACTTGGTGGTATCGTGTTATACTTTTGTAATATGAGTAAGGTGATCTTTCAAATATTGGTATATTGCCATTGATCACCAATTATACCCACAAATGCAACCTGCTATTGTGGATACATATGCGGACAATCTTAAAGTAATTTTTTTTCTTGATTTGCGAATATATTTCCATTCATGTTTGTGTGTTAATATTCTATGGCGTTAGTATGGTGTTTGTAGCTCTTTATATTTCCCTGGTTGACTTGTTAATGAATCTCGTGTTTACTTTGTTTCCTTTTTAGATAAAATTGATGAGTAAATGATGTTGTCAAGGGTGGAATCTAGAACAGATGAAGATCCTGGTAACTCGAGTAGCCGTAGGTTTCTTCATGATATTGAGCAAGTAAGTAAGCACTTAAACTTACATAGGAAATCTTTAGACTATGTAAATGCGCCAACTCATCGACGATCGAAATCGAATGACATTACTAGAGATTTATTGCACAAGGAAAAGAAACCGTCAATCTGGAAAAAGTCTTTGAAAGCTTTGTCCCATATTAGGAATCGACGTTTTGATTGTTGGTTTTTTCTCCATGTTCACTTGATCGAAGGGCTACCCTCGGAATTTGATGATACGCATATATGTGTATACTGGACAAGGAAGCACGAGGAGATGATAACTCGTCCAGCTAAGGTTTCTCAAGGGAAAGCTCAATTTGAAGAGACTTTAATGCACCGATGTTCAGTGTATGGTAGTAAAAATGGGCAACACAATTTGGCGAAATATGAGCCTAAAATATATTTACTTTACCCTCTAGTGGTTGAGGCTAGTATGGCGGACATGGGTAAGAACCGAATTGACCTTACAAAATTGTTGCCCTTTACTTTGGAGGAGTTAGAAGATAAGAAAAACTCAGGAAAGTGGACTTCTAGCTTTAAGCTTAGTGGTAGAGCAAAAGGAGGGATGCTACATGTTAGTTTTGGGTTTTCATTAAGGCACAACCACTCATCAGAATTAGGAAATAAATTGATTATTCCTAAGCTTTTGAGGGAAAGTAAATTGTATGTAAAAGGTGATGATGTGGACCCTGCCCGTGTTAGTGGGAGAGAAGAACTGGAGAGGGTTGGAAGTTCCGCTAGTAACTCAAAACGTTTTATCCTCATAAAATCACAATCTTTAGATAACAATTTTTTGATGGAGAATATTGTAAAAGTTGATAGATCGCATAAGACCTCTCGTGAGCATGTGGAAAATGACCATGCTGATGGAACTTTTGTTATAGCCGAACAAGGATTAGAAAAGTCTATAATGGTAGGGTTGATATCGGAAGGTGCTGATCATGTCTCAACAACTGAAAATGTTGATGTTAAGGAGATATTTGAAGATGATGGGATGACTGTTGGTGAAGAAAAGGATTGTGATCTTAGAGATGAAGATTATTGTGAAGATAAAGACTACGATATTACTGGGGACTCCAAACATGATGGAAAAGATACGGAAGATAATGACGAATGGATGGGGTTTAATCCGATAAGTGAAGGTTACTGTAATAAGGATGGGTACCATGTGACTGGGTTAATTAAATATGACGGAAACGATACGCCCAACAATGTAGTAGTATTGGAGAATTCCAAAATTGAAATCATTGATACCAAGGAACTTTTTAAAGACGATGATACTGATGTAAATGGAAAATTGGTATTTGATTCGACGGAAGATATATATTCTAAAAACGACTGTTCCATTCTTGGGAATACCAAAAGTGTAGAAAATGATGCGAGCATTGAAGGACTAATGCTTGGAAAATTTAATAAGCTTAAAACATCAGTTACAGTAAGTGGAGATCTTAAATATATGATAAACAATAATGAGCATGACATTGATACTGATGTCACTGACATGCCCCGAAATATAGCAAGGTCACTTAGCTTAGATAATATTACAGAATCTGTTGCAAATGACTTTTTAAAAGGTTTGGACATAGAAAATGCCGATTCTGACCCCGAGTCACCTAGAGGACTTCTTTTAAGACAATTTGAAGAGGAAGCGTTAGCCTTAGGTGACTTTATTCTTGATGATGATTCTGAAGAAGAAAATGTTAGTATTGGTGGTGATGATTCAAAGCTATCCCTGGTTATTCGAGTCGATAAAAACGAAGATGGAATTAATAAATTTGCTCAGTCCTTGAGAATTAAAAAAGACGCCGAACTTTTAGAGTACACAGAAACAAAAGCTCTTATGAAAGAATGGGGATTTAATGAGAACGTTTTTCAGAATTCTCCTACTGGTTCAAGCTGTGGTGGATTTGGGAGCCCAGTTTATCTCCCGACTGAAGAAACAGTGGAGTATCCCCCTCTAGGAGACGGATTGGAGTCCACTATTCGGACTACAGATGGAGGTTTTTTGAGATCTATGAACCCATTACTTTTTAAAAATGGTAAAAATGGTGGGAAATTGATTATGCAAGTTTCTGCTCCGGTTGTGTTACCTGCAGAAATGGGCTCTAGTATTATGGAAATATTAGAACTCTGGGCTTCAGTTGGATGTGAGAAGATGCATATGCAATTGGATGAGTTGTTTCTTTTGGAAGATATCAGTGGCAAAATGTTGCAACAAGTTGCGTGGGAAAATACCTCTAGAATTGAGTCTACTGAGAGTGAGAGGTCTGGTATTTTTTTAGTTTATGTCATTGTTTTTACTTTTTTTACAGAAACAGCAAGCTCGAGATTGGAATTGAAAAATGAGTTTTTAAAAACCATCTTTAGATAATTGTTCAAGATGATTACTTACATAACATTAGGGTTTTGCTCAAAATTAAAAGTTTCTATACAACCCATTGGACCACCCAATATGGCCATGTGAGATTTGGATCGTTACACGTTACAGTTCACGTTTTAAGAACCCGGTTTTTGGAAAATTATTTCGAAGTGAAATAGAATTACTAACTTTGTTCTTTATCAGTTTTTTGGAATTTGGGCAATAATTTCTCTGAAAATTCAAAAGTAAATCGTGCTACACTGGTTCTAAAAAAGTTTTAAAAAACAAAATAAGTCCCACAAACCGGGTCTCAATGTCTAAATAAGACAAACTATTGAGTTCTACACCTTTTATAAAGGGAAAAAATACATTTACTGTACTGTACTACAAGTGTTTAACGATTTAGGTACTGGACTACTAATTTTAGCAATTGAGGTACAAAACTACGAAATTTGTCACAATTGAGGAGTTACCGTTAAACAAAATGATGAAATTGCACTTACATTCTCTTATCTATCACATGGTGAGTGCAATTCTATCGACATACGTCAAAAATAGATTCCCAAATATGAGATATAGTGACTGCAATCTCGTCGATTTATGTTGTTAGTCCCTTAATTGGACGAAATTTCGTAGTTCGGTACCTCAATTGTTAAAATTGGTAGTTCGGCAACTAAATCGTTAACCACTTGTAGTAGAGTACACTAAACATATTTTTTCCCCTTTTATAAATGACTCGCTCATCTTTCGTGCTCTCCTTGTCAGGTCGCCTTCTTTGCAGCGAAACTCAGAAGATTGGAACAAATGTATTAACTTAAAAGGCAAAGTTAAAGATTCTCCCTTTAGTTGGCCTTACGAAGATGTTCCATCGACTTCTTTTTGCGATGGGATAGATATAGATTATGTATCCTTTGAAGGTCTGGCTCCACTCGCGATGGATAAAATTGAAACTATGTCGATTGAGGGGCTTAAAATTCAGTCGGGCGTGTTGGATGAAGAAGCACCTTCAATAATTAAGCCACAGCTTTTTGGAGTAAATTCAGCATATTTGGGAAAAAGTGTTATGGCTCATGGATCTTCAGTTTTGGAAGGAATTGACGAATCTCAGGCCAAAAATCGAGTTGATGATTTAGACGAATTACTAAGCTTGTCACTGAAATTAGATGAGTGGATGAGAATCGACGCTGGTGTTTTCGATGGTGAAGATGAAATGAGTGAGAGAATTTCCAAGATCATGGAAGCTCATTTTACTGGAAATGTGGAACTCGATAGCCCAACACTAATACAAGATAGATCAACTGGCAACTGTTGTGGTCTTTTAGGGAATAATTTCACAGTAGCATTACGAGTACAACTTAGAGATCCTCTCCGAGACTATGAAACTGTTGGCTCGTCGATGATTTCTCTGGTTGAGGTAGAGAGAGTTTTCCTTGACCCGAAACCCATAATTCACTGTAGAGCTTCAGATGGAGACGACGATGAAGAACATTATGCTACTTTTGATCAAGCTAGAAAAGAAACTCATTTTGAAGAAGAACAGAATATATTGGAAGAAGCTACTCCGTTATTTAAAATTAATGAAGTTCATATTGTAGGTTTTAGTATGGAGGCAACTAAAAAGCAAAGCCACAACATATCTCAAGAACACTCAGGACTACGTTGGTTGCTTTCTAGTGGAATGGTTCAAATGAAAAATTTTATTCATTTGAAAACAAATGCGATAGTAAAACAGTCTTATTCGCAGGGTTCAATATCGACTCGGGATACAGAAACTTTATGGAGCATCTCCTCTCATGTTCATAGTCGAGAAGCTAAATGGAAAGAGCTGGCTACTCTGAATGTTCATGTCCGAAACCCTGATGTAGTTTTTCTCGATTAAAACTGAAGCATGTGATTGCTAATATTGAAGTTTGATTTTATTTTTGTAACTAGCGTATAGCATCTGTAGATGGTAAAGAAATTCTTATATACCCAAATGGAACAGCAGAATTATGGCAACTATGTAGAGCCCTGAAGGCGAAGAGATTTGGCTAAACAATACAGTTTATAGTCAGTTTTTGGGTCTTATTGACATGATGAAGCATCTCATTTTGGTGGTTCTTTTATAAAGTTATAATAATATACTGTGGTAGGGTGGAGTACTTCTTAATTTACAAATTACAATTATTAAAATGTAATTTTGCTCAAAGCATCAATTATATTTGTGGTAAGGTGCACTTCTGGACATTGTTCTCTTTCACTGTCTGTCTCTCTCTCTCTCTCTCTGGATGTCCTTCGATCTGCCACCTTAACGTGGTGCCACTGGTGGTGGCTTCAGGTGGAAGAAGACGGAGATGGAGCAGTGGATGGTCGGCGGCCAAAGGTAAACGATCACTGTAATTTAACAAGGAAGAAGATGGACTTCTTTGTAATTTTCAGAAACTTAATTAATTAGAAATCAGTCCATCTAATAGTTAAATATGGCACTTCAGTCCAAAATCAAATGATTGAATATAAAATTTGACACCAAGTCCAATTATCAAACATGAAATGCTATAAATATTTGACTTGGATGTCCGATCTAAATGATTGTATTTAGTTCGTATATTTTTTTAGAGATATATCCAACCTAACATACAAAACTGCATTTGGACATTTTTTTTGTGTGGAAAACAGCGCAACGCTGTTTTAAATCTTAACCACTATCCTCACTCTTTTGGTCATAAAAATCAACTGGGGTGTCCGAGCAATATGATTATTTATTTTTTTGAAATAGTATTTTTTTTAAAAACCTATCCAAACCAATGTGCAAAACTAGATTTCGACAGTGTTTGTGTGAAAAACATTATGCCACTGTTTTGGAATCAAGTATATGTTATGGTCTGCTGGTCAAAAGTAATGGCTCGGATGTCTGATTGACATTTTCTTTTTAAAATTGTGTCTTTTTTTAAAAAATCTATCCAACCATGTATTCAGAAAAAAAAGTGTCCTGAAAAAGCAAGGCCTGTGGAAAAATAGTTTTCGGGAAAGAAAATGATGTCGTTACGAGAAAATGTCCAAATATAAAACAATGTCTGTAACGACCCGGCCCTACGGACCGAACCGCCACACCCGTATCAACAATATTGTCCGCTTTGACACAACTTTTCAGGGGGGTCATCCATCCTGATACTACTCTAAGATAAGCATGCTTAACTATGGAATTCCGTCATCGCTATTGTGCCGCACGGCTTTAAAAGGGCTTGTTGATAGAAAATTGATCTTTAAGCTCATATACCACACGAGTACTCTCATATCTGGACGATGTGGGACTGACGCACAATACCGCACCACAGAAATTCCTTCCTGCAAATCTGGGTCGTCACAATGTCCTTAACAGAAAAATATATATCTTGGAGGTACAAGCCCATGGCACGATTTCTCTACTGTATGCTTTTATTATTGTTTAGTGAAAAAAAAGCAGCACCATTTTGCATTTTTATGTTTTTATTTGATTTTTCTGGATATTTTGGTGATTATATATATTTTTTTCAGTTATTTTGCAAAAAATAGGTGATTTGTGCTTATTTACGATAATGCCACTACCGACAACCTGAATAGCTAAAAACTGTTTATAGTTAAGATGAAAAAACTGTCCCCGGCCTAACATTGGCCTCTCTGGCTTAACAAACACAATCTTGAACGATCTTTTTAGGCTCAACTTGGCTCATTAGGATTCCTAGTCACTAGAAACTGTACTCTGTTCTTGTTATATCTTTTGAAAAAACGTCTTCTGTTAGGAATAATTAGCGGTGTAAGTCGAGACCGTGAATCAGATCCAGACCGCATGATTTGGATGTTCGGACTCGAACTTGAATGGATTGGATCTCAAATCCAATCCAACCCGTCCAATCCGGACCGTTAGATCTGTTTCGAACCATTGGACCGTTTAACCCGTATAATATTTTAGTAAATTATAATTATATTATATAAATCATAAACAATGATGCAAATCTCCTTATTTTATTACTCATAGATTATAGTATTATTTATATGATTTTTATATAATCGAAGATATGATTATATTATGGGAAAAATAGGAAATCATATCTTACAAAAATATATATTCTTTCCTTGGATATATTTGTTATGTATCAAACGTGATACTACTGAAACACCAGGGGTAGCATTATATTTTGGAATTTTCTTAGGACAAATGTTTTTTTTTTCAAGTTGATATTGCGATTTGAATTTTTTTTAGAACAAATGGATTATTTATTTGATTGTTTCAATTGGTTTGTCTTTTATTTCGTTATTTAAGTTGATAAATATGTGTTTTGTAACCGTAAATACCGTCCAAACTGTCGAGATCATGACCAGACCGAATCCGTCCAAACCATACCGATTGGTCTGGATTGGACTTAAATTTTAAAATGGTCTGGATCGGATTCATTTTTTAGAGACCGACACTAACGGATGGGACTTGGACGCTTTTTTGGCTTAAATCTGTCCGATCCGGACCGTTTACACCCCTAGGAATAATTGTTGAATACACGAAAGAAATCATTTCCCAATTTACATTTTGTTTTTATTGCTACTTCGATCGGTCTCAGCCATGACAAATGTGAGATCTCCTCAGCCTACCAATGAGATTTTCTGCAAAAACTGACTTCATATAGTAATTAATATATACGTACTTTTAAAATTTTCCACTTACAATCCCTGGAATCCCAAGTCTGTCTAATAATTTTTCTATATGGGATAATTTAATCAATTAGTAGATTATACATTTTCCAGATTTTGTTTCAAATATTTGCAGAGTAATTTTTGTTTAGTTTTTGCTTTTTTTCACCAGGTTATTTGCAGAGTACTTGTATCAAAGATGAACAAGAGCATAATGGTTTCAATCCACTTGGGAGTTTTGAAGAATGAAGGCCAAAGAATATACTAGGAGTAGAATAAAAGAAAACTTATAACCTTTCATACCGCAAACTTAGGAAAACTAGGTGAATGTTGTCGAAAACTCTAGTAATACGGAGTCAATGTACATGCAAGGTTTTCATAGACGAGGCATTAGCCCATTCATTGATGCCACATCACATTCACTAATTGCATAAAGAAAATCAAACTGAAGACTTGCCATATAAGCAGAAACCCGCTCCAAGGATTACAAATGATTGAATCCAAATTCACAAAATTAAGAAGCTTTATCGCTCTCATCAGGAGAGAGGCAATGTTCACAAGGAAACTACAACATTTAATCATAAATGAAATTATACGTTTTCATCATTCCCTCTGAAGCAAAAGATAAAAGGCATATCATATCTAATGAAGAACAAAACAAACGTGGACTAATCAACAAGAATAGTTTTCAGATGCAAGTTCAACAGGGCAAAGGTGTAAAAATTGACAGGACTAGCTTCCACCGACCTGCTGCTCCGCATGCCTCCTGAAATAAGAAAAGCAACCATGAATTGTGCCACAGACAATTCTTGACACCCCAAATCCATAAAACCTAAAAAACAAGGTGCGTCTGAAAGAAAACGGTGATGAAAACATACGTACGGTACCCCTGAAAGAATAATTTAACAGATAAATATAGCTTACCTTACTTTGTGAGCTCTTCCACAGCTTTATCTAATGCATAAAGACACATCTTCTTCACCTGTTCATATGAAATAAAAGTAGGCGTGAACTAGACCTACCTTAAAAATCAATGTAAATGCAAGACGTAACTAACTGGTTATGTTCAAACCATAATGGCGCCACTATTGGAAACTAAAATGTGATTTTCAGAAAAAGATAATGGGAGATTATTTGTAAAAATGAGGGAGATGGGAAACGTCTGGAAACGAGAAATGCGTTTTTATAACGGAAAATGAGTTTCCCTGTAACTAGGGTTCAAGCCCCAATGTAAATATTGTTCTTTATTTAACTTCCAAAGAAAAGGTACAATATGTAAGAATGAGAGCAACAGAAAATGAACCTGTTACCTCTTAATTTTAACAAATGCGTTTGAACTTTCTAGCAGGCGCCATTTCTTTTTATTTGTTCATTCACGAAAATAATGTATAGTTATTAAAATGGACATACATGTGCAATTCTTTTATTTGGGCACCTCTCGTAAAATGGCGCCCAAACCGACCAGCAAAATTGGATTGGTGGCGGACCCTATTATGCCAAGATCTTTAGGTCCGTAGATGGAACTACAGTACTTTATCTTCAACCTCTATCCTACTTTGAATAAATGCATATTGGAGCAGGGTGGTCAACTTTTACATATATACATAAATAAGTGATTGTTTTATGAGGATATGTATCAAGTACGCATAACCCACGATGGGCAGAGCAAGCAAAATCAAAAGGCTAAGTCACTGTATGGAAATAATGTAGCTCACCTCGAGCTTGTCTTCCTTAGCCCTATGATTTTCCGGAAGAAGACGAAATTCTTCGGTCAAACGGAGGCACTCATGAATATTTTCTGGTGACACGAAATCTAGAGCAACTTTCATGCATGACTGCAGAAGATATTATTAGGATAGTAACAACACTAAACATTGAAAAATCAAGTACACCAGGTTCACAACTAGCAGTATTGAAAAATGTGCTCCCAACTCTTCACAAAAATATGCACTATCGTTTGAAAATATACAGGAATAATGAGGGAGCTGTTTTAACCAATGTTTTAAATAGCGTTATCGTTAACATAGTGTTTTTCCGTGAGCTATGCTAAAACCGCAAATAGCGTAGCAATGAAGCGCTTTGCGGTGTATTTTTTTTTACCTATATAATCATATAATTCAGATGATTATTATGTTAACACGCTTAAAAATTTAAAAATAACAAAATGCGTACATTATAATTTTGTAAATACATAATCCAATACAAAATTACAATCTCACAAATATATAATCATATACAAGAACTAGAGTGAGAAATAAAAGCAAAATGACATGTGCTATTTCTTATGTATATAATCTTAAATAAGAATATTATAACTCTTATTTATGTATACTTATGTAAAGAAATAAGTTGTGACCCAAAACAACGTAGTTGTATCCATTTTTTAACAAAAAATTTAATAAAAAAATTAAATAAAAATTAAAATAAAGAAACTCGCTTTTTACACTTTGACTCACGCTTTTTGCGCTATTTGCGCTTTACCTCTAAAATAGCGCTATTGCGTAGGCGATTTTTTTCCGCTAAGCGCTATTTGCGCAAGGTTGCACGCTATTTAAAACAGTGGTTTTAACATGCTAATAGGTTATAATCTGCACTTTAGTAATTTGTTTTCCTATGAAATGCTTAAGCTAGAGTTAAAACAAAAAACTTGAAATAGTTAGCTTAGAAACTGATACTTGACGTAATATCAACTGAAAGTTAACAAAATATAGAGTCCCCACGTGTGTGTTTAAAAAATTGACCATTCCATATATAAAAAAAAATTCCTTCTAAAATACCTTGAGATTACGGACTTGGTGAGGACATCCAGCAGGTATGAAGACTGCCTCTCCAACTTCTTGTACAAATGTCCAAGGTTCAACCCCTTCATTAAACATATGATGCATCAATAGATATTATAATATCCAAAAACGGCAAGTATATATGTCAATCAGAACTCAAGGAATAACTAACCAAACTCCTTTTTAAGCTGCCTTTTGTGAAATGAAGTCAAGTAGAATGTCTGGTCATGAATAGGATGAACCACCTGAAAAGCAAAGAAAAGATAACAAAATACGAGTTGTGATCCTTGAAGCTGGAATATGAAACTTCCAATAAAAATTTCAAAACAAGAAAGGATGAAACCGGGAGGGAGAGACAAGTTACTTTTCAATTCATATTTTGTAGAGTGGGGGAATCTTTAAACTACAGATTTGGACTGCAATTTTAAAAATAACAAAAGGTAACTAGAAGGATGCACTGTCAATTGGACCTCGCTAGGATAAAAAGGAGCCACAAAAGAGAACTAGATGGTCTAGACATGGTAAGTAAACCAAAAATAAGAGAAAACTAGTTTTGCCATGTAAAGTACAAAAAAAAAAAGACATGCTGTAATATATTGCAATGATATAATTTTTTTTATTGATAACTTGGTATAGATCTGCTACTAAGCATTTCAAACATACAAGAATGTTAGTTCTGTCTACCCAGTGCTGATAATCCATGAAAGAGGTTTTACAAATTCATCCTAAAAACACTACAAATTGAACCAGAGAAGCAGAATGAAGAAGGAAAGTAAAAATGCAAACAAAGTTTAGAGCTCAAGGATCATGGCAGTTCACAGGAAAAAATATATTACAAAATTTTCTTATAGAATTCATGATCACTCCCATGATTGCTACTCTCTATCAAACATTAGCGTACTAAAACTGTTCACGTGTAAAAAAAGAGGCTCCGTATAGCACCCTTTTAAAAAATTGCTCTGCTTTCAGTAAAAAGCTAGAAAAACGCACATAACTCATCCAGATTTCTAAAAAAAAACGCTCTGGAACTCATGTAACACACCTTGAAGCTTTAAACCCCTGTAAACGGGCACTAAATGGGCTTACATTTATTATAATCCCATAACAATATTACACTTTTAAGGCCAGGAAACCATTATCTACCCAGCGCACTTCAGGCTTGCATTGAGATTTAACCCCTTCATTCAGCCTTAAGTTTCATTTGCCCTTATGGGAAAGGTTATGGGAGAGTTCAATCTTTTTCCTCAAGATATTGTGCCTCGCTAACAGTTCTTTTCAACTGAGACACACATATAATACATAATGTATATATATATATAATTATACGTATATGTAAATGTGTAGATATATATGTAAATGCATATATACATGTAGATGTATATACACACACACACATGTGTGTGTGTGTATATGTATGTATATACTTATATTATATATATATATATATATATATATATATATATATAAGAGCGAAATAGAAAGATCATGGCAGGAAAGCTCCTCACCTGGTCCACTGGATCACCATTAATATGCCTAAATTCCTTATGGTGCTGTCGAATATATTCCTGAAGCTTAGTAACATCTTCTCTTCGGAAAATGTCCCAAACTGCCCCTGGCTCAGAAGGCTGTTTATTCAGCTTCCCTTCATCTAGCTGACTTTCACCAGAGGTTAAATTTTGCATTTCAATCTCTTCACTCTTTAATTTGATAGATTCTGAATCTTTAATTAGATTTTCAGAATCAATACTTGTAGTATTATAATCATCACAAGACTTAGATTCGGATTCTCGTATGTCGAAGGCCCCAAAAAGTTCTTTTTGGTCTTCAGCAGCATGTTTCTTTTTCAATGTTTCAATGTGAGACTGCTTATATATGGCTGGATTCACTTTCGCTGTGTGTGTGAGCACATTAACCTGTTTTGAAACATCACATTAATACCACTTCATCAGCAGATAAATTTTAAGACTGGGTCTACCAAAATACTTTTGCTTCAGAGTAACTTTTTGGTAAGACTGGGTCTACCAAAATTTGATGACGCCAATAAAAACCCAAGAGAAAAATGGGGAACCCTTGTAGGGGATACCTTGAACTTATAAAACCACTAAATTCTTATTTGGATAGAGGCCTAGAATGTTCAAGAATAGACCCGGTCCACATAAGAGTTTCTCTTTTTTTTCAGGCTAATAATGATATAAGAAGTGATTAAAAGAAACTATACTGATAAAGTAAGAAATTAATCGGCATAATAATATTGTATAATGTTGCACTCAGCTTTGCATAACATACTCTCTACTAATTTGCAACTGCTACAAATGATATTTACACTTACGGAGAATTGACAGGTTACGACTGAAAACAGTTGTTAAATACTCTAAATAAACATTGTGACTCATTAGGTCGGTGAGTATTCCTCAATTGAAGTAATGACTTAATAGATAAATATTTCATCCTTTAATAGACAAACAACACTAACAACAAAACAACAATATTCTTTTCGGCCTTTTATATCAACATCCGTCAAGAATAGATCCCAAATGTGAGATATAGTGATTGCGATTTCGTCAATTTATGTTGTTAGTCCTTTAATTAGACGAAATTTCGTAGTTTGGTACCTCAATTGTTAAAATTGGTAGTCCAGTACCTAAATCGTTAACCACTGATAGTACAGTACACTTAACGTATTTTTTCCCGATTTTTATCTACTCTCAGCACTTTATCACAGTATAAAATGATAATCTTTTTTATTAAAAAGTATTTATATGGCTTTGGAATGATAATTGGTCCGACTGCCTAGAGCATGTAAAAGGTTTAACATCCACACTACGACAAATAGATTCAATGGACAACTAACCAATAATGAAGGTTTTTCTAGAAATTATAACTGAGAAGATATATAAAGATTACCGCATCTGACAAGTCACAGTGAAGCTTTGTGACTGAGTCTCCACGTCCTAGCTCTTCAACGTATCCATATGCTATATATGTTTTAGGACCAAGGTCTGGCTTATTTACATTTTCCGGCAATTTTGCAGCAATATTAAGAAGTCCTTCACGGAGATGCGTGTACTCTAAATACGGTAATGCGCCGATAAATTCTGCACCATGACGAGGCAAACGATCCTCGAATACATTTGCTGGAGGCCAATCTTTTAATTTTAGCATCTCAGGCCAGTTATTTTTATGTGACCGGCCTTCATCATACCCAGTGAAAAATTGATGCATATTTATATCAACCTGGTAAAAGAAAACCTCTCATAAGGATCATCCCTTGACTAAAATAAGTTTTGACAAGGAAACTGGACATAAAGAATGGTTAATAAAAAGTGAACTCAGATGGATTTTATTCATTTGTTCTTCATAGATGAAAAGTTGGATAAATAAAACAAAACGAGCACAATAAATTAGGAAGTGACGAACACAGAGAAATCCAACAGGGTAACAACATATCCAATACAATTGGAATTGAGGCACAAATACGAAACTGTATTAGAAAAGGAAAATCACCATTTCATTGTTGTAACTATTGTATCAAGTAACTAAGTGTATGCCAGATACTATCAAATGCCAATTATTTGAGAGTAGTGAATGATATTAGATGAATTAGTCTACAAAGGTTACAAAGGATTAACTAGACGCTCGATACTCGAAATCTTCATGTAAACAAGTGTCTATGTGGCTTACGCTGCACATTCAGCCCTCAAACTTTCAGATGTTTGAAAACAGTGTTATGATAGACTTATACGCTAAGAAGACAGGTAGATGGTACTGAGCATAACTTTGGCATATGGCAATTGCTTCATTACTTAGAATTGAATATACCTTCATAAATGTCAGGTTAAGTGGCATAAACATTAGAAACCAAAACAAATTTCTGATACATACAAAATTACAAATTACAGAAATCTTTTAATTTATAAGAAATGGACTCGTGCTGATTGTGACATGCAAAACATCTTCTCTAGTGCAAATCATGTTGGAAGACAAGAACCTAAAAGTAACTCTTTTATTAAGAAATTGAGATATTCATATAGAGTATGAAAAAGAAACAATCATACCAACATTGTCAATGAAATTGCCAATTACCATAAAGACAACAAGAAAGACATCTTTAGGGGACTTACTTCCAACCAGTCAAGGCAATCAACTGCAGTTACATCCAGCATAGAGGACTTCTTGGACTTCTTATATGATATCTCTCGAAATGCACGATGCATCACCATTGGCTCCCAACTCAAACAAGATGAAAAATCAATAACATTGCGTACAATTACCGGTTCGCCCATGACCCAATGCCTTTGAAAGTGATCCAAATCTCGTCGTTGGTTTTCGCTAGATGAGGGACAATATATGTAATTGTCATCAGAATCTTCTCTGGAAGCAGCTTTACGAAGATTTTGATGAGAAAGACTACCCTCTTCACAGTTTTTTAAGGAACAAGGACACCGTTTCTGAGACATTCCCCCAATATGGGCAAAATGACGGTTACTAATCAACTTTTCTACCTTTTTATGCAACTTAACAACCCAATTACTTGGAAACAGACTCTTTAACACCAAATACTTGTGTCCACAACCACCCAACTCCTCAGATGAACAGGGTATATTACCACTCAAATGCAAGTCAGCATCTCGAATTTCACGGCAGCAAGTGAGGCAAAAATCACGTGAGCAGTTTGGACAATTACGATGAAAATCAAAGATCGATGTCCTACATTTATCGCTGCAAATAGTGGTATGTTATGTCATCCGATCAACCACAATGCATTAAAATGATACATTAAGTACAGTCATTTATGAAAAGAGACTTACCAGTACACACGCTCATCTTCAAAACCGTTAGCCCGCTGGATTTCTAGCTTTGACGTAACAACTCCTGTATACATTGCAATCACGATATGATATACTTCAATTGAGCTGCTACCTTTTACAAAATGTGGGCTGAAACAGTTTTACCCTAGTTTATTTTTAAAAATCTGCAGTGCTTCAATTCTATCAAATGTCCAAGATGAATTATTTATAGATTACAAATGAAGACTTTAATCCTCCATTTTAGTGAACAAACTTGGAAACCCTTCATGCCTCTTCTCAAGGTTTAAACAACGATTTATTAGTAGACCAAGAAGTCTTTAAACTGGAGTGAGCCTACACATTTCATCTAACTCTAATATTCTGCTGATATTACTGAAACTATTCATGTTTTCACACTTGTAAGGGATCAAATAAAAAAAAATGGTGGCAAATCTTGACCACAATGAACAACCAAAGCAATCATATCTGTCAGATAATATAGCTGTTAATAGTTATTGTTAGTAGTTAGTGAGTATTAATTAAGATAGCATTAAATATATAAGAAGTCTGTAGAAGCTAACCAGCCTATAAAAGGGGTGATAAGTACTCATGTTAAAAAAATAAGAAATACATTTCTCTTTCTAAATTATATACACTCTTAATTTAACATGGCATCAGAGCTTTAGGCTCTATTCTGGCTCCTACTTTGACTGAATAATCAGTCCACTCTTTGCTCAACTTATCTCCACAGCAGCATTGATATTTGTTTTTTTTTTACCTGGCAACAACGATTATTGCAGTTTAGTTTTCCCCTCTGTCGCAGCCTTAATTGCTGCCTTTTTTCTTTCGGTGTGGCCTTGATTGCTGCCTTTTTTTCTCTTTTGGAGCGGCCTTAATTGCTGCTGGTCACCTCTGCAATTTTTCACGTTGTCTCGCTGCTACATACTCAAACCGAATGTCTTGCTTTAACACTAACCGATCGAGTCAAGAAAGAACTACAGATCAAGTAGAGTTTAACAAGGAGGAGATTGCAAAGATCAAAGACTTTTTAAAATCATTGGAGAAACCAAGTGTTACATCTGTTGTTTCTCTTTGTAAGTTTTCTACTTCTCAAGGATTAAATGTCTCAGATAAATCTATTAGGAATCTTTGGATAATTGACTCAGGAGCCACCGATCATATGACAAACTCATCATTAAATTTTAATACATATACACCTTGTCCAAGTAGCCGAAAAATAGAAGTTGCAGACGACTCACTCACTACCGTAGCTGCTATAGGAGACATACAATTGAATCATTCGCTAACTCTTAAAAATGTCCTTCATGTCCCTAAATTATCAACCAACCTAATTTCGATACAAAAACTTACCCACAATATGAATTGTAATGTCCTTTCCTATCCTTCTCATTGTATATTTCAAAATCGGGATCCGGGAAAGAAATTCGGATTTGCTAAAGAAAAGAACGATCTCTACTATCTTGATGATGCTAGCAATTCTTGTAGGGTCAACAAAGAAATATCTTTCTCATGTTCTTCAAATACCAATAAAGATAAAATCTGGCTTTATCATTTCAGATTAGGACATCCATCTTTAGAAATTTTAAAACTCATGTTTCCATCCTTCTTTAATGAATTGTCTGTTAAAGAGTTTTCATTGTGATTGTGATATATGTGAACTTGCAAAACACAAACGCGTTTCTTTTACGATTAGTAATAGAAGCAGCTCAAAATCTTTTTATTTGATCCATAGTGACATGGGGGCCTTCCTCAGTCCCAAATGTTTCTGGCTCAAAATGGTTTGTGTCTTTTATTGATGATTGTACTCGAGTTTCTTGGGTTTTCCTACTAAAATCAAAATCGGATGTTAGCAGTGTACTTCCAAATTTTCTTAATATGATTCAAAACCAGTTTGGAGTTGAAGTTAAAAGATTTCGATCAGATAATGCCCGACATTTTTTTAATCAAACCTTGTCTCCGTTTTTTCAAAAAGAAGGAATTATTCACGAATTTTCTTGTGTTAATACCCTTACAACAAAACGGCATTGCGGAGAGAAATATTGGTCATTCATTAGCAACAACGTGTGCGTTTCTTTTTCATCAAAATGTTCCAAAAACTTTTGGGGGGAAGCAGTTCTTACCGCAACATATATTATCAACCGCCTACCTTCAAAAGTACTTGGCTTTAAAACACCTTTGGAGACTCTTTCTCAATTTTATCCGGATATTAATATAACAAATAAATTAACGCCAAGAATTTTTGGATGCACTGCTTTCGTCCACATACATAGCCACAATAGGGGTAAATTAGATCCTAGAGCTATCAAATGTATATTTGTTGGGTATTCGTCTACTCAAAAAGGGTACAAATGTTATCATCCACCCACAAAAAAGTTATTTGTTTCAGTCGATGTTATATTTGATGAGGAAAACCCATATTCACCCCTCCGTATCTTCAGGGGGAGTCCGTATCATCTTGTGAAGATAAGGATGTAGGGTTATTTTTGCTAGATTTTCCCCCAACGTCAAATATAAACTATGAATCTTCGTGTCCGATCTCTAATAAACCATCCAATCCTTTCGAACCATCTCAGTTTGAGTCGGCTCCTCAAATCGATTCATCTCAGATAATTGAAAATAATGACTCAACGAGATTTAGACAAGTATATTCAAGAAGAGACCCGAAACCTAATCTTGAAATAGTCCAACCTTCGATACCTAATCCCGATAGTGAGTTAACCCAAAATTCTCCTCAATTCACACAAAACTACGACCTTCCTATTGCTATCAGGAAAGACACTAGCGAATGCTCTAAGCACTCACTATACCCCTCTTCAAAATTTGTGTCATTTGACAAGTTCACACCATGACACAAGTTTTTTAGTCCACTTAAATAAAGTTTTAATTCCTAATACTTTATCCGAGGCATTATCTAATGAGAAATGGATAAACGCAATGAGAGAAGAAATGCAGGCACTCGAAAAGAATAAAACATGGGAGATAGTTGACTTACCACCCGACAAAAGGTCTGTTGGATGCAGGTGGGTGTTTACAGTTAAATACAGGTCGGATGGCTCCCTAGAAAGGTAAAGGCTAGACTTGTGGCAAAAGGATACACACAAACCTATGGCGTTGACTACCAAGAGACTTTTGCTCCCGTAGCTAAGATGAACACGGTTAGGGTGATTGTCGCTAGCTGCAAACTTTAATTGGTACTTGGAACAATTTGATGTTAAAAATGCGTTTCTCCACGACGAGCTGGAAGAAGAAATATACATGGATATCCCTTCAGGCTTTGATAAAAATTTAAATGGACAAAGTGTGCAGATTGAAAAAGGCATTGTATGGACTTAAACAATCACGGCTTGGTTCGGCAGATTCACCAAAGTCATGCTTACGATTTGATATAAACAGAGTGGAGGAGACCACACGCTCTTTATAAAGCATTCAGATGCAGAGGGAGTCACAATTTTGTTGGTATACGTTGATGATATAATTATAACAGGAAATAATATAAAAGAAAAAGAAATTTTGCGAAGACGTCTTGTTACAGAATTTGATATTAAAGAACTTGGAAGATTGAAATATTTTTTAGGTATCCAAGTAGCTCATTCGAGAGAAGACATTTTTATCTCGTAACAAAAATATGTGACTGATCTTCTAAAGGAGACTGGGAAGTTAGGATGCAAATCAGTCTCGACACCCAGTGAGCAAAATCATAGGCTAGCAAAAGCAAATGAAGATGTAGCTGTTAACAAAGAAATGTACCAGAGACTACTGGGAAAACTCATATACCTTGCTCATACAAGGCCAGATATTGCATATGCCGTTAGTGTGGTTAGCCAGTTTATGCACAACCCGAAAGAGGTTCATCTGCAAGCAACTTACAGAATACTGCATTATCTTAAATCCAATCCAGGTCGAGGAATTTTGTTCAAAAGAAACACAGGACTCACCATTGAGGCATACAGTGATGCAGATTATGCAGGTTCGCTGGTCGACAGAAGATCTACAACATGTTATTGCACTTTTATTGGTGTCAATCTTGTAACTTGGAGGAGCAAGAAACAGAATGTAGTAGCAAGATCTAGTGCAGAGGCCGAGTTTCGGGCAATGGCTCATGGAATTTGTGAGTTATTATGGCTAAAAATAATTTTAGATGATCTAAAGATTAAATGGGAGGGACCAATGCGGTTATTCTGCGATAACAAGTCCGCCATTAGCATTGCTCATAATCCGGTCCAACATGAACGAACAAAACACATCGAAGTGGATAGGCACTTTATAAAGGAGAAATTGGATAGTGGATTAATTTGTACCCCGTACATCTCAACCAGTAACCAAGTCGCAGATGTACTTACGAAAGGACTCGGCGCTGAGGTGTTTGAAAAATTAATTTCCAAGTTGGGAATGACGAATTTGTATACACCAGCTTGAGGGGGAGTGTCAGATAATATAGTTGTTAATAGTTATTGTTAGTAGTTAGTGAGTATTAATTAAGATAGCATTAAATATATAAGAAGTCTGTAGAAGCTAACCAGCCTATAAAAGGACTGATATGTACTCATGTTAAAAAAATAAGAAATTTATTTCTCTTTCTAAATTATATATACTCTTAATTTAACAATATCAATAATTCCATTTCTACCAGTCACTCAGAATAATGAACAAATAAAGATGCTGATAATATTATGATACCTTGATTCTTAGCCTCAATTTCCTTTTCTAGTGATTGCTCATGACAAATATCCTTGAGAACTGGATGAAGAAAATGAACTAGATACTCTGAGAGTCGTATCCTGTCGCCGTGATTCTCTGGAACACCAGTATACGCAGTAACCTGTAACATAAGAGTGGAGATAGGCATGACTATGAGCACAAGACTGGAACTTAAAAAAAACTAATAAGTCCCAAATACCAACCTTGGGTTTGTAAGTCAGACGTAAACAATCTTTACAATTGCAGTTTCCCCGACAGAATGGACAGTTTTTTTCTACTTCTTCCTCTGATAGACGAGGATACCTACTCGTAACCAAAAAATTGAGAAGCCAGTGAAACCCTAGTTACGCAGAATAAAAAGCATTTGGCTTTTAAAAGATGAATATAGCTGTTTACAAGCTAGATATCTATAAGTTGACCAACAAGTTTCCATAGCTTGAAAACTAAAGAAAATGTTGGTAAAAAGAAAACAAAACAAAATCCAGGCATAACATCTCAATCTCATGCCAGACCTTCCGAGCAAGTACTTTCAGTCGGGGTTTACCAATAACAAACTCTTCAATCTTGATGCTCTAACAACATGCTTATCAACTTCTGCTAAATTATTCGCATAACGAATGTGTAAAGATGCATCAACAGGTTGTACACTAACATAAAAGATTAACTTCAATAACTCCTACCAAGGTTTCTGGGAGACTTGCTTGCAAACATATGCATCCTAAGAATAACCACAAGGTGAACATCTTAGCACTTTCCATAATGACTTACCAGTTACACAGTAGAGCACATGTGCACAAAATATGAAAAATAAACAAGTAATAACAAGCTTAATACTTCAGCTAAGATTGACTATCACAGTATCACTAACTTTATTTTATTGCTTTTAAGTTATCGAAGTGTTTCTTTTCATTTATGACAATATTAGTAACAAATACTGTCTGCAGGAAATAAAATCATATTGGTATACATAAGCGCAAGGGAAAAAAATACGTTTAGTGTACTGTACTACTAGTGTTTAACGATTTAGGTACTGAACTACCAATTTTAATAATTAAGGTACCAAACTACGAAATTTATCACAATTGAGGACCTACCCTTAAACAAAATGATGAAATTGCACTCACATTCTCTTGCCTACCACATGATGAGTGCAATTCTATCAACATACGTCAAAAATATATCCCCAAATGTGAGATATAGTGATTGCAATCTCGTCAATTTATGCTGTTAGTGCCTTAATTGGACGAAATTTTGTAGTTCGGTAGCTCAATTGTTAAAATTGATAGTTCAGTACCTAAATCGTTAACCACTGGTAGTACAGTAGACTAAACCTATTTTTTCCCCAAGCCCAAGACAACATCACCAAAAAAAGAGACTTGTAAATGTACCCCCTAACGAGAAAGTAAACTGAAATGCTAACAGTCTGCACAAGTGTGATAAAAATAGAAAGGCATATTCAGTTATTCAATAAAAAGCTTTGTTAGTTCACCTATAAAAATGCTTACCAATTTTTGATGCAAGGGCCACAATAGCGCTTAGAACAATTTTTGTTGCGGCAGTACACCACAACTTTCTTGTCACTTCTCTGACACTGATGGCACATCAGACCTTCACCCTGTTCAATAATGTTGTTAGATACAAAAGAAACAAAACGAAGCGTGTAGCGCTGAAATTACAGACCTGGGGTGTTTTTGTAATCAGTGGAATATTTTTAGGGAACTAGAGTCAGTTAAATGTCTAATTAGGGAATAAGGGGTAAACAGAACAAATTTAAACGCTCTTCTTTCCAGTACATGTTCAACACAAATTAAGAGAATTACCATGCATCAATGATACTTACACGTACTTGGAATGATCGTTCATCAAGTTAATGAACACCTAATAGGGTAAAATTCGAGGCAATATGGTCTTCTCACTTCCTAAAAAAGTACCGAGAGAGGAAAGAAGGTGGGAAATGCAGGCTTTGGCTTAGTATTTTGCTTTCCCTCTTGCAAGAAACAGATAGTGGTGTTTAACATCTGAAAAGTGGATCCTCAACCACTTGCTTTCACTCTTTTAGGCTACTTTTCAAACCAGTTTGGATTTGATTAAAAAGTGATTACGGTTTTCTTTATTACTAAATACAAGAAGATCCTTCATCAAACAATATATATTATTTTACAATCTATTTGCATTACAATTACAAGCAGTCAATAGCTATAGTGCTATCCAAAATTTGGTCGGGCTAAAAAAGGTTGCATATCTTCAAAGCAAATAGATTTCCCACCATTATAGCAATTATTTTTATCTGGTCAAGTTAATACAACAAATAGCATTTTACAAGTTTTTATGTTATAAACTAGTTACTAATATATGATAATGACAATTCTTAAACAAGTATTCTCTGTTAGGCAGTAAAGAATGCCTAATTTATTTTTTCTCCTTCGATTTTCCAAGCTATTGCGAAAGACACTGCAGGATCACTTAAAAATTGAAAGTAGCCTCTTTGTAAATAGTTTACTAGTAAAGTTAAACAATATATATACATTGAGCAACCTCGAATGTAATTGGCTAAACGAATCAAAGCCAGTAATTCCAAGTCTTTGGAAAGAAGTTGTAGGAAAAGTACTTTGAGATGCGGATTTGAAAGTATGGTTGTTTGGGTGAAACCTTTAATTTAAAAAGCTATCTTATACGAAGTTCAAATTAAAAATACAGGTTCGTCCTTAAAGCACCAAGCTTTTTTAAACCAGAATGGGCTTCTTTGGTCGCAGACTTTAAGGTGAGCATTTTCTGCTTCAACCTTTGACTGTCTTTGGTTGATCAGATTGGAAGCTGGAAATTTCTGGGTTTTTTCCCTGAAAAAGCTGGAAGTTTAAGCTAGTTGAACCTAGTCTTTTTTTTCACATATGAAAAAATCTAAAAAGCCGAATATTTCTGTTTTTTTTTCCTGAAAAAGCTAGAAGCTTTAAGCTAGATGAACCTAGCTTTTTTCTTCATGGATGAAAAACCCAAACTTATCTACTTAAATGCATACTGCAACAAAAAATATAATAGAATGTTCTAGCTTACAGGCCAAAAGGCTTACCTTTTAAGCCAGTCCACACTTGTTTAAGAAAAGGGAGGTCTTATAAGGGCTAGGAGTTGTTGTTGCTACAACTAACAAAAATGAAACTTTTATAGTATAATAATATTTTACAAAAAAACAGAAATATTATGTTTCGCAAGCCTGAAAATAACATTTTGTATTTTAAAAACTCACAATAATAAGCTCTGCCACTAGTAACGAGAGTAACTTAATTATTTGTCTATAGTGGCTTAAGATATAGCCATATATGTAACTAAATAATCCATTAAAACTCAAAATCAATAATATTGCCATCACAACACCACAATTTACAAAATTGCTATTTTCCAAGAATACACAGCTCGGGGTACGCCACAGTACCATAAGGGTACAATAAAACGCTTATTTTGAAATTATAACGGTACGGGAGCGGGTATTCATTGTATTTTTACCACCTAAGAATGAAATAAAAAGGGAATTATAGAAAAAAGAACTCAAAAGACTTAAATATCTTATATCTTATTGTTATATATAGCCTATTGAATGTATACCTAATAACAAATCTTAATTTATTTGTATTATTGCCTAATATGCAAGTACCAGAACCCAAAAGTACAAGGTGTCTGCATTTTTGAAGGACCCGTGTTTCACAACTATTTTCTATAATCTTTTTAAATATATCAAAACATATATATGTCAGGAAGCTCTGTAAAACAAAATTTCCTATTTTTACAACCCCTGCAAATATTATTGGTGACTCTGCCCCTGCCGATTAGATTAACGTATTTAATTTAAAAAGAATCAGAGTTGGCATCACAACAAATAAGTGTCCTGCTTTGAAAATGTGATATTTAAGGATCTGAAACAATTTCGCTTAATTATTTTTTTTTTAAAAAGGCATAAAAAAAATCAAAATTTCAATCAAAACTATTTCTTACTTCAAAGGTGAGGTGGTAAGTATAAATCTGATACATTTTCACTATCAAAAATGATAGTTTTTAAAAAATAAAAAGGAGAAAATTTACTTAAAAAATGGAAGTATTTTGGGACATCTTAAAATGGAAAAAAGGACACATCTTTAGCGACCCAAAATGGAAAGAAGTACACTACTTTAGCGACAAAGATAGTTATTTTTTCGATCATTAATATTAGAAAAAAAAAGATTAATAATGAAAAGGGTATTTCTTAAACTAAATAATTTAGTAAGTCTTATTAATCTAATCCATTTCTGAGTTAATTAAAACAGAAATAACTTATAAGGAAAAAAAGATATATTAAAAAAAAGAAGGGCATAACATACATTAGGACCACGGTATTTCCTCCTAGCATCCCCAATTTTTTTTCTAGATAAATATTTTTTATGCTCCATTTCTTCATCAATTTCTTTTTCCTTTTTCTTTTTCTTATTAATCTCTTTTGGTTTAATCTCAGCCGTCGATTCATCTTTAAGGCTTTTGATCTCAACCGTTGATTCGTCGCTAGGGCTTTTCTTCCTCTTCATCCGACGGTTCCTATCCATCTATCTTCCCCTCTCTCTCTCTCTATATATATATATCTTACTTTGGGGGGGGGGAAACTTGGTGGCGTCTCTTTTGAGCAGTTATTTCACTGAAATGAACCCCAGTTTACTCAAACGAGCACCTGTTAAAAATAGTCTTATTTTTATTTATTTTTTTAATTAATTCCATTCAATTTCATCACAAAATAAATAACTATAACACCACTTCATTATCTCATTACACTTCATTTATCTACAAAATAAATAAATTTACCCATTATATCACACTATTAATTAATACATTCATCTCATCTGCTTTTTTTTTTCCACTCAAACTAAATACAAAATTAAAATATTTTATAATCATAATATTATATCAAGTTAACACTTTCAATTAATTTATATTTTGCACTTTTTTATTTATTAATTTTGTTATTTCCGAGTAAATAATTAAATTGTCTCTAAAAACCATGCACGTCATTATTTTCTTCCGTGATTTCAAATAGTACGTCCGTGATTTTTTAAATTCGTGTTTGATTTGATTTCAAATAGTAGTTCCCTGATGTCAACTCCATTCCATTACAAAATAAATAACCCTAACACCAATTCATTGTACCTCCGAGTAAATATTTTAAAATATTATATCAAGTTAACACTTTCAAGTAATTTATATTTTGCACTTTTTTATTTATTAATTTTGTTACTTCCGAGTAAATAATTAAATTGTCTCCAAAAACCCTACGCGTTATTATTTACATTTCAAATCAAACAAAAATCACGGACTTAGGAATTATTTACATTTCAAATGAAGCACGAAACCAGTGAAAGTGTTATTTTGAATGAATGGAGTGGAATCACGGATTTTGAGACTAAGTAATCAAAAACGTGCGAATGGTTAATTAGCCAAAATCCGTGATTCCACTCCATTCATTCAAAATAACCCTTTCACTGGTTTCGTGCTTGATTTGAAATGTAAATAATTTCTAAGTCCGTGATTTTTGCTTGATTTGAAATGTAAATAATAACGCGTAGGGTTTTTGGAGACAATTTAATTATTTACTCGGAAGTAACAAAATTAATAAATAAAAAAGTGCAAAATATAAATTACTTGAAAGTGTTAACTTGATATAATATTTTAAAATATTTACTCGGAGGTAGAATGAATTGGTGTTAGGGTTATTTATTTTGTAATGGAATGGAGTTGAAATCACGTACGTACTATTTGAAATCAAATCAAACACGAATTTAAAAAATCACGGACGTACTATTTGAAATCACGGAAGAAAATAATGACGTGTATGGTTTTTGGAGACAATTTAATTATTTACTCGGAAGTAACAAAATTAATAAATAAAAAAGTGCAAAATATAAATTAATTGAAAGTGTTAACTTGATATAATATTATGATTATAAAATATTTTAATTTTGTATTTAGTTTGAGTGGAAAAAAAAACAGAGGAATGTATTAATTAATAGTGTGATATAGTGGGTAAATTTATTTATTTTGTAGATAAATGAAGTGTAATGAGATGTAATGAAGTGGTGTTAGAGTTATTTATTTTGTAATGACATTGAGTGAAATTAATTGAAAAAATAAATAAAAATAAGATGTGACGTGGATCTGGTTTTTAACCAGATCCTCATTTGAGTAAATTGGGGTCTCATTTCAGTGAAATGACTGCTCAAAAGAGACGCCCCCAGGAAACTTGTGTATGTGTTTAGTGATTTGTGTTTTATTAAATGGGAAAAAGGGTTAAAAATGTGTTTATTTATTAGTAGCTCAAAACCTTTCCTGATAAATACGTTTTTGAGCCTATTAGTTTTAATATTGATTTTATTTGGTACTTGGATATGAAACATGGAAAATTTTGGTTTCTATCCATCTTTCACTTTTGCTTGTTTTTTTCTTTTCAGTGAAGGAAAACTAATTTTCTATTTGGTCCTTGAATTTCAAAAATGGAAAATTTTGGTTCCTATCCATCTCACTCTTGCTTTTTTTTTGGTGGAGGAAAACTAATTTTCTATTGGATCCTTGGATTTGAAACATGGGAAAATTTTGGTTCCTATCCATCTCTCACTCTCTCTTTTTTTTTTTAGTGGAGAGAAACTAATTTTATATTTGGTCCTTTGATTTGAAATGTGGAAAAATTTTGGTTCCTATCCATCTCTCACTCTTGTTCTTTTTTTTTCATTGGAGGGAAACTAATTTTATATTTGGTCCTTAGATTTGAAATGTGGGAAAATTTTGGTTACTATCCATCTCTCACTCTTGTTTTTTTTTTTTTTTTTCAGTGGAGGAAAACTAATTTTATATTTGGTCCTTAGATTTGAAATATGGGAAAATTTTGGTTCCTATCCATCTCTCACTCTTGCTCTTTTTTTTTTCAGTGGAGGGAAACTAATTTTATATTTGGTCCTTAGATTTGAAATGTGTAAAAATTTTGGTTCATATCCATCTCTCACTCTTGCTCTTTTTTTTTCAGTGGAGGGAAACTAATTTTATATTTCGTCCTTAGATTTGAAATGTGGAAAATTTTTGGTTCATATCCATCTCTCACTCTTGCTCTTTTTTTTTCAGTGGAGGGAAACTAATTTTATATTTGGTCCTTAGATTTGAAATGTGGAAAAATTTTGGTTCATATCCATCTCTCACTCTTGCTCTTTTTTTTTCAGTGGAGGGAAACTAATTTTATATTTGGTCCTTAGATTTGAAATGTGGGAAAATTTTGGTTCATATCCATCTCTCACTCTTGCTCTTTTTTTTCAGTGAAGGGAAATTAATTTTACATTTGGTCCTTAGATTTGAAATGTGGGAAAATTTTGGTTCATATCCATATCTCACTCTTACTCTTTTTTTTCAGTGGAGGAAAACTAATTTTATATTTGGTCCTTAGATTTGAAATGTGGAAAAATTTTGGTCCATATCTCACTCTTACTCTTTTTTTTTTCAGTGGAGGGAAACTAATTTTATATTTGGTCTTTAGATTTGAAATGTGGGAAAATTTTGTTTTCTATCCATCTCTCACTCTTGCTCTTTTTTTTTGAGGGAAACTAATTTTCTATTTGGTCATTGGATTTGAAACATGGGAAATTTTGGTTTATATCCATCTCTCACTCTTGTATAGGGGTGTCAAAAAAACTTAATGAACCGAAAACCGCATCGTAAATACCCAAAAATCGCAAGAATCGACCCGTCACGGAACCGGTTTTGAGTCTACCCAACCCGATCCCGCTGGTTATTTGGACGGGTATGATTCTCAAGTCTATACCGTGGACCCGACCTGTAGACCCGACCCGCGAAACCGGTCCGCATACCCAAATTATAGAACCGCAATATATACCCTTATTTTAAAAATATATATACATATTATGTATGTTTAACGAAAAATGGATAAATGCATGAGAAATAACACAAGAATAATTCATAAAACGGCAACGGCGAGTGAAGAAACATTAAACATTTTTTAATATGTGCGAAGACACGATTGGAGATTTAACATTGAACATTAGTTTTTATGATATTTTTATATATGTTTTGTTTTTCATTAGTTGACGCTTATTTACTTTTTTTCTTTTATGTCTTGTGAGGTTTTATCCCTATATTTTTATATATTTATCATTAATAATATAAAAATAGTTGTTAATCTTTGTTGTGATTCCAAGTTTTACTATTTTATTTTTAATTCAGTCTTATTTTTCTTAATAATTTAGGGAAATCATTAATAATAAAATGGGTAATTAAGAAAACGAAAAATATAACCAATAGTTTGTAATGTTTAAGTGACTGTGTAATATTTACGTGATTGAGTAATCAATCAAACACATTGTTGAACAATATGAAGCAAAAAAATTGATAGTATCTCATTACTTTATTTATTTTTAACAAGTAAGTTAAGAAATAACTTGGAAAAATATATTCATTATCAATATATGTAAAAATACTATTTAGAAAAGAACATCTACAAAACTAGAATAAATTTTACGAATTTTGGTTATTTTGGGTAAATACCCGCACCGAGAACCGTTATACCATTACAAATACGGGTATGAGTCGAGTAAAATAAGTAAAAAAAGTTATATAGACCCGACCCGACCCGACCCGACACGTGGATAATGAGAGAACCGTTAAAACCGTTACCCGAATATCCAAAAACCGTTTGGTCGGATCGGGTAAAATTGATGCTTTGCTCGTGTGCTATTGATGTGTATTTATTTATGGGATAATGGAAAAAAGGGTAGCTCAAAAGTTTTTTGGATAAATGTGTGTTTGATCATGTTAGATTTTATATGGCTTCTATGTGGTCCTTATATCTGAAACATGCGAACATTTTGTCTACCACTTTCTTGAAATGCCATATTCTATAAATCTATTTCTACAACATTAATAATCATACTCGATCAATGCATATGACGTGTGTTACTTGTGTTGTGTGTGTTTTATTAATATTAATGGGAAAAAAGGTAGCTCAATAGGTTTTTTTTGGTTAATTAAGTTTTTGACCCTAAGTTATTAGATACGTCATAGGCGGTCCTTTTACAGCTGAAACAAGTAACATTTTGGCCTGTCAGTTTCTCGAAATGGCAAATCGTACGTTTCGTAAACTGATCCGAAACAATTATCTGTAAGTTGTGTTACTGATTGTGTTTACTAATGGAGAAAATGGTAGCTCAATAGGTTTTTGGTTAGTTATGGTTTTCACCCTTAGTTATCAAATACTACATATGCAGTCTTCTTACAGGTGAAACATGGAACATTTTGGACTCACTTTCTCCCCGAATGCTAGATCATACGTTTCTTTAGCTGATCCGAACCAATTATCTATATATATTTATAAGCTGTGTTATGTTTACTAATGGAAGAAAAGTGTGGCTCAATAGATTTTTAGTTAATTACGTTTTTTAACCATCTTAGTTTTATATGGCTTATACAGTATTTGGTCATTGGATGTGAAACATGGGAAGATTTTGGTCTACCAATTACGGAATGCCGAATTCTTATGAATCTATTTCTTTGTAATTAAACGTGTGTGTTCCGACTTGGAGGGTACACGATTCTTATATAGATAGCCATATAGGAGATGCTCAATTTCATGTGGATATTTCTTTTGTTATTATGTATTGTGCTAAAGGAGAGGGTTCTTAATATAAAATATGTTGCGATCACGTTTAACATACTATTATAATTAGCTTCACTCATCTTCTTAGTTCTAATAAGATGCAACAAATATGTTTAGCTCTAAAGTTCCACTAAAACACAATAAATGACACTCGGGAGTAATTATATAATTTAAACAAAGAATATAGTGTCATGAGAAGTAATCCAAATTATTTTAAAGAACTGGAAAGAGTGAATATATGTAAGGTACGCGTGAACAATTCTATCTTGTAGTAAACACGACATTTTAAAAAAAATTCATTTCATTGCTCTTGTAACAATTATCGAACCAATCTAAATAAACTTATCAAATATTACCCTACTTTTAAGTTTTAATTAATATGTACAAGTTTCTAAGTGATTTTTTTAAAATCCACATTTCATCAGAATATGACCCCGTCCATCATGTTTGACTAAGCCTGACCATACCATGTTTGAGCACATACGATTGACTTTTATATAGATTTTTATTAAAATTATGTTTATGAAAACGGAAAACCAAGGAACAAGGGACTTTTTTTGGAACCTTTAGGAGGGGAGTTTTGCAATATTACATTTTAGCAAAGATTATACCAATCTCGTCTCATCTCACCTATTTCTCACCCCTAATTCTAGGCTTTCTTATGAATTGAACTGTTTTTGACTCATTAAAGACTCGACTTGTTTTGTTCATTTAATGATAAACTTTTAATGATAAACCAAGCCTTAACAACAATAAGACTTGTATAGCACATGAGCCGAGTTTGAATAATGGTTCCTTCGGTTCGTTATGGGCTCGAGCTCGTTTGATTGAATTAATATATGTATATATATACATATAAACATTTGGGAGGACATAACTACCTATGGTGATTATGTAGTGAGTAACTTTGTTTATATATGGAGATAACAAAATACGGTTACAAATGAACTAGCAACTGAGGGTGGGAAAGGAATAAATAGTATTTTTTAGCATGATAGTGATGAGTTGCCCAAAAAAGCTTATGGAGTTTATTGTCTGGATAGAAAAGGTTTTGTGAATTTCAGAAGAATACATGTGTGATATCACATTCCCCCTAAGACAAAGGCGCCAAAAAGGGTTTACAAGCCATTACTTTTAAATAATAAGAAAGAAGTATAATTAAAAGACCCAATGAGAAGTGGTTTTAGTGGGTTATTGTAGAAAATTCAAGCGTGTCATTTTGCATGTCTCGTCGAGTGTTTTAAAAGAATTTTTGTCACTTGTCTACAATTGAGAGATGGATAGAAGTGGCTAATGTACTGCCTTTTATGTATATATTGTTTGTATAATGTATCACATAAACTATTCGTACAAACAAAAAAGAGAGAGTGGGCTAAAATGTCTGAATATGTGAAACTCCACTATGGGAATCAAAATGGTAGAGAAGGAGAATGAGTTAGATGCATGTAAGAGTGAGGTGGTGAAAATGAAAATTTTCACTGAAAAAGTTGAGCATTGATTCATTGCGACTGTGTAAGAAAATGGTGCTCCGCTCCAAAAAATGCACGATCTGGTTGATGAAGTGAAGAAATTCAAGCAACTCTTCAATATCAAGATTGAAGGAGAGGGGTTTGAGTATTTTGTGTAAATAATAGCTTTCTATGCTCTTTTGGAATTGGGATTCTACATCTATTTCAAACCGTAGCTTTTAGGTTCTAAATATCAATGTTATGCTTTGATGTAGTCTTTTGCTGCCTCTTAAGTTTGTTTGTGTCTCTGTAAGAAGCAGCTTAATTATAAGCTGACTTCAGTTGTATTTTCTCTGTTTGTTTGTAAACTCGGTGAGATCCCACGTTTTGGTGTGAATTTAATGAGTTACTATCCTTTGCTTAAAAAATACACACACATATATATATGTGTGTGTTTTTGGGCATCTATGTTTTTATATAATTTTCTATAAACATATAAATATTATTAGCATTTTAACGAGTCTGGCTCGTTTTCATGATAGATAACATTGTTTTAGGTGTGACTATGGATTACTGTCTTTAGAGCATACACTGTGTGCTCATTAGTTTTAGCTAGCCATATAAGCAAAAGACACACGTTATATGACAAATACGTACACACATTAGTTTTGTTTAGTACTTAACTTGTAACTTGGCCTCTCTTCTAAATTGGTCTCTCTACATTTAATAAGTATTGCCATTTTTTGGGTTTCTTTTTTGCTTGTTTTGAATAAGAGGATGGATTTTTAAACATCAAAAAATCTGTAAAAACGCACAGACCGTAGATTTATTTTTTTGGTTTCTTTTTTGCTTGTTTTGAATAAGAGGATGGATTTTTAAACATCAAAAAATCTGTAAAAACGCACAGACCGTAGATTAAATCTACGGTCTACAGTGTTTCACGGTAAACCGTAGATTAAATCTACGGTTTACACAGAATTGATACAGACCGTAGATTTAATCTACGGTTTACAGTGATTCACTGTAAACCGTATATTAAATCTACGGTCTGTATCAATTCTGTGTAAATTACACAGTCAGTCCCTGCTTTTCAGAAATTACACAGTCAGTCCCTGCGTCAAAAATTACACAGACAGTCACTTGAAAACAGAATTTCACGTTTTTAAAAAAAAATAAAAAATTTATACTACACTCTCTCTCTTTCTCTCAAAAACCCTCAATTTTCATCCAAAAAAACCACCCAAATCAATCAACCACAATAACTATTAACTTTCTTAACAAAAAACCCCAAATCATCAATCAAATTTATCCATAATTCAAGGTATTTCTTTTATTCTCTAATTTATTATTTACTTTGTGTAATTTCAATTTGTAAAATAAGAAAAAATATATAAAATATGCAAATTGATTATTCACTTTAGCTATATATAATTGTTTGTTGTTTGTTTATATTAATTATAAAAATTATAATAATTGTTGATATTTGTCCCATTTTTGCATTATTTATTTTTTTTGTGTAATTTCAATTTGTAAAATAGGAAAAAATATATAAAATATGCAAATTCATAATTCACTTAGCTATATATAATTGTTTGTTGTTTGTTTATATTAATTATAGAAATTATAATAATTGTTGATATTTGTCCCATTTAATAAAAAAATTATGGTTTTTATTGAAATTTGTTTATTTAGATATTTATTACTAATGGTTTGATTATGATGTTACATGTTTATGATGGTTATTTGTTTTGATTGAGAAAAATAAAAATAGTTATGTTTAATTAATATTTACCCGTTTTGAAAATTAAGGGTTTTTATAAAATTATGTTTTTTAATTAGTTTGTTTACCCAAATCACCAATAAAAATTGGGGTTGTTGATATTTTATCCGTTTTATAAAAAAATTGAGTTATCATTGTTTGATTATCATTAAATGTGTTTGGTTATGATTAAAAAATTGAGTTATCATTGTTTGGTTATAATTGAGTTATCATTGTTTTGATTATTATTAATTGGTTATCATTGAGTTATCATTATTTGATTATCATTAATTGGTTATCATTGAATTATCATTGTTTGGTTATAATTAATTGGTTATCATTGAGTTATCATTGTTTGGTTATCATTAATTGGTTATCATTGAGTTATCATTATTTAGTTATTATTAATTGGTTATCATTGAGTTATCATTGTTTGGTTATCATTAATTGGTTATCATTGTTTAATTAGATAATTAAAATAATTGTTTAGTTATCATTAAATGTGTATGTTTCTTATGTTGTTTTTATTGTTAAAAATAAAAATAGTTAGGATGGCAGAGCCAGGTCCACAGATTAAAGGCAGGTTGGGCATTTTACGACAGACCGGTCATATTTCTAATCTGACTTGGGATGCTGGAAGAGAAGCGGGTAGAGGAGATGCCCATAAGATTAGGGTTTATAATTATAGTTGGCAGATACTGACGCCTGACAGAGTAGTTCGAAATATGATTAGGGCTGGTTTTTACGGTATTCACACTATAGGTAATTATACCGTAGACCGAGGCTTGCTTACAACCTTAGTTGATAGGTGGCGTGATGAGACGCACTCGTTCCATTTTGTCGGTGGAGAGTTGGGGATATATTTACAGGATGTAGAGATTATGCTTGGTCTCATGGTGGATGGTCTTGCTGTTACTCGATCGGAGCGGAATGACACCAAGGCGAGCAGGTTGGATATGATAGAGAGTTTGTTGGGTGTTAGACCTGCTGCCAATCAAGTCGATACAAACTGTTTGACAGTTAGACTTGATTGGATGTTACAAACCTTTGGTGAATTACCCCCCAACCCTAGTGAGGAGCGTTTGTTATATCAGTCCAGGGCTTCCATGTTATAACTTGGTGCACATGTGTTTTCGGATAAGAGCAGTGATTAGATTCCACTCTGGCCTCTGCCATTTCTGGAGGATTTTGACACATGTGCTGAGTATAGTTGGGGATCAGCTCTTCTGGCCTAGTTAGAGGCTAATCTATGCAAGTTGGTACGTGGTAAGGTAAACGGAGTAAGCGGGGCGGTGATGTTTCTCGATATGTGGTCGATGACCAGACTACTGCCCGTTAGACCATGTGAAGAGTTGCCAGAAGATATCGAGCCACCTGAGGGCTGGCCTAGGTTCCCCCTCAGTTACAGGTATGATATTATTTAGTTTTTGTATTGGATTTGTGTTTTTTTTATCGTGTCATCTATCATTTACTTATCTTATTTATATTTATTGTTTATCGGGTTTTGTTTGTATATTACAGATGGAAGATTTGGAGGGTTACTAATGATAAACCATATGTCTACGGACATAATGTGGTCCACATACGGGACCAGTTTGACAATATGTCGCATGAACAGGTAAGTTTAACTTTCTTATTTCCTACAGCAAACTTACATATTACATATTGTATATGTTTGCATTGGCCTTATGTTCACAGAATTTATTACTAGTATTTTTAAACCCTTGTTTACATATTCTAATAATAATTTTGCTGATTACAGATAGTGTGGCAACCTTACGGGAATCTCGATGACTATCCGGAATACTGCACGCGGGGCCGTTATATGTGGCATTGTTCTGTGCCTCTCATTTGTAATAAGAAGATTGAGTTCCACCCCGCGGACATGTTCATGAGACAGTTCGGTTTTGTTCAGCGGGTCCCTACATATATTTGGAAACTCATACAGGGTCACGGCAAGGATAGAAGATATGGGATTGGGCAAAAACACGATTGACCTGCACTTTTTACAGAGTTTATAACCGTGTGGAATGACCGCCACAACCGGCTTGTTAACGGCGAATTTAGTACGGGGAGGTCACCGGATTACATGAGATGGTATAGAGAGAGGACCCGCATCTTTATAAACCCACCTGAACTTGCCCGACCATCTCACGGTTTCCGGGAGCATACGGGTGTGCTCAATAAAATGGTAACAACTAGTTAAAGTTCATTAATATTTGTTTGTTATTTTTTTGGTTGTATATTTCAATACTAATAAATCGTTTTTTATTGTTTTTTTTTCAGAAAGCGATGTTGCGCCGCAGTTTCAAATCGTTCAAACGGGCGAAAATGAAAACGGACGTGGACTTACTACGTGCGGAGTTCGCTGAAATGGGAATGAATCCGTATGGGTCAGCTGATGAACAGTCGGATGAGGAGGATGACGATGACGACGACGACGACGATGGTGATGACGACCTACGTTACGACCCAAGAACTTACAGTAGGGCTTCAAGTTGTCGGCGTCCCGACGAAAAAGGCAGAGGGGAAGGCGAATCTAGTAGCGGCGGGCATGGCGGGGGTAGAAGAACGAGTGAAGGTCGACCCCCGACTACAGATCAGGGTCCGAGTTCAAGCGGTCATCGTCGTCGTGCTTCTTTTGCTGGGTCGGACTACGTTAAGGACGATGTTCCGTTCGATCATTATAGACAATCATTTGGGTCGTACGAGCATCATCCTAGTCAGCAGTCAACCGACAGTTGGAGTCGAGGATTGACACTTACATCCCACGAGCGTGCTCCGCATCCAGAATCGCAGCATCGACAGAGACGCCGTCCGAAGCTAAACGAAATCGAAGAGTCTACTGAGCCGTCATCGGATAGATTAACATCGGCGGGAAAGATGCTCCCTACGTCCAACTTTAAAGGATTTACTCGTTACAAAGAAAAATAAATGCACATTTGTGTTTTTTGTATTTGATTTCTATGTTTGATTTGTAAGTTTTATTCTTAGCTGAGTTGGAATATTATAAATTCGTAAGTTTAATTTGATATGTATGTTTGATTTGTACGTTATAAATTCGTAAGTTTAATTTGATTCGGATGTTTGATTTGTATGTTTGTAAAAAATATTCTGTATTTTTATTGATAGGACCAATATTGAGTTTTTACGAAATGCAGGGACTGGTTTGCAATTTTCTGAAATATACATACAAACCGTATATTAAATGTACGGTTTGCACAGAATACATGCAAACCGTACATTAAATGTACGGTTTGCATGTATTCTGTGCAAACTGTACATTTAATGTACGGTTTGTACCCTTGATTTAAGCCGTGGTCATTTTACAAATGTACTTTTTGCACTGAATCACGGTTAATAACGTAAAAAAAACACTATAAACCGTAAAAGTAATCTACGGTTTATAGTGTAAATGACATTGGATACCATATCCATCAAATGCATCCGACAACACTTTATGACTTTTGAATTATTATGAGTTGACAACCCTATCCGAAAATGACTACTCAATGCATTATTAAAGTTTGGTAATGACTACACCAAAAAAAACACTACAAACCGTAAAAGTAATATACGGTTTGTAGTGTAAATGACATTGGATACCGTATCTATCAAAATAAATCCGACAACACCTTATCACTTTTGAATTATTATGAGTTGACAACCCTATCCAAAAATGACTACTCAATGCATTATTAAAGTTTGGAAATGACACCACCTTGTGGGGTTTCTGAAATTAACACTATAAATATGGCTCATTTTTGCCAATTCTAACAAACCCTAAAATCAAACACAAACACTTTTCAAAAATCTCTTAAAAAATACTCCTTTCTCCCAAAAAAAATATATAAACAAACACTTTTCGAAAATGAATTACATCTATGGTTATGACAACAACCAATGGAATAACAACAATGCGAATTCATCCAGTGGCTCAAACGATGAGCTAACTGATTATACAGAGCACTTTGAAGTTGATGAATTGACTTGGGATACAAGGGATGAAATGCTTGCTGATCTTGCTGATGTGACTGGAAATTGGGGTTTCATTCTTACGATTTGTAGGTCTGGAGGGGGTGATGGTAATTGATGATATATTCATTCATTCTGGAAAAAATTAGACGTAATTGATGATAATGGGAACACCGATGATTATGGGGTAGATGGTGATCTCGAAGAGTTTAAAAGTGTTTATTCTAGCAAAACTAATGTTGAAAAACGGCGTATGAAAACACAACTCCGAGAGATAACCGTATCATCTAGAACATCCATGAATGACCCCGAAGTGAGACAAAATAGGGGGAGACCTAGAAAAGGAGACAAATCTAGTAAGAGAGATAAGTCAGGATGGGAGTATGTGGAGGAACAGAGTACTGGTGCTAGTAGGGACAAGGGCAAAGGTAAGGCGGATGAAACTCCGGAGGTAAGGGTAAACCCAACTAGGAGGCCGCGAAACCAGAACCCTAAACCCACCCCAATAGGCAAACCTTCCTGTATAGTGACCAAATATGGGTCATGTTACATAGTTACATCGAAACGGTTTATGATGTGCGTGAGGATGGTAACTGTGGGTTCCGGGTACTTGCAAATGTGACAGGTAAACAGCATGGGGAAGATGATTGGTATGCGGTAAGATGTGAGTTGTTTCAAGAGCTGCAACAAATGAAAAATGTTTATTATGAGCTGTTTGAGAATCTTGATTTTGAAGATTACCGGTATGATTATATTTTATCAAGTTTAAATTTTTATCATCCTACAAATCCCGCACCTTCTGACAAATAGATGAGATTTCCGTCTTATGGTTTTTTAATTGCTTCTCATTACAATATGCCAATTGTATTGTTGTCCTTATGGCAAAATAAAAATAGAGGGGTACAAGTATGGAACGCCACTTTTTTACCTCTTTATACTGGTCCGCCTCCTGGAACGACATATTACATCCCTACTGTAATAGTGTTCGTCAACAGTTGCCATTATGCTCAAGTTATTCCAAAAGAAGGGATCTTCCCAATGACAGGAATTATAGCACGGTGAAAACAAACACGCACTGAGGCAGCTGCGCCATGGAATGAACTTTTTCGACCAAATTTCAAGTTATATATGGCGCTGGAAAAGCAATCGGGAAAGAAAATTGCAAATGAAGAAGAAGCTATACACCTCTCAAGTCCATAATCAGTTTTTTATTTTTAATTTTATGTAAATTACTCTTTTTTCCAAGTTGTTGTAAATTTATATGATGTAAACAAATGTTTAATAAATTTGTTTTATGAAATTTAGTTCATGTTTGCATATTGAGTTAATTTCTTTTATGAAATTTATATAATTTATGATTGTTTCATTCAAGAAAATTGACGATTGACACCAAATTGACGACTTAGTTAATGTTTCATATTGCGTTATACAAGTGTTAAAAACAAACCAAAAAAACTTAACAAAAATTGACGATTTAGTTAATGATTCAATAAATATCAACTTATACACTTGACAAAAATATAACATGAACCAAAAACATAAAACTTATCAAATCAATTTTTTTTTTGTGTAAATTTGTGTAAATTTTGTGTTTATTTTGAGAGATTGTTAGAATATTGGTAATTTATTTTATGTAAAATTTTAAAAATAAGGCATTTAATTTTTTTATTAAAAAATCATGTTTAATTTGAAAAAAATATTCAGTATTTTAATTTTAATTATTAGAATTTTAATTTTAATTTTTAATGTGTAAATTCTGAAAAATGATACAGACCGTAGATTAAATCTACGGTTTACAGTGATTCACTGCAAACCGTAGATTTAATCTACGGTCTGTATCATTTTTCAGAAATGACTGTAAACCGTAGATTAAATCTACGTTTTACAGTGAAACACTATAGACCGTAGATTTAATCTACGGTCTGTGTATTTTTACATAAATATTGCTGTTTAAAAATTCATCCTCTTTGAATAAATGTGAATTAAATCTACACAATTATTACCAATTGGTGTAATAAATGAAGCATGTAATAAATGGGGCCAAACATCCGCTCGTTAAAATTATTGTTGCAGTTAGCATGGGATTTAACATGTGACACTTTAATTGGTGCCATATAGGCACACTAGATAGTCCAATGGAGCAATATTTTTCTTCATTTTGAAACCTCCCACAGTCCCACTACAAGGGAGTTATAGTCTCCAATATTGTTAGTTTTAGTTCTGTGCTAGTCTTATACATACACTATAAAAAAAAAAAATACCCAAATAGCAACGTAATTAGTGATGTTATTTTTTGTTACGAGCTTATTAGCGACGGTTTTTGTGATGGTTTTGTGACAATTTAGTCAATTTGTGACAGATTTGTGACAACTTTTTAAATTAGTGACAGTCTTGTGACATCTTTTGACTCTTACTAAATCAAATATTATTTTATAGTCATGTTAACATTGATGCTTGTGGTTGTGGTGATTTAAAAAAAGTTTTTTTTTCTTACGATACATGTGACTTGTAGTGAACTTTTGATATAAAGAGAGGTATAATTGGAGTTCAATAGCGTTTAATGTAATTAAATTTGCTTTAATTCTCACTTAATGTGTTGAATTTTAAGTTTTATTAATTAATATAATTAACTTTACTCCAATTCTGAATTAGTGTGCTGATCTCTAAGTTTTCCTAATTAATGTATTGAACTTTTTTTACTAATTTCGTTTCAATGTAAAGGTATTATACCTATAACAAAGATTAGAAAAATTTAGATTCAACACACTATATCAGAATTGGAGCAAAGTTAAGGAAAATAATATTGCTCACCTATTTTTCTACCCAAAAAAATCAACCCGCTGGCGTGGCATATGCACATATCAAATTCACTTATCATGAGTTTTAATTGTTAATGTTAAATGGTAACAATTTAATAATGGTGTCACATTACATGGTATATCTACCTAATCAAGTGTTTTGATTGTTATTAATAATATATTTAACATTATTTTTATTTTTAATGAATATTTAAATTTAGAGTAACCTCAACTAGGGTTCTAATATATTTTTATTTGGGTTTTTAGTGGGTTGAGTTTTTATATTTTAATTTTTTTTAATTAATGTTTTAATTTAGGGTAAACTCAAATAGGGTTTTAGTATATTTTTATTTGAGTTTTTAATAGATTGTATTTTTATTATGTGAATATTTATATTTTGATTTATCAAATTATATAATTTTATGTATATTTGGACGGATAAATATATACTTTATTAGCCTATGAAGTGTGTAAGTTGTGTGTAATTTACGAGTTTAGCCTGAGAATTGTGTGATTAGTAAAATCCACGTAAACGGGTTGAATTTGAAGGTGTCAATAACAACACTCTTTTTTAGAATACAATTATCACTTATTCAATTATTTTTTAATTTGTAGTTGTATTTTTGATTATCAATATTTATAATAAATTACTCATATATTTAGACTTACATGGACATATAATAGTGCTTATATAAGTATGACTAGGCAAGCCACCTCATCGGATAAGAGTTTTAGGTAGATTTTTTGGGTTGCAATAGCAACACTCCAGAGTTAATTACATTAATTAAGAAAGTTTGGATATCAGCACACTAAATCAGATTTGAAGCAAAACTAATTACATTAATTAGAAAAGCTTAGAGTTTAAGATACTAAACCGAAATTAGGAACAAAGTTAATTACATGAAAGCTTATTAAACTCGGTATAATTGATGTTTTAACTTTTATATGATCATTTTACATATTTATGCTTAAAACATCTTGGCTATGTCAACGTATACTATAGGTATTTTGTCGAATATTGAACAGTTATATGGTTGTCATAGAAATTTCTTCTAGTGTCATGTATTGCATGTGGCCCCTAACTTTAAGCTATGTGTCACCCTTTACATTCTATCTCCACTTTATTATTAGCATTTTTAACGTGTATAATTAATAAATAATTCTACCATTAACTTTAAATTTTCACTAACAAATATGAATACTACAGATATATAAGTGTTGAGCCAAATAAATTTTTGTCCTAAGATAAAAACCTACTACCCGTCCCTATTTGGTTAGCTTCTGTTAACTTTCTCAAGGGTTAATTATTTTTGAGTTTCTTCTATTTTATCCCATTGAATTATGTGTAAAAAATTACCTATGTATTTATATTTTATTTACCTATTATTCAAAATATCATTTTATATAAAGGTGGAGTTTTTTAATTTATTTAGTCCATCTGTATTTTAGATGCTCTGCTCAATAGAAAAATATATGAACTGAATATTTATTTTATATGATCTGCTATGTGAGTATGTGTTGCAGATAATGTCTAAAATAAAAATAAAGGTTTTTGTTGTAAGATATTATTGGACTATTGGGCCTTACTCATAGTGAGCCTAAGTTGGGCTTTCTATCTTGTATAACCCTAACCTCTAGTATATAAAGAAGGTTAGGGTCCCTTGTATTGATACATTCTGATTAATAAAGACCCCGTTGTTGTCTCTCTCTATATTCTCTCTATATCTATACATATCTCTATATATATCTATAACGAGCTAATATGTCACACAACACGTTATCGGCACTTTGCTCGCGGAGAATAGGATATACGCTCGCGGATATTGGAGATTTTTGGAAAACGCACGGATATTGGGTATTTATAAACCTTGAGGTTTATCCGGGTTTTATTAGGATTTTGCTATATCAACCTTCACCAACATACCGTACGTAAGGTACCCGGATATAATATTTTTTTTTGAACTGTACAACTATTACAATTCCAGTAATAGTTATACTGATATTGCATGTTTGTATGGTACTATGCACGAATTACATGTTTGTATGCTACTGTACCTGTTTGTATGTTATTACTGTATCTATGCAATGATTACACAGTATCTACGCACATATATGTTTACTGTATCTATGCACATGTAACACCAGCAAAACTATTTTATTGCTTGATTTAGAATTGCATGCTATATTGCTTGATTTTTACACGTACTGTTTTGTAAAAATATTTTATTAGTGATAAAAAAAAAAAAATATTGCATGTTAACCATGATGTTACTGGTACTACATGTTTTTGATAATAGAAAATTGCATGTTAATTGAATAAATTGATATGTTTCCATGTAAATTTAACCTCTTTGCATGTTAAAATATTTTTTTACCATATATAGAATTGATTGGTAATTAAAAATATATTGCTTGCTTGCATGTTAAAACTACCATGTATAGAATTATTCATATGGCGATAAACATAGATAATTGATTGATATCTTGTTAGCATAATCATATCTTTTGATATTACCATATATATAAATATCACATAGCAGTTAATTATTAGATTAGATCTAATTGATTTGATTTGATATGTTAGAATCTTTATGGATTGATTGATAATCTTAAATTGATTTGATTGATATGTTAGAATCTTTGTGGATTGATTGATAATCCTGAATTGATTTAGTTTATCACCAAATATACTGCATGATTAGATATATATCATGAATATATTTTATACTATCTTGAATATATATGTGGTTATCTAGAATAGATATATCTGTTATTTATTGCCATGAATGGTAGAATTGCGAAATCATATATATTCACATTTAAGTTGGAAAAATTATGAATCTTCCCTAAATAGGCTCACCTATTTAGATACGATGTCTAGGAAAGATATAGGCGGAAGTCGATATCCTAATGAGGTCGGGTTTTAAGTGGCATTCGTGCCCTCCAGCCTCACCGTCTTTCCTGTTCGTGTTCAATTAGAGCTACCGAAAGGGGTTGACTAAATAATAATTTCCCCGAGTGTGTTTATATAGTGATGTATGTTTCGCCGAATTGCTGTTTCAGTATCGACCCGTCGTTCGATCAATGAAAACCGATTCACATGAGAAGCAAAACTAATGTTTTCGAACCTGTCGTTTCGAAAAAAACGTTTGTGCTTATGCAAACCATAAACATATAAACCAGTCGTTTTATATGATAAATAATCCAGAACTCCCAACACATGTTGGATGCCATATATGATGAGAAAAATCATAAAACATACTTGCGAAATGACTGTTTAAACGTTGATTTTAATCCCTCACCACATGTTACTCACCCTGATGTGTGAAAATGTGATGCCCAAATTTTTTTTGGATGCCATCTTTGATGAGTAAAACACGAGTTTGTTGTTACCCTCATGATGAATGCTAAGGCGTTGATTTTATTCCGCCGCCACATTTGAGACTTGATGACGTCTATGGTGAACAAATGTCTGAAATTGACATATTGGAGCAATCCTTCACCAAAATACTAGCTTGGAAATTGTATTTCATAAGCAGTATCGTGAATTTATATTCACCATGTTTTCTTTATCGCCCATCTGTTATTGGATAATAAAATTGCCCCGATGAGTAGTTTTAATCCTATTGGGTCAATGGCGAATTGTTTGCCCGATATTAATGCTCTTCGTGTACATTTTTTTTTCACGAATCGAGAACCGAGACAAGTGTTATTTGTCTCGAACTGTCTCGATCCAGATGAATCGCTTAGCCAAGAGAGATTTTAGACAATCGTCAAAATCAAAAACCTGTGGCTCCAAGACAGTAATTGAAAGGAACAATATGGCCAGTTGTCACAAAGCAAGAGATAATGCTCAAGGAGGCAACTCTATGCTATAAAGACAAAGGTCATGCATGGTTAGTCCTTAAATAGTTCAAAACTATTATAAAGGTGAAAAAACCCGATGCTAATGTGGTTAAAGATAACTGAAAGGAAACTCTTGAGACCCCCGGTTTTGTGGCTCAAATAAGTTTGGTACCTTTCATTATTGATTTTAATAAATCATTGAGCCATTTTTTCGCTCATCTGGATTATGTTTTTCCATTTGGATTATGATTTTTCCATTTGGACATACTTTTGTATTATGGTTTGCCTGTTTACGAAATTTCTCGAAATAATTTAAAGTGTTTTGAGCAAATTCCTTTGACAAATGTGACCAAACTTGGATAGTTGATTTTTTTGGAAATAGTGGGTAACAGTGTATCACATAATTTCACCAACTATTTGCCTAAAAGAGTACTCACTGACAATGATTCTGGACCTGTCGTTCTAAAATCCAAATCTTTGGTAAAACCAAATTGATTGGTCAAATATGAGGTCTTATACTCATGTAGGTCCTGCCGTACCTTGTTGAGTTATAAAATATTCGAGAAAACCAGTGTTATCTGGTAATAGCTCATGAAAGAGTTAAAATTTCTTTACATAGCCTCCATTCAATACGACCAAAAACGTATTTTAGAGGAGTTGAAATGTCTTTCAAGTGGTTGCTACCACATTCTTTAAAGCATTTAAAGTTATCTTATCATTTCGTCTGTCGTCGAATGATAAATGATTTAGATGCTAAGACATGATTGTCTGTACTATCATTCGCCTGTCGTCGATTGATAAGAGCATTTTGATATTGTGGTATTGACCGGATGAGATATTCCCAGGTCAAAAGACGATGCTTGATTTATAATCGCATCGCATTTGGATTCTCTCTGAGAATATATTTCGCGATTAATTCGAAATTCATGCCATTAATGATCACTTTGAAAGACTAGTATCTGTAAAGATCACGAAATGAACTCGTAGAATTCTTGTAAAGAATTGAAGGAGTTATTGTGGACTTATCCAACCATAAGACGGACCATAAATATAAATGGTTATGGTTGATGCATCGACAATATGTCATATGATTATTGTTGTCCATAGAAATGCAGCATTTCCCAAACTTTTAGCCCTATCATTAAGTTGATGGCTCATGATCCGGATTATCCTGAAAAGTCTAGTCGACTTGATAATTCCGAAGAGTAAAAATCGAAATTTCGATTTGAATTACTTGAGTTTGGAAATTGACCATCATGTCGATTATGTTCAGACCCAAATGGACTCACGGAAAGTTTGATGATGCGACTGCAAATGATTGCACGCATTTCTTGGTCTTGCGCACCAAGATTTATATTTCCGTATGGGGTTATGCTATTTTGCTGCATTGGTCCGTTATGAGGCCCATAGACACTCAAACACCATATGCGTACCAGCTGGTTACTGGTTATGAGCCAGAAGTCTCATATTAACGCATGTTTAGAGTGCTTAATTAATATTTTGATTGAGCCGCTATAGCGTTCAAAATATGGACCTCTGAAGGGGACATAAGTCGATTATGATCCCATGCCTATCATTTGATAGAGTAACCTTGGCAAGCGATCTCTTTACCGCATGATATGCGAAAGTGACATCGCTAAGACTGTTCTCCCCGTCGTTAGGGGGAGATTTGCACGTTACCGTTGATAAGGAACGACGTGAAATAACGTGGCATAATCCACCCAGTCTTAGCTTGATCCCCAAAACCGCACTTAATGATAAGTAAGTGCATAGACTCCCTCAAGTCTAACTAAATGCCAAACGCATTTAATGACTTTATGAGATGTCACAAGATCATTTATACCTGCTGCAAAATGCTTGCAAGGATAGACGTCCCTGTCGGACGTCGTGTTCCTGTCGTAACACGTTGCTTTGGCCGAACCCGCCAAGCAAAGGACGCTGCCGTCGGCCGTCAGTCTGTCGTCCTTCCCAAGATACGAGGAAGCTGACCGGTTCTTAATTCGTTCTTCCGCAGAGGTGGTGAACTGAAATTCGTTTGTCGTACGAGATTATAAAGGATCAAGGAGATGTGTGATTTCCTCCTCATCCTAAGAATCTCGAAATATCTGTCGATCATGATATCTTAGACGATATTGAAGCGAAACGAGACTGTTATTGATTACTTGTTCATATATTTAGTGACGACTGATAATATGAACAAATTATGACAGGGAACCATGTACCGTTGCCTGAAGTCAACGGAGAATAGACTGTACTAATGGAAACTTGAAATCCAAGTAGACTCCTTAGCGAAAGTGTGTTCGGACCTGTAGATCCAACACCACCAATGTTAAACGAGTTCGTTTATTTGGTTATTCGTAAGGAAAAGTGATGAGAATAATGAGATTGTAGAATGGTCGCCTAGTAGCGCAAGGCTTCTCTCACATCTTGGAATTGATTACGAGATGGTTGATTTCCTCGTAATGGACGTTATAACGGTCCCCTACTTTATTAGTTTAGTAGTTTCTGAAAAACTGATTATGCAGCATGTGATTGTGGTCACTGTTTTATCTCTATGGGGATTTAGACAAAGAGATATAGATGAAGGTCCCTGTGTGACTTCATAATGGTTGAATCAAGTAGTTCCTGACCACGGAACACGATCTCAATTAAATGAGACGTTCACTATATGGATTAATATAATCCGAGCGGATGTGGTATACCCGCCTAAGTGGGTACTTGACTAGCTTGGGATACTTGAACAAGTATTATGCCCTTGCGTGTTTTATTATGCGGTCCATTTTTGGATTTGCCTTCGAGATGAAGGATCTTGGGAAGACACGGTAGTGACTCGGCCTGATGATCGAGTCCCGTAAAAATTGAATCTAAGTCCATGATTCATACTACACCCAGAAGGTGTTATGACGCTAAGTCGTCAGATTCTCCCATGATCGTTCGATCACTAGACATTGATATAGACCCAGTCCGTTCCTGATGTGACGATGAAGAGATATTGAACCATGATGTTCATATGTAAGTACAATAAGCGCATCATTGTACTTGGTCTAATGTGCTAGGATGAACATCTCGTATGTTGTGAATGGTATAGCTCGACACAACATTGCGCTATCACGCTGCCATCGAAATGGCACTAAAGACACATTCCCTTACCTTATGGTAATTTTGGAAGTGGGCTAGTTTATCCCATTTGCGCCATCGAGTGTACCTACCCCCTTCGGTACTCGAATTAACGCAACCCTTTTTTCGGTTATACCGATGCCGGTTACTTATCAGACCCGCATAAGGGATATTCCTAACATGGTTTGTCTTTGCCATTAGGAATAAGGCGATATCTTGGAGGTCTTGGAATGACTCCAAACGAATCACTCTGATCTACTCGTGCTCTATGAGACGACTAGAGAGTGTACATGGCTTCGAGCTAGTATTAGCCATATTTGAATTACATATAATCTGTCTCACGATCCAGATAAAACATTTGTCATAGAAGACAACTTGTTGTTATCGATTAAGAGAGACATGACTACATAGCATTTATCGTCAAAATAAATCTTCACATATGAAGTTTAAGAGCATCCTGTCGAATGCTCGTTCTATTCCACGTTAGATTTTCTTGCATCCAGCCGTGTGCAAGTAAATGAAGCATCCAGTCGAATGCTCGTACTCTTTCTTGAAATATGAAATCCTTGCACCCAGTTGTGTGCAAGTGAGGGGGAGCATCCAGGTGAATGCTTATTGCACTAATTACTACTTAGTCGAAATCCTCGCACCCTGTCGTGTGCAAGTGAGAGTGAGCATCCATTCGCATGCTCGTGTACTCTTTTTGTCCTTAGACCAAGGTTTTTTCCCACTGGGTTTTCCTTGGCAATGTTTTTAGCGAGAGACGTTCCCATCTTATCTCACTTAAGATTGCCGAAATTAGGGGGAATATCCTGTTGTATACTTTTTACCACTGTGTACTCTTTTGTTCTTCGACTAGAGGTTTTTCCCACTGGGTTTACTCTAGCAAGGTTTTGATGAGGCACCTGTTTTGTGGTTGATTCCCTTCTACTACCATTGTTGCACTCTTTTTCCTTCGATCAGAGATTTTCCCATTGGGTTTGGTCTGGCAAGGTTTTGATGAGGCACACTGTTTTGTGGTTAGTTATTTACATGATATTTCGGCCTATATCATTCGGCTACACAGTTTCTTCTAGGTACCGGTTTTGTCCCACACTGGGTTTTCCGGCCCTAAGGTTTTTATGTGTTTAGGACTACGAATGAACTCGACTCAGATCGACTGCATGAAGACGAAGAATTCAAGACGTCCAAAGGGGGAGTGTTGTAAGATATTATTGGACTATTGGGCCTTACTCATAGTGGGCCTAAGTTGGGCTTTCTATCTTGTATAACCCTAACCTCTAGTATATAAAGAAGGTTATGGTCCATTGTATTGATACATTCTGATTAATAAAGGCCCCGTTGTTGTCTCTCTCTATATTCTCTCTATATCTATACATATCTCTATATATATCTATAACGAGCTAATATGTCACACAACAATTTTGATGATATAAAATAGATGACCAATTTATAATACCTGCCGTGAATTCTCTCATTGTGTATGGTTTTTTCAATGCACTCTTCTACCTTCTGAGTTTTGGCTTATACACTATTATTATCTAGACAAATTATTTTGAACATAGTACGTCACACACTACAACATCTGGTAACTGTAAATTTCACTCAAGTATTGCATATAAATTACTAGCAGGGAATCCCCGCCCAATGGGCGGGATCAAAAAGCATTTAGGTTACACAAATGTTGATTTCTTTTGGTGTAAGCTGAAATATAAAGTGGATTCATAGTAACTTTATTTGTTTGAGTCCGTTATGTTGTAGTAAAATAGGTGTTTCTTACATAATTACATAAAGAAAAAAAAAACGTATACTAATAGATACAACACATTTAGTGCTATACACAAACAAAATCTATCATGTGATCCTTAAGAAGGAAGTCGCACTGCGAAAGAGGTCTACCTTTCCGAAATAATCGTAGATGTTGATAAGAACTTTAATCACCGAACTAAAAGAAACATTAGTTCAACCAAATATAAAACTATGTTCGAAGCAAGAGTTTAAGTTCTTCGGGAAGAGTACACACATGCTGTAAGAGAGTGACAATACAGTACGCGATTAAGAATAAAATATAAATGTGGATGCTCGACAAGCTTCAAAGTTTACTGTTCGACACATTTATTCAAATAAAAATTAGTAAAATAGGAGACAACTTGGTATCAGAGTTGAGTGAACACGCATATCTACAAAAAAACGAACTTGTAGAGAAAGATTCTCTACAATCTCTCTTCCTGCAATTTATCAAATTTGAAAACAATTAGATACACGACATCTATAACAAGTTTATTGTCGAATGAGGCATCAGAAAAGCTAAAATAAAATACTGTTAGTCGATTCAAGAATGTATAACATTTGCTGTTGATGGTAAGAATTTGTAAAAATTGAAAAAACCTATTTTCAAGAATGTATATAAGTTATTTAGTCACACATGTTGCACAATTATGTATGAGATTCAAGCTACGCATCACATTAACTGCCCGAAATATTGTAAAAATTACTATAGAAAAAAATCAAATTATTGTAACTTGTGGATTGCCAGGTCAACCCATGGTCATATACACCATGAGCCCCTGCTTGTGAGGTGTAGAAGTGAGAGTGAGGAGGGGTGAGATTATGTCCAATTTAGGGATGATGTGACGAACACTAGTTTTTTTTATAAATTAAAGGCCACAAAGGACCAGTTAGATAATATTTAGTTATTGGTTTCATTTAATTTAACCCATAAAGTTTCAGACTTCACCGTCAGATCCCATTCCTTTGACCCAAAAAATTGGTATTGACCCATTCTCTATTTATTTCATATTTTAAAAAACAAATAACATTTTTTCTGACTCCAAACCGTTAAATTTGACCGGTCGTTCCCCCTATACAATAGTCTTTCCCTCTCTGCTAAAGCTCACCGTCAAACATTCTCTAAAAGTATTCACATTAGTCTACCGACTATTTTCTTCAAAGTTAATATAAAAATAACACATTATTACATTTATGTATCTAATATACAATACTCCAATTAGAAACACTCTATTAGAATTAAACCTCACAATATTTTATATTTATCATGTCATGTAAGGTGTGTCCAGTGGGAGCTCTATTTGAAACTAAACGAGAATTCATGTGGCAAATGCTGGGTCCACCTTTTGCCTAGTTGTTTTAGCTCATTTTAAATAGCTACCACGAATACATGATGATCGGCTTAAAAATGTGTTTATTAAAAATAAAGCATTTTACCTAGCAAGAGCACTAGGGCCAATCGTAGTAATAAAATTTATATTATCGTAGCAAGTACAAGTTCCCCCATGAGATTATCTAAAACAATTAAAATATATTAAAACACAAGTTTTTCTAGTTTTTTTTATAACGATTACGCTCGCGCTATTGATCGTTTAATATAAAATAAACAAACATAAGAACAACGCATCAATAAGGGTTTTCAATCCCTATCATTAGTTATTCTCCAAATAAAAACTAATCCAGAAACAATAATAAAAAGCAGAAAAATAAAGATAAACAAGCAATAATAAAAAGGGTAGGGATAGAAGGATATTACCGAGTAGGCGAATTTTAGGGAGATAAATCACCATGATCTCAGTAAAAAGAAGAAGGAACAATGCTACAAGGGAGAAAGCATCGTAGGGAAAGAAGGAAATAGTAAAAAGAAGAATAAATTATAATTGAAAGAGAGAAAATTGAATTAGAGGTTTCTACCCGAAGGCAGAGACTAAAAATTTACAACAATTACACTTGTATTTATAGTGTATTTCTCAGAAAATTCTAGAACGTAAATCCTAAAAAACTCTGATCCGAATCAGAGGTGTCTGATTCGAATCAGATGGTGGAAAACTGAATTTTATTTCTTTTTGGCTTGATCTCTTCCTTTTTCCCCAATTCTTGCTACTTTGACCGAATATAACTTCAATATACTCTTCTTTTAGGTCCTAATTTAGCTTCTACAACTTGTATCTTGAGTCCATTCATCTCCATTATTCACATAAAAACACCTATAACAAGGGAAATTTTCACTCATAATAGATAAATAATCTCCAAAATACAATAAAACAGTAAACTGATATAAAAACACTTATTTACGCAATATAAAGTTGGATTTAACCCTATAATTAAGGCTAGAAAATGACATATTGTAGGTCGAATCACACCTCCCAACTAGCTCGATACTCACACTCGAGTGTCGGAAGCGGTAATTAGGTGAGAAATACTGAGCATCTAAATCCTAAGTTAACAAAAATAACACAAAATAAAATACTAACTCAGTTTCGTAGGAATCGCTGTTGCACTTAGCATGTGCAACAAGCTTTTAAACGTTTAAAGCATAAAGGGACGAGTTATAGTCTCGTGAGGGTTTACTAGAACGACACCCACAAACAGATAAGTGTCCCCAGTGTTATAAAACCCTCCCTAATCTTAGAAGATCACACGAAATTAAGAAAGTGCAAACACTTCATAGCCATATCAAAGCATGGGAAGACCTCTAAAGATACCGAGTGTTTGTTGTTAACAATGCCTCTCGGCCCAAAGTTGCTTGGTTTAACATTGCATATGATGTTGGTCCATTCACCGTCAAGTGTATATTCGTTATTCTTACTTCAACAGTTATTTTGAGAAAATCTTTGCAAATCACCATTTTATTAAAATAAAGTATTACCCACCTTTATCAAAATAACATAATATGCATACCTCCAAGCTACTTCGGTTAAAAGCTTATGTTTTTTATGCTCGCGAATCCATAAACGCTTTGCATTTTGAGCTCTTAGGCTTTTTTTTTTCTTTTCTATATTTTTCTTGTATATCTTTTATTTTCTTTTTTTCTTAGCCCCTTGTCTTTTTATTTGAGATCTTTGGCTTTTTTTATCCTCCAACCATTTTACTACAGTGTTCCTCCTTTATACGAAAGATTTGTTTCTGAAAGAAAAAAATATTTTGCTTTTTTTTGGTTATTATTTATTTGTTTATTTAATTATTTTATTAAAAAAACAAAAAAAAAACATTTTCTTGATTTCAAGAATCAGGTTTTCCTTCTTAAAAAGGAAATAAAATTAAAAATATTTAATTTGTTTTCATTTGATTAATTTTTAATTAGTCTCTTAGAAATATTTAAAATACAAAAAAAATACTTAAACTTAACTATTTCAGAAAAGTCTCATTCTGAAATTGAAACTTAAAAAGTAAAACCCCTAGACCTCTTTGTTGTGTCACCGTGACGCAACAAAGGATTAACTCGGATTCTCATGAAAATCTAAGTTTACTTTTTCTCACCTTAATTCTTCGTGTTGAGTTTTCAACTTAACATGAATGCCTATATAAACCCTAACCTAATTTGTTCTCCAACCAATAGAACCAATCCTATATACCCCCCAAGCGAGTGAGTGTTTTGTTATCAGAAGATGACCAAAAGACGACGCTAGACGAATGGAAGGAAATGATCAACAGAGTTGAGAAAGTTAAAAAGACGAGATTATGAGATAAGTATAATAATGAGTCTATTGTGAGGATGTGTGGTGAAGTAGAAAAGGAAGATAAAAAGAATATTGATAATGTTGGTAGCGCTAATATGAAAATGATAGAGGAAAGTCGAAAAGTCAATGAGGAGCAAGACCTTGTACCTTATTCTCACCCTTATCCTTTATCTTTAAATAAAATTTGACATACCCATAGGTATCCTTCCTATGGTAATAAAATACCACACCCTTACCTACCGAAACCAACTCCTAACCCGCTATATAAGCCAAAGCCGCAATCAACTATCCTATCTATACAACTGCATCTCCGATCAAAAGAGATAGAGCCTAAAGAAGAGGAGTTAGTCGAAACCGCAAAGGTGGATGAACAAAAATAATGAAATTGGGAGGAGCCTATTCTTAATTTACCCAAGCGCGTTGTTTTACCTAAAATAGAAAACCATTTGCTGAGAAATTAGTTCAAAAGCAAATATGAATTAAAAACCTTATCGGTTTTTTGGAAGAACAATCATGGTAACAAATCCGATATCCCAACCAATCGAAAACCACCTACTGTCGCTCAAGCTAAAAGGACGGTGAAGCCAAGAGAGGAAACAATCAAGTTAGGGGATTTTGAAAATAAGTATGAGAAAAAGATGATGCTTAAAGAGGAGCTCAAGGAAGAACCCTTAGTTAGAGTTTATAAAGAGCTTAAGTTTATTTGAGGCGAATGAATATTCTTTGGCAGGATCTGACGCAAATAAGGACGTTAAAGTGGAACATGAGGATAAGGCCATAGTTAGAGCTATGGAGGAGCTCGTGGATTTAAAGGAGTCTAAGTCATGTATCACCGAGATACAATTTGACAAGAGACTATGGAAAGGACCCTGTGTCACGCCCCAAAATCCGTAAAGGATGGATATCGAGGCATGACCTTTTTAAAACAAAGAAAAGTGAAACCTGTTGGTACAAAATTAAAATTTTAAAAGAAAAGACTTGTGAGCTAAAGGAACAAGTAAACAATAAACAAAAGTATTTGCCAAACGCGGCTACAAAAACGAGATAAACTAAACGAATGTAAATTGCCCGTAGGCTACAACCTCAAAATAAAATATACATGAAAAGAAAGCAAAAGCCCGAACCCATGTGATGCCTTGCTAAAGCTCTTAACCATCGCCTCAACCTAAGTTGTACCTAAAATACAAAAATGTAACGGTGAGTCCCACGCACCTAACTAGACGGGACGGCACCACATACACCGTCACTCCATCTCATAAATGCAAGAACTCACAAATTCTACAACTACGATAAACGACGTATAAAACGAAATATAATGACATTCCACAACTACGATAAATTAAATAAATTAAATAACATCAACACACATCTATAGCATACATGGACCTCTCACGCCACCTACCCCGGTCCGGAAGGTAGGCCATTCCCTATCCCTTCGGCCGTCTTCTGTCCCCGGAATTAGGGAGAGACAGAGACCATTGCAACATAAAAGTAGATTTATAGTGCGCACTTGGACCTCTCACGCCACTCGCCCCAGTCCGTAAGACGAGTCATTCCCTATCCCTTCGTCCGTCTTCTGTCCCCGGAATTAGGGAGAGACAGAGACCATTGCTAACATAAAAGTAGATTTATAGTGCGCACTTGGACCTCTCACGCCACTCGCCCCAGTCCGTAAGACGAGTCATTCCCTATCCCTTCGGCCGTTTTCTGTCCCCGGAATTAGGGAGAGACAGAGACCATTGCTAACATAAAAGTAAATAGTGCACACTGGGACCTCTCACGCCACCTACCCCGGTCTGTAAGGCAGGTCATTCCCTATCCCCTCGGCCGTCTTCTGTCCCCGGAATTAGGGAGAGACAGAGACCATTGCCACTACAGCTAAAACACAAGGCCTCGGCCAATAATATAAATCCACGCAAATAACACATTCTCATACGGCCTCGGCCAATAATATAAATTCACGCAAATAACACATTCTCATACGTCACGTAACGTAATGCAACATAACACATAACCATATGTACTAAATTCGCAACTAGCCGAACAACTCCAATCAACGTAATACAACGTAACACATAACCATATGTACTAAATTCGCAACTAGCCGAACAACTCCAATAACGTAATACAATGTAACACAACCATATGTACTAAATTCGCAACTAGCCGAACAACTCCAATAACGTAATACAACGTAACACATAACCATATGTACTAAATTCGCAACTAGCCGAACAACTCCAATAACGTAATACAACGTAACACATAACCATATGTACTAAATTCGCAACTAGCCGAACAACTCCAATAACGTAATACAACGTAACACATAGCCATATGTACTAAATTCGCAACTAGCCGAACAACTCCAATAACGTAATACAACGTAACACATAGCCATATGTACTAAATTCGCAACTAGCCGAACAACTCCAATAACGTAAAATCCCATTCGGGCATTTTAACAAACACCTTGTATGCATAAACTATAATTAACCATTATTCACCATAAATTCATCCAATAACATCAACAACTATACAATCCCCTAAACAACTAATAAATCATGCAAACCCATCCATAATCTCGCTAATTCGAAATGATCATATCTAAGGCTTCAATCTCTACAATATAAATAATGGAACCAAAACTACAACGAGTAATCCCAATTAACAATTTAGGAACACAATTAATATAAACGGCAAAAACCCCCAATTTATAATGAACACAAAAACCAAAACCTAACATACACCCTCGTCTAGTCGCAATGGATAACCCCCGTTACCTTAGAGCGTAGAGGAGATGCTTCCGGTATGAACCCGCTAATGGTGGTTTCCTTTTCCTCTTCTTCTTCTTCTTCTTCTTCTTCTCTCTCTCTTTCTCTCTCTTCTTCTCTCTTCTATTTGTTTTACTGATTTTTGCTTTTGAAAAGCGGCTGAAAAATAGGTTTATAAAAGCTGTTTTGAGATAGTTTGAGGTAACGAACTATTTGGTCCCCAAAGTTCTAATAAGTAACTCCTAATCCAAAAATATAGTTTTACTACTCAAAAATAATAAATCTTTAGAAACAAAACTATTGGGTCCTTTTTATAAGTAAAATTAGTCGAGTGACCGGTTTTTGGTAAAATTTTGAATAAAACGCTTTTGGATAAATTAAATCATAAATAAAACCATTTATAAAAATACGGGATGTTACACCCTGAGTCCGAAATGGGATCTTTTGTGTTGCCTACTATGAGAGGTTGTTGACCATTCAAAGTTAAATCTGAAAAAGTTATCCTATGTGAAGCTAAGAAAGTGTAGTTTTTAGCCCACGACCCCTGTAAAGCGCTCTTATAGGAATAGAGGCGAATCTAGTCGAAGGAGAGGTAATCGTCGAGTAAGGTATAAATGTCCTTCGAATGGAAAACTCGATTGTTTTTTGAGAATTCGGTGTGCTAGAAAAAGTCGGACGTTTGACCATCTGAAGAAGCCCAAAGACCTCCTGAGAAAATCAAAATTGCGACCACAAACCGCCCGTGGAGTAAGAAAGGTATCAAGTTGTTGAATAAGAAAGGGTGGAAAGGTTTGTTTGTTCAACCGCCTTATAGAGGTAAGTAAAAATTGGCATTCCTAATCGTTTACTTTTTAAAGAGCCAACTATTTGTTTCTATTTTTTGTTTTATTTATCGTTTATATATAATGTGTAGTCGTGTGTTTTGAGTCTGCATGTAATTTTTAGTTTTTGCGTGCTAATCAACATTGATTTCTTATGATCTCTCTAATCAGTGAGGACACTGTCTGAGCTAGTTGGGGGGTGAGGTACATCATTGTTGATTGCATGTTAAAAGGGGAGAATTTTTTAAAATTTTACTTGTTTTTTGTGTCAATAACCACCATATTTTTATTTTATTTTATTTGTATCTCTCATTTGAGAGAGTTTTTAAGGAGTTGATATTATTAAATATGGATTTTCTTCCGTACTTGCGTTTCATGATTTTTGTGAGTTGTTCTTTTAGACAGTTCATTGTGGAGAGTTCAACTAAGATCGCAAGAAATATAGCATTAGAATATAAGGAATGAAGATGGAGTTTGGCTACCGATATCTTCCAATAGTAGCTGCTCTTCAATGCGACATTGCACACTAAGGTGTATTCAATCTAGAAACTCATGCTTTTATCATTTTTGTACATATTTTTCGTGTTTAACCTATTTTTGTTTAGTTGTATATATTCGTGTTAGGATTTCATGTGTCACATTTTGCATGATAAAATAGAAAATGAAAAAAATAGGAAAGCTATTCTTATACGTGAACATGTGGTGAGAATTTGATAAACCAGAAAATGCTTATATCATTTTATGGTTTTAAATCTTTAGATACGTCTGATTTGTTATTAATTATGCCACTCACACTAATTTAGGAAGGTTTAATATTGTATAAGTTGCATGCTAAATATATTCTAATAAGTGTATTGCTGATTACCAATTTTTCCTGCGACAGTCCCTAAAAATTACAACTAAGATTCGTTTTATAAAACCTAAATTATTACTTGCTTGATTATGAAGTGGTGTCATGTCTGGTACTTGTTGCAAAGTAATCGTATCCCTAGTAATTTCATGTAGGGGGACTGGCAGTGGGTCTGACTTGGTTACACTTGTCCAATGACTTTGTTAAGGGAGTGGATCATGCTATTTTATTTTACGACCACATAGCTTTCATGACATATATCTTTAGAAAACCTTGGCTAGAATAAGAATCTGAATCAATGCCCAATAAGTCTTCATTTGCACATAAGTGTGAACATGGATTGAGGGAACATCGTCTCTAGGCCTAGTACTTGTTTGCGAACAGGGAAAAATTTGGGGAGATAAAAGGTAGAAAGTTGCTTGGAGTTATAAAGGACGAACAATGTAGTAAAGTGGTTGGAGGATAAAAGAAGCCAAAGTGCTCAAATAAAAAGCCAAGGGGCTAGAAAAAAATAAAAGATATACCAGAAAAATATAAAAAAGAAAAAAGAAGTCTAAGAGCTCAAAAGCCAATGGGCTATGGATTCGCGAGCATAAAAAATAGAAGCTCTTAAGCGAAGTAGCATGGAGGTATGCATATTATGTTATTTTGATAAAAAGGTGAGTAATACTTTAGTTTAATAAAATGGTGATTTGTAAATGTTTTCTCAAAATAACTGTCAAACCACGAATAACAAATATACACTTGACGGTGAATGGACCAACAATATATGCAATATTATCCCAAGCTATTTTGGGCCGAGAGACATTTTCAATAACAAAACTTTGGTATCTTTAGAGGTCTTATCATGTTTTGATATGACTATGAAGTGTTTTCACTTTCTTGTTTCTCGTGTGATCTCGTAAGAGTGGGAGGGTAACATTGTTTTTTGGTGAAACTTATCTGTTTGTGGGTGTCGTTTTAGTAAACACTCACGAGACTACAACTCGTCCTTTTTATGCTTTAAAGGTTTAAAGGCTTATTGCATATGCTAAATGCAATCATGATTCCTATGAAAGTGAGTTAGGATTTTATTTTTGTTGTTTTATTATTTAGATACTCAGTTTAATCAACCTAGTAACCCATTGCGACACTCGAGGGCGAGTATCGAGCTAGTTGGGGGGTGTGATTCGACCTAGAAACTGTCATTTTCATATTTCAATTATGATATTAAATCCAACTTTATATTGCGTAAATAGTTATTTTTATATCAATTTACTATTTTTATGTATTTTGAGACCATTTATCTAGTTTTAGTGAAAATTACCCTTTTTATATGCATATATGTGAAGATATGAGATGAAATGACTCAAGATAGAAGTTGGGGAAGCTAAAATACCTTAAATAAGAAGATATTAAACTTATATTCGGTGAAAATATTAAACTTATAATTAAGATGAAATCAACGGTGATGTACCTCACCCCCCAACTAGCTCGGACAGTGTCCTCACTGACTAGAGAGATCATTAAAATGTCAACTTTGATTAGCATGCAAAAAACAAAAAATACATGCAGACTCAAAAATAGGACTACACAACATATATAAAAATAAAATAAAACAAAAACATAAACAAAAACAGTTGGCACACATTTGATAAAAACGATTAGAAACTACAACTTTTACTTACAACGGTCATGCAGATGACCAAACAAACCTTTCTACGCTTTCTTTTTTAATAACTTGGAAACTTTTTTACTCCACGGGCAGGTTTGCGGTCTCGGTTTCATTCTTCTCGAGAGGTCTCTTGGGCTTTTTCAGATGGTCGAATGGCCGACTCTTTCTAATGCACCAAACATTTACAAAATAAACGAGATTTCAAATCAATGACTTTTATCTTACCTCTCATTCGACTAGTTTTTCCTCTTTTCCGATAAGAGGGTTTCACAGGGGTCGTGGGCGAAAAACTGCACTTGCTTAGCTTCACACAAGAAGTCTATTTCAGAATGTAAACTTTGAATGTTTAACAGCCTCTCATGGCAAGGGAGCACAAAGAATCCCCTTTCGGAATCAGGGTTCTTTCCATAGAGACTCTTGTCCACTGTATCATGATGATACATGACTCAGACTCATTTATATTCACGAGCTCCTCCATAACTCTAACTATGGGCTTATTCTCAACCTCCACTTTTAACGTCCTTATTTGCGTTTGATTCTACCAAAGGATCTTCATTTGCCTTAAAAAAAACTTATAAGCTCCTTAACAACTCTAACTAAGAGTTATTCCTTGAACTCCTCTTTAAGCACAATATTCTTCTCATACTTAATTTCAAAATCCCCTAACTTGGTTGTTTCCTCTCTTAGCTTTACCATCCTTTTAGCATGAGCGATAATAGGTGGTTTCGATTGGTTGGGAGAGCGAGTTTGTTACCATGATTGTTTTCCCAAAAAATGATAAGGATTTTGATTCCTCCTTGCTTTTGAACTAGGTTCTCAAAAAGTGGTTCTATTTAGGCAAAAAAAATTGGCTTGGGTAGGCTAAGAATAAACTCTTCCCAAACTTATACATTTCCTCCACCTTTGCGGTTTCGAATAACTCCTTTCCTTTGAGCTCTGTCTCTTTTGATTGGATATACGTATCTATAACTAGGACAGTTGGTTGTGGCTTAGGAGTTGGTTTAGAAAGATAAGGGTGCGATCTTTTATGATTAAAGGAATGATTCTTACGGGTATGTCGGAATTTATGGAAATATAGAGGATAAGGGTTAGATTGGGGTACAACGTCTTGCTCCTCATTCACTATTCGACTTTCCTCCATCGTTTTCGAATTAGCACTACCAACATTATCAATATTCTTTTCATCTTCCTTTTCTACTTCTAAGAACATCCTCACAATAGACTCATTATTATGCTCCTCGCCTAATTTTGTCCTTTTATTCACCTCAACTCTGTTCATCCTTTCCTTCCATTCGTCTAGCATCATCTCTTGATCTTCTTCTAATAACAAAACACTCACTCGCTTGGGTGTCTATAGGATCGATTCTATTGATTTGAGAACAACTTAGGTTAGACTCTCTATAAGCACTCATGTTGAGTTGAAAGCTCAACACGCAAAATCAAGATGAGAAAAAGTAAACACGGATTTCCATGGTAATCCAAGTTAAGCCTTTGTTGTGTCTCGGTGACCCAATGACTGACTGCCCTTCCGGTACGTAGTTTTTCCTTATGCACTAAAAGGCCTTGCAAGAGCACGAAGGTAGCAGTAGTATTTTCCTTGGGAAACACACCAATGTTATCATCTGTGTAACTGTTTGGTTGTTATCCTATATAGTTTTATGGGGGCTTACTAATTAGGTGTCAATTAATTAGTAACGAGGAGAGCGTTAGCGGTTGGGTTGTTAATCCAACGGCTCGTTGCTCGGGAGTTTGAAAAAAATTTAAATCAGATTATTAAGGGTTTTTTAAAAGGCTTTTTCAATTTATTACAACGATCCATTCTTTAACATGCTGCGTTAATTAATCAATAACTAGCTTATACAATGTTACCGATTTGTTTTAACTAATTTACATGTGAGAGATAAGATTAATGTTTAAATCTGTGTAAACTTACGTAAACATGCAGTAAAAACAAAGAAAATACTAGAAAACACGACAAAGTAATGAAAGAATATGAATAAACTCACAAAACAGAGTCGGCAAGCAATGATTCATCCACAAAATCTTGAATTTATGTTTCTTTTCTCTCATCTCTCTCTCTAGAATGAATTTGAGAAGTGAAGTTACTGAAAAATAATATGAATGATCATATTTTCGGAATAGGAGAGATACATATTTATCTATCAAAACTTAACAAACTCTGTCTTATCAAAAATTTAAAATATAACGGCACCTAACGGGTCAACCTGACCAGTCTACCCAGTTCAGATTTGGTCTTCTAGAATCTTATTTGCTCTATCTTGATTTGATTATATTTTGCAAATTCTTGGGGTTCGTTTTTAGGTCCTTAATCTTCTGAATTCTTCTCTTTAGGTCCCTCCTTTGCGTATTTGTCTTGTTTTTTTGCTAAATCCATGCTTTTTCCTACAAAAATGCAAACAAATGCAAGTAGACCAGAAAAATGCCGAAAAACACAAAATATGGCTTAAACAAGCCTAAATGTCAACAAAACTACGCTAATAAGTACCAAATTAAGACCCAAAAATGACCATTCCAAGGTTAGAGTATTTTCTCCACCATTTATTGTAAGTGTATCCTTCTCATAATCAAGTGGGATTGGCTCGTTAAGATAGAATAAACCCTTTGCTTGCGGTTGGTCTCTCGAGTCCTTGTTTACTGGACTTACTCCCACCCTCTAGCTTGTTCTGCTAGCTTATTGAAGAAGTCAAATGAGCATTGAACAGAATAAGTGTTGAAGGTTCCTCTGGTGTGCGAGTCGATCATCTCCCTCATCTGTGGCGTGAGTGAAAAGTAGAAAACTTGAAGAGCATGTCAGCCTGGTAACCGTGATGGGGACATGCGAGTTGGAGCTCTTTAAATCTCTCTCAAGCGTTGTAGAAAGTCTCTTGGGATTTCAGCTTGAAGTTCTGAATTTGCTGTTGGATTGCCATGGTTCGGCTAGCTAGCTGGGAATTTTTTTTGGCAGAAACTGCTACGTCATTTCTTTCCAACCATGGATAGAATGAGATGGGAGACTTTTGAACCAGTCCTTGGCTCAGTTGGCTAGTGAGAAGTTGAATAGCTTAAGACGCATGATGTCAATGGCGACATCTCGCACGACTTGCAGATCACATATGGATTCAAATTCCAATATGTGATTATAAGGATTTTCCGACTCTGTTCCTCGAAAAAGAGAATGCGAGCAAGCATATGAGCTTAGACGACAAAGTCTCTCCTGTTGGTTGGTAGGACAATACAGGTGGGCTTGTTTGGACAAATTGGGTCGAGGAAATGTTGAATGGTCCTATCTAGCCCACTTTGAGGTGGTGGTGGTTGAACTGAAGGTTGGTTTGGTTCATTGACATAGATGTTCTCTTCGAAATGTAGGGTGTTGATATTTTTAGGGGCACCTGCTATCTCCTCCTCAAGACCGTGGCTATGATGAGACATGGTGGCTGATGAGTTAGTGTTTATGGTGTGTAAATCTAGCAGATGTTCGGTTGCAAATGCTTGTAACTGGTGGCGTTCCCTAACTACTGAGCGGGAATAATACCTAGGACTATCTATTATGACTTAATAAGAATTAAGTTAGGGGATTGGGAGTGTAATTGGTTGAATTAACCAATTACACAGAGACTTGACCGGTCAACATTACCGGTCAAGTCTGAGAGATCTAAAATGTTCAGATCAGATTAAATCTAATTCAAGCAAGGGCTTTTGACTTATAATAATTTATAACTATTATATGAAAAGACAATATTATAGGCTAATTTACTAGAAATGAATATCTAACAATTAAAAACAAATAAAACTATCAATTTTAACAAGCGTGGTTCCCCTGCAGCGGCGCCAAAATGACCGGATGCCTTTTCGGTAGGTAGTTTTTCGCTACGCACTAAAATGCCTTGCAAGAGCAGAAGGGTAACAGTAGTATTTTCCTTGGGAAGCACACTAAGGTTATCATCCGTGTAACCGTTTGGTTGTTATCCTCGATAGTTTTATGGGAGTTTACTAATTAGGTGTCAATTAATTAGTAACGAGGAGAACGTTAACGGTTGGGTTGTTAATCCAATGGCTCGTTCCTCGGGGGTTTGAAACAACTTTAAATCAAATTATTAAGGGTTGTTTAAAAGGCTTTTTCAATTTATTACAACGATCCGTTCTTTAACATACAATGTTAATTAATCAATAACTAGCTTATACGACGTTACCGATTAGTTTAAACTAATTTGCATGCGAGAGATAAGATTAATGTCTAAACCTATGTAAACTTACGTAAACATGCAGTAAAATGAAGAAATTGCTAGACAACACGACATAGTAATGAAAGAATACGAATAAACTAACAAAACATAGTCGGCAACCAAGAATTCGTGCACAAAACCTTTAATTTATGTTTCTTTTCTCTCCTCTCTTTCTCTAGAACGAATTTGAGAAGTAAAGTTACTGAAAAACAATATGAATGATCATATTTTCGGAATAGAAGAAATACATATTTATCTATCAAAACTTAACAAACTCTATCTTATACAAAATTTAAAATATAACGGCACCTGACCGGTCAAGCCAATTTAGATTTGGTCTTCTAGAATCTTCTTTGCTCTATCTTGATTTGATTGCGTTTTGCAACTTGTTGGGGTTGGTTAATATGTCTGAATTCTTCTCTTTAGGTCCTTCTTTGGTATTCGTGCGTCTTTGTCTTGTTTTTTTTCTAAATCCATGTTTTTTCCTACAAAAATGCAAACAAATGCAAGTAGACCCGAAAAATACCGAAAAACACAAAATATGGCTTAAACAAGCTTAAATGTCAACAAAACTACGCTAATAAGTACCAAATTAACACCCAAAAATGACCATTTCTTGGGCTAATCACCCAACAAAGAGGTCTAGGATTATTAACTCTTATTAGTTTGAATCTTAGAATGGTACCGTTCTGAAATAGTTAAATTTAAGTATTTTTGTATTTTAAGTATTTCTGATAGACTAATTGAAAATTAATCAAATAAAAGCAAATAAAATATTTTCACTTTACTTCCTTTTAAGGAAAAAGTTTTTTTAATATAATAATAATAAATATAATAATAATTAAATAACAACATTAAATAATAATAAAAAGGAAAAGGAAAATGTTTTTTTTCTTTCAAAAACAAACTGAGATTCGGCTTGACTTTCAAAAAGTTTTTTTCGAATCTATTTTAATTAATTAATAAATAATAGTTAAATAGTTAAGTAATACTATATACAAAAAAAAAATTAATAATGAAAAATATTTTTCTCTTTTGAAATATTAACTAGATTTAGTTTGACTTTCAAAACTTTTCTGAATTTTTTTTGAATTTTATTTTTATAACTAATAATTATTATTAAATAATTAATAAATAAAAATATTTTTTTAGGATAAATATAAATAACTAATAATTATTAATAACTAATAATTATAACTAATAATTCTGTAAATCAGGAAAAATATTTTTTCTGTTTTTTTATTAATAAAATAATAATTAATTACAAAAAAATAATAATAAAAAAATTAATTAATTAAATTTTTTCGAATTTTTTATTTTTCTTTCACTTTAAAATCTGATTCTTCAAATCAGAATAAAATACATTTTTTAAAATATTTTGTTTCAAAATATTTGGTGGTTTGCAAATATTCTATAAAATATGGAAATTTTCAAAAAGATCAAAATTTTCTTATATCTCCAAATAAAATATACTTAAAAGGAAACTATATCTACCAAAATATTATAACTAATATAATATATAAAACAATTCGGATTTTATAATATACCCTTTTCCAAAAATAGAATTTTAATCAAAATAGGGTTTTTAAGAACAAAACAAATTTGAATATATAAAATATTAAAAGTAACATTTTTTTTTTTTTTTATATAAACTGATTCTCTAAATCAGTATAAAAGATAAGATTTTTTGTGTGGGTAAAACGTCTATTTAATTAAATTAAAACTATTTTAGAGAGATTAAACCAAGGAATAAATATGCATAAAAAATAAATCTAAAATAGTAAAGATGATCCGAATCATAGAGTCTGATCCGGATTAGAATAGAAAAATTACAGAGAACCTGTTTAAGCACAATAATTTAATTTTTAACAATTCTAAATCTTAATCAACCGAAATAAAATTAACAGAACTAAATAAACAATTTATATCAATCATGAAACTATTTTTTTGTGTGTTTAAATATACAAAAATTATTCTAACAATAATTCCCGGCAGCGAAGCCAAAAACTTGATCGGGTTAAAAATGTGTTTATTAAAAATAAATCTTCTTATCTAGCAAGAGCACTAGGCCCAATCGTCGTAATAAAATTTATATTATCTATCAAGTATGAGTTGTCCCATGAGATTATGTAAAATAATTAAAATATATTCAAACACAAGTTTTTCTAATTTTTTTTATAACGATTAATCTCGCGCTATTGGTCGTTTAATCAAAACTAAACAAACATAAGAACAACGCATCAATAAGGGTTGCCAATCCCTATCCTAAGTTATTTTTCAAATAAAAACTAATTTAGAAACAATAATATAAAGAAGAAAAATAAATATAAACAAGCAATAATAAAAAATAGTAGTGATAGAAGGATACTACCGATTAGGCGAATTTTAGTGAGATAAATCACCATGATATCAGTAAAAAGAAGGAGGAATAATGCTATAAGGGAGAAACCATCGTAGGGAAAAAAGAAAATAATAAAAAGAAGGATAAATTATAATTGAAGAGAGAATTGAATTACGGGTTTCTGTCCGGAAGCAGAGCCTAAAAATTTACAACAATTACACTTGTAACCCAGAAAATTCTAGAACATAATTCCTAAAAATCTCTGATCCGAATCAGAGGTGTCTAATTCGAATCAGAATGCGTTGACCAATCAGATTGCGCCACATCATTAATTTATGTCGGCGAAGGGTGTCTGATTCGGATCAGAGCTGTCTGATTCGAATCAGATGGTGAAGAACTTAATTTTATTTCCTTTTTGGATTGATATCTTCCTTGTCCCCCAATTCTTGCTAATTTGACCGAATATAACTTCAATATGCTCTTCTTTTAGGTCGTTTAGCTTCTTTAACTTGTATTTTGAGGCAAGTTATTTCCATTATTCACATAAGCGCACCTAAAAGGGCAATTTTCACCATAATAGATAAATGATCTCCAAATACAATAAAACAGTAAACTGATATAAAAACATCTATTTACGCAATATAAAGTTGGATTTAACCCTATAATTAAGGCCATAAAATGACATATATATTCTAGGTTGAATCAGTTGATATTAATTTTGGCTAGCCCATTCATATCCTAATAGACATTGTTTTTTGGGGATTCACTAGACAAATCAGTAAAAGCTCTATACAGTCATATCGTTGGAAACACGAGAAATTATTACTATAATGAGGTTATTTTTAAGTGCAGGTTGCATATAAAAGATCTACTTTAGAAAAATAAATTAATATTACATAATATAATATAAGATATATGTACCACATTAGTATAAACAAAACGTGAAATGTATAAAATTTTAGTTTTTAAGTTTATCAGAAAACAAATACATGTTTATAAGAATGTGTAAGCATGCCAATGAATACGAACAATGTAATAGATAAAAAATGTTTCATACGAATAATCTTGAACCATGCGTGTCAATATCAGTATTGAGTTTCGAGATGTGTCAATATATATGAGTTATAAAATGTGGTAGTAACGAAAACTTTAAGTTTTCACAAACAAACTTAAAATAAGTATTTTACATTATCTTAAACTTAATGAAACGACCTATATATATATATATATTTAATATGAAATGTCAATATATTATTATAAAGAAGTGAATTTATAACTAACGAGACCGTAAAAATATACGAAATATGACAATAAAAAATTTATTATTATTTATAAATTGTCTGAGTTAGAACCAAGATTTTTGATGACCATAGAAAGTTTATTGATATACAGATTATTCATATAGAGGTTTTACTGTATAACTAATGTGAGAGTGTAGCTATGGAGCTGGCATTGCTGTAATGCGTGTGATGGTTATGACTTGTGAATCAATGGCATGTAAGTCTATCAATTCCATAAGTGACAGACCATAAGGCTTTTGCACATTCATCGTCCTTTACTAAATTAGTATAAAATAACAAAGAAATAATGAAATCTAATTATCTACTAGTAAAAACATGTTTTCAATGTTATTGGCTTTTGGAAATAACATCAATAAATCATTAATTCTTAACGGTCTAAACAGTACTAATCATACTTAATCAATGCATATGAGTCATTGGTTATAACTATGGTGTCCCAAATATCAATTTACCATCATAACATCGACTTCCTATACTTTTCGATTAGATTTATTTTATATTTCTATCTATGAAAGCTCTTCCTCTCTCTTCTTCGGGTTCTTTCTTCCTAAACTCTTGCCCTCTTTCTCTGTAAAATAGATTGTATACAATAAGTTTACAACTCACACTCTTCCCAAGCAACACTATTACCTCGGTATGGAGCAAAATAAACTTACACCAAACTTATTCAAGTATTAACAACCGTTAAACTTAATTTCGTTTTGAATCTTAAAAGTTTGACCATTAGTGTAGCGGTTAAATGTATCACTAGTCGAGATAGATATATCCAAAAAGGAAGGGAGAAGAAGAAAAAATAGATAAGGGAGCAGAGAGAACAGTGGAAGTGCTAGCATTAGTGTCAGTTCGCCATAACTTAGTGGCATTATCATTGTATAAAATAGAGAGAGAGGATCTGTTTCTAAAGTATGAGGAAACGAGTTCGAAAAGTGAGACCCACTTGTTATTTTCTCAATAAACAAAATTAGATAATATATAAAAAAGGTACATTTTCTTAAACTTATATAAAAAACCTAAAATTGCTATTTAATTTTGGTACGCTCCGATTTTAACGTTGTAGGTCAATTAAAAGACAAAAACCCTTATCATCAGTCATGACTTTGGACTAATCGTTAAAGTGTGGCCACAACAACAGACCATTGTCATGAAGCCGAAGTCAGGCAAAGTCATCATAATTGTTGAAAAGCAGAGGACGAGAAGAAGAATATTGTGGGATCCCATCGGGGCATCAAATCATCATTATAAACTCATAGACTTGTTTGTCCGCGCATGCAAGGGAAGTAAAGGTCGCGATGGATAAAAGTAAACGGACATATCAGTTCACTCTACCGATAGCTTAGACGGATATTATCCATCGTCCCTATCATAAGCCAAAATAGTCAAAGCGCTCAAATGTTAAATCTGACTATTTTCGGTCTTTTTTGTTATTTTTGTTATTATGCAATATTTTCTCCATGTGCATATTGTCAAGTTTATTCCACTGGGTCCGACTTCGGAATGGTAAGGGTGGCTATAAAGGCAACTTTTTCTTATCATCTGATGTCGATAAAACTAATTGAACCATCAAAATCTGTGAAAAGAAACTTGATTCTATTTAAAACCAAACCGAAATATATAGTGATGATTTCATGGGATTTTTATACCCTACATAACAATTACTATACGTTACTTATACGTCGACACTACGAATTGAATATTAATTCATTGCTGGATCCGCCTATTTTTTGTAACCTTATTGCATAGTGACAAGAACACTATACAACAAAATTAATCCGGCAATAAAACCACCATCTCATTATACTTTTTTTTTCCCTTTCTCCGTTTAACTATTTTATGTCACCATAGTATAGTGACGAAAAGTATTTGACCCAAAAATATATACATTTAGCTATGCACAAATATTTACCATTGTAGTGAAAATTTGACAATATCAAGGGAGAAGATGATGAGTCTGTTGAACCTCCGGAAATCACCTGTCGTCGCCACAACTGATTCGGCAAAGCAAGAAAAGGCTGCTGCCAATACATGTAGCGGAAGCATGTTTTGTGGAGGGGCTAACGACTGCATAGTTGTCGGACCCACTGCCTCCCCCCATTCGTACCAGCCTACTTTTAGTTACGACTATCAAGTACGTGTGTAACGTGTAGCTTCTATACTACCTATAAATAATATTCTTTTACCATTTTATATTGAAGTTCAGAATCTCATATAATTCCTTTTTCTTGCACTTTAGTAAAACAACTCAAATAATGTGTTTAACACTTTAAGAGTATTACTCGTATTGGTCGTCATTTTTTTTAAAAGATGATTGCAGCCTTATTTAAGAGGCTTGCGAGAAAGTGAAAAGCTCTACGTTTTGTAGTATCATAGAAAATAAGAAATGTATAGATATTAAAATGGTTAAATCAGGCCAAAAAATATTGAATTTTCCTAATAATTTTAAACTTCTACAGTTTTATTTTGCTATTCTATTTATTCTCCATACTACCGTTACTTTATTTAATTTATACACAGGCTAAGTTAAATATATAAGTGCCTTCAAATTTTAGGACTTGTTTGGTTGTAGTTCATAAGATCTACAGATTTTCCTTTTCTTTTTTGCCTAATTTTAAGCTACGCTCTGTTCAATTCGCTTGCAGATTTTTCTTTTTTTCCCCTTTAGACATTTCGGTTCCTAAAAGTTAGATTTTTTAGGCTGTATGCACACACTTTCTTTCAACGTTAAATACGTTAACTTATTTACTTACAACCTGCGCCTAAACATATCGTAAGTCTCTTACCTCCTTTGTAAAGAAAACGGAAAGTTAACAAGGCCTTGTGGCTTGGATTAGGTGACAGAGCTAGAAAAGGAAGTTCAAAAGCAAAAAGAGCTCAAAAACTTATACAGAATAAGGTTTGAGAGAACACAGGACTATCTCAGGAACTGTCTACAAATAGCTCAAGAAAATGGCTTCTTAGATATCATCATTGGCAACAACAACAGCAATAATAATAACAATGAAGACGATGACAATGAGGAACATGGCCTAGTTTCCTCATGTGTTCTTCAGGCCTGCACTGTCGGTCCTCAAACACCACCACCTGTAGTGTTGAATCATCCCGATCTTGAAGATCTCATACACCAAGCAAAGACAAACGGATGGTACACCGACCCTTTTGAGGTGAGTATTATATATTAATTTGAGTTGTATATGTATATGAGACAATATTCATATGTTGAGAAACTAATTAACATCTACATTTTAGTGTTATTGCTTCCTTCTGCCAGCCGCGATTGGTGATGTGGACAGGAACTGCATTACTAGATCACTAATATATACCTGGATTCTCACTCCTGAATTAGCTAATATCTTTTAACAGGAAGAATAATATGGTTATACTTGTGAATACAGTTGGGAATTGAAACTAATTGACTAAACACACTATCATTTTCTTGGGACAGATTAGTCCTTGTTTCTAAGTCCAAATTGGCATATAGTCCTGTCGTAAGAGCAAAATGCCACCTTGAAAACACATTTGATAACTTTACCTAACTCCAGAATCCAGACATTGGTCTAGTCTAGCTAGAATTTTCCTATACAAATTTAAATGTTTTCTTACTCCAATTCAACGGTCTGAAATTCAAGCTTACTCTCTTTTGAGTATGCAATCGTTCAGCCAGTATCTTTTTAGTATATCTCTTGTTAAGCATATGACATTGTTATAAACAAAACTGTTCATGAAGGTGTAATCATAATTTGGTATAACAGAGATCGATTTCAACATTATTAGGAAAGTTTATCGAAGTTACATTTATCAACTGCTCGAGTCACCTACTCTTCAAAAAAAAAAAACTGCACGAGTCACCCAATGAAAAAGGAACAATTACATTTGTAGACCAGTTCCCCTCTTTCACTTTAATAATATCAAATTTATTTTCAAGCAGATAGAACTTCTTGATAAAGTAGGACAAGGAAGCACCGCAGAGATATACAAAGCCACGTGGCGAGGTCTTGACGTTGCCGTAAAATGCATATACCCTGACTTTTTCGAATCCAATGAAAACGGACTAAACTTCTTTGCGCAAGAAGTGGACACTCTTTCAAGGCAGCGTCACCCCTACGTGTTACGCTTGATAGGTGCGTGTTTATATCCTCCTAACCATGCTTGGATCGTGACTGAGTTTTTGGATATGACCCTGAAGGACTGGTTGCATGGTATCGGACCTAGGAAAAAGAATAGGATTATTCCTCTTCCGAGTTTTGAAGAGAGGTTGGCTAAGGGAATAGAGATTGCTCAGGCTCTGCAATACCTTCATGAGCATAGGCCTAAGGTTGTTCATCGGGATTTGAAACCGAGTAATATATTTTTAGACGAAAAGAGGCATGTTAGGGTTGCTGATTTTGGCCATGCTCGATTGCTTAGAAATGAGGAAAAAGCCCTCACTGGTGAGACGGGTAAGAAAAGGACGAAACTATATTTGATTTGCGTTTCATCTGCAACTTTTTGCATGAAAGTATTTGTTCTGGAAGGGAGGAAAAAACTGCACCTTTCTTAAAATTTTCTATAATTACTACTTTTCTCTAGAAAAAAAGAGAGACAAAATCCGAAGTATATTATGAAAATCGAAAACGAAAAAAGTTCACTATTTGTTAATCTTTCGAATAATAAAACCAAGGAGCTCAATTTCTTGAAATTCTATTATTATGTAAGCTCTTCCCTTGAAGAACTAGAGGCAAAAGGTGAATTCTATCATGAATCAACGCCCAAATAATTTCCTTCACTGTAAACTCTTCTTCTTAAAAGATTTTAAGATTATATGTATAAACAGTTGGTTTATTGTAAATTCTGAAATACATTTCCAAGGTCACTTTTTGGCTTAAAAATGAACCCAAAAAACATCTGCAGTTTTTATATATTTTTCCAATTAGAGGTTTATTATTTAGATTTTTTCCTTCCATAACATTATCAGCGGATACTGCAAAATAAATGCTGGAAAATCTCCAAAATGATTATATAACTGATAGGTAGCCGTTTGACAGATAATATCAGGGCAAAGAAAAACCTATTTTTGCTTAGAACTTTCTCTTCCCATGATCAATAAATTGGTTTGAAGGTGCTACTGCTACAATTGACAAATGTTTCACGTTAAACTCAGGAACTTATGTATACATGGCACCGGAGGTGATACGGTGTGAACCCTATGACGAAAAATGTGACGTGTACAGCTTTGCCGTTATACTGAATGAACTAATCACAGGCAACCCTCCATTTGTCGAAACAGATTTTGGCCCTTCCAGGGTAAATTTTTACATAGTTCATGTTACATATTTTCATGAACTTTATTTTATAACAATGTAATTAATTACATTTGCCCCCTTATTCTTGGTTTAATTTTGGACAGATAGCCATGGAGGTTGCAGAAGGTAGACTAAGGCCAGCACTGCCTAAGGATGATTTCAAAGAGCTTATTACGCTTATAAATTTCTCATGGGATGGTGATGCCAATAGAAGACCATCTTTTGCTTATATCTCTTCTACCCTTAAGGCAATTCTAAAGGAGCATGTTAATCCTAGATAATAGTACTATAGAATGATCTGTTTGTGACATTGTATATCATCAATATTTGGTTCAAGACTTCAAGCTCATAATTAGCCTATGTCCCACAATTATTTTCAAAATAAACATCACAGACCTGTCTTCAAAGATTTCCTATTTGAGTTTTGGCTACAACCTCTAGTAAACAGGTAAGCGGGCTTTCTTTCTAGGCTAAGGTTAAGGCCAAGGCTGAGTTCATTCAGTTTACGTTTTTTTATTAGACAGGAATATAATAAGGGTCTTAATCAGGGAAATTGCAGTTCAATTTATACACCAAATTTGATTTTTTTTAAAAGAATAACAGATCAATTTTACTGCACCACATATCCGATACCAGGATGGTGTTTTATACCTAACATAGGTACGGAAATTCACATGCACTTCAAGGTATCAACTCAAAGTCACGACGATTTGCGTTTTGGGTTTTATTTAGTTGTTCTTTCAAATTCAATCAATTATTTTTACACTCGTTTCGAAATATTCTCTACTTGTATACATACAGCTCAAATCATCAAATGGAATTATTGGACTAAGAGAATATTGGGATCGGTCCTTTTCCAATACGGACTTAAACGTACTAAATCTTAGCTTGTTCTTACTTCTTAGATACACACTTCAAACATGGATCTAGCTACGACGCCATTGACCAAAACTTTCCAACTCAGAGTTTTACTACTTCAAATATGCACAAATAGAATGATTGCAGTTCAAACAAATCTCTAGAATGCCTAATTTCAATTCCATGACACACTGTAATTATGGGTGTAGAATAGCATTATTATTAAAAACATTGCCACATTTCCGAAAATCAAGTCTTTGCAGGACCAACATATATTATCTCACAAAATCGCATGTCCAACATTGTTTAGCATGACATTAAAACATATAAAAAAAACACATAAATACACACAAAACACCTCAGGTTCTGTTAACAGGATCAAAGTTGGATATCCCAGCAACAACCCCGATAATCGCCACGAGTACAGCCCCACCAGCCCCGATGCTGAGCAAGAAGTTCTTGAGAGACGGGCTTCCACCAGACGCTGCCTCCGCCACGTCAGGCACCACCATAGCTGCCGTGAGCATGCCAGCTGTCACCCCACTGATAACTTTCTCCTTGAAAGAAGCTTCAACCTTGAATCCGGCTTTTTGACCCCTTGGGTTAACAAACATTGCCTTGTTTGGTGATGGCTTAAGTAGTAGAGGGTTGAAGAAAACTTGTGAGCTTGGCTTGTTTAACCCCTTTCGGGATGAGCAAGTAAAGGGCATTGCCATTGATACAGTGGTCATTTTTGCTGTGTGTGAAAATAAGCAAAACTTGGGTTCAAGAAAGTATTATGAGAATAGTGTGATTATTGGAGTTAGATAGGAGTTCATGAGTAGAATGAGAGGTGAGTGTTTGAGATTTTATTCTGATGTGGTAATTTGAGGTCCTATGTGGCAGCTTCTGCAACTGAGGTTTAGGGATAACGTTATCCTGCTAGATTTTTTCCATTGGTTGTTCTCTTTTCTCCTTTTTGTACTTCTTTTTTTTTAGTTATACAAGAAAGTTTTGAGAAATTCAATTTGTAAAAGATAATATCTTGCAAGTGATAGTGTCCATGCTTAAGAAACATGACCGAGTCACCATGTACCTAATTACTACTATTTCAGCATTTGTGAGTCTTGTGACTAACCATGCGAATACATTTTTTTAAAGGAAAACATCTTGGTTATTTGGGATGCTTGTTACTTGCACTACAATATTCATTGCTTGTAAGTTATACTCCCTAAGTCATAGCTCAGAGGTAAGAAACGGCAACCTTATTACCAGAATAATGAACCAAAGATTAGTTGAGAGCCTTCCCAACTATGTAAGGAATTAGTTAATCCCACCAAATTAACAAGGACACGCAATGGACGACACCACATTTTTCTTTTTGGTGTGTAGAAATTTTAGGTTTATATTGATAAAGGTTGCAACCACAGTTGTAACTGCAGTTGCAACCATCAACTTTACATCAATTAGAACTGCGGATAGGAATTCCATAAACTAATAAATCCTTTCCGCAGAACATATGCATTTAAAATGGTTTACTGTTATTGTTAATGTTATGGCTTAATGTGGTAGATTTCAAGCTTTTTCTTAGACTACAATAAAAGCCGGAAATAAATGCAGAAAATTAAATTATAAAAATATGCATTTTCTTCATTGTAGAAATATAAAGCAGATTGGATTTTATAGGAGAGACAGCCTCTGAAGCCCGAAATAAGCGCTGCTTTCAGTAAATTGCGAACTACTCACAGTTTTCAAAACTTTTGCACTAGACCCTCAAGGTTTCTGAATTGATCCCCATTAGACCCATTATCTTATTATACTTGTAGATTTTACTGATCACTCTCCCCTTTTCTTTCATTTGATCCTCAAAATGGATTTATTACATAGTACTCTGGAAAACAAAATTGCAGTTCTGATGAAAAAAGAAGTATTATTGCATCTTTGACAAAGTATGTGACATGTATGTAAATCTACAGTATCACTATTATAAGCTGGGGGTACCATTTCCAGAAAGAAGTGTGGAGCAAAATTCATTAAAATTTACTACTACACATTTGGCCTTATTGCCAGCTACAAATCTGATTCTAGCCAACCATTTAGCTGATAACCAATCTTTGCCCCTTTCAGCTCCAATATCTATATAACTTACAAGTACATGGACCAAATATCTGGAGTTTCTTTTTGTATATTATATGGATGATCCGATTCGCAAGGACCATGATTGCATAGTTGTGTATAGGCAATATAATTTTGGAGAAGCAAAAGTGTACCAGCTCAGCACCTCCTTAATATACCAGCAACGCCTTTTCCAATTTCTTCTTTTGTTTGTTCAGAAATCGGAACGTCTCCAATATACATATCAAAGAAAGCCCCTGAAATGCATACATGTCATTTTCAAGTGATGTTCCTTTTTGGTTTATAATAATACGTTAGAAGAAGAAAAAACACAAATTGTGGAAGCCGATGACTTACTACACAAATCCTTGCTATGAACGGCTCCTATGCGATTACCCCCAACTGCACAATTGAAACCCCCAAACATGTCATTAACATATCCCAAAAAAGGTAATGTTCACAAACTTCAGTGAAAAAAGGAAATGTTGAACAACCCTCTCTCTCTCTCTCTCCCTTTCTCTATGCATATATATATATATATATATATATGTATATATATGTGTGTGTGTGTGTGTGTGTGTGTGTGTGTATACATTGAACCTCTCCTACTGTCATCACCTAGTTTCTCACCTATTCACAAAGCCAAGAAAACAGATAATCGAGGAAGAGGTAGTAGAATGAAACCGGTATCTAAGCAAATTCTTTAAACTTCATATTTTGATTTATTTATTAGATCAAGTAAATGATTACTCAAAAGTCAAAATCACTGTGGCATAATGGTGTGGAAGAGGACTGTCCTCAAAGAAGCCCTCTTTAAAAACCTGCATACAGTTGCTTCTACAGGCGTGTGTCTATTTCTTTTCTTTTGTAGGAAAAACAAAATCTAACATGGAAAAATAAGAGCTTTCAGAAGTTCCATTGACCGAAAGAGTATCCATATTGCATAAAAAAAAATCCAAACACCGAAATTTTCTCTTAGATTCTACAAGAATTTTTCTATCGGTCTACTTACTTTCAGTAATTAGCTGGCCATCAGTTGTTCTTCGAAAGTCAATAGTTGTTCCCTGAAAATAAAAGTCCGATAGAGATTATTGTTCAGAGAGTTAGTCATTATCTATAAGAAACAAATAATAATATATCAAGAGAGAAGATAAGTTATTACCACTTGTAAAGGGATGTCTTGTGCAAAAATAGAACCAAAGGCTTTTAGGCAATCATAGTCTGTGCCTGGGTTTGTCTTGCAAATTCAAGAAAAAACGTGTCAGGTTCAGTAACACATCACAGGCTCGTAGTCATATATGAGCAAGGTTTCAAAAGGCGCTAGGCGGGTTCTAGGCGGAAAGTGTCTGCCTAGCGCCTAATTGGCTGCCTTTTTCCCGCCTAGACCGATTTTTTCCCGCTTAGGTACGCCTAATGCCTAGGCGCCTAGTCCCTGCCTAGCGCCTAGGCGCCGCCTAGGCGGGCGCCTAGGCCGATTTTTAAAACACTGTATATGAGAGCAAAATAATACTATATTTTACCTTCACCAGTCGTGCTCTTAGGGATTTCTCAAAAGCGCTACAAAAGTAAAAAATGACGATGGGATCAAATGGTTAGTATAATAGTTAAATGTAAAGGTCTTAATAATGAAGAAAAACACCAAGCATTATTTCCTCGTTTTGAAAAAAAAGATCAATTAAGGAAAAGAGAAATATACCCTATAACATATCTTTAGGAGTATTGTTAAAACTTAAAAGCATCTTTCATTCGATTTGCCGTGATAAAAAAATTTGATCCTGACTTTATGGAGAAGAATGTTCATATACCACTTCATAACCATTTTACCTTCCAAAAATTTTATTTGAGTAAATAGTACTCCATATGCCTTGTGTCACATGAATATAACCAATCACAGCATGATAGCAAATAGGTGATGGCTTAAAAGGCCTACTGAATGAAAAGCCTGATTTTTTCTTTTGGGAAATATGATGTTGAATTCTTCTCCTTAAATAAGAACTGCTATTGACAAAGCCCCTTTTGTTACCTCAATGCCATTTTTAATGTTTATTAGTGAGATGATTACAAGTTAGCTCATTTCAATCCCTTGAAATAAAATATGATGTTTACTTCTCATATAGATAGTTGGACAGAAATACTTACTCTCTCACAGTACTGATTTTCATCCCGCTATAATTAACTACAAGCCGAACGCTCATATTGATATCCTCCCTGCCACAAAACATCACCAAAATTAAATAAAATCAAGCAAAGAGAGGTTAATTACCTGAATTTTATATAAAGATTGGAAACATGATCAGTTTGAAAATATAAAGCTTAGTCCAATTAGCTAAAAAGAAATACACATGAAGCCTAACTGTTCACACCAAAAATAGAAATGAATTTATAAATGGAAGTTACTTTCACACAATTGTCTCAGACATGAACTGCAAAATTCCCATAAGCTTCATTACTCACGGATGTTCAGATGGTAACTTTTCAGGATTTCGAGATGATGTTAAAGAGAAGACGACAACAGAGCCGTTCCTTGGGTTTCTGACACCCACGACTAAAGAAAAAGGTGAGTAATTCTGCATCATCGAATCATGAAGTCTGAACTTCGTAATAGCATCAACATACAAAAATGTAAGCTTATATTGTTGTTATATACTCAATTTTATTCTTTATAATTTCGGTAATAGAAAGTCATAGAATTTGTGCCCGTTCACCTGTTTGGCATGTAGAGCTTTTTGTTAATAAGAAATCTTTTTGGTAAAATCATATTTACAAAAAATATGGTAAGCAAGCAATATAATTTTCTTTAGTTGTCCACCTTGGCCAATGTTGCCTTGTGTGGTCTCCCCCCCCCCCCCCCCCCTTCTGCCCTAGTCAGGGACACCACTAGCCAACAATTACCCAATAAGTATCAATAAGTAAGATAATAACTTCTGCTACAGATGCCAAAGAATAGCAAAATTATTCCTCATTGACCAAAAAATTGTAGATAAGAAAAAGTTCTCTTTGAATTAAGACAGCCAGGATGATCAGCAAGTATAATATTAACAAAGAACCAAATTAGTTTACCTAGTAAAACCCGTGTTATTGCTACAACAACGAAAAGAACCAGAGTTCCTTGCAAAGACAATATGAAAAAGACTTAATATCTTCTCTTTTACCTTAAAAGATCCCTGTAGAAGTCGTCGCACTTGTTCACTTCAGTAATGGGGATAGAAGAATACTTTTGACCCAACTTCATACAAACATCAAAAGGATGAACATCTAAAGAAAAAAGTAGCATTGCTTCGATTTAGAGTTAGCAAAATCCAAAAAACTACTTACTGAAAATAGCCTCATAGGGTTAATCAAGGATTACTTACAAAAACCAAACGCATAGATCTTTAAAGATTTGACTTTTACAATGGTCATTACTCTGGATCCAGTTCCAACTAGGACCTGAAAAAAGCATTATACTTTTACAATTAAATTTGCAAGACATGTAGGCATCTTAGTATATGGATGGATACTGATGAAATGGATAACCGATGGACTACAAGCTGTGAAAATACTCGTCAGAGTTGGGCAACATATTAGTAATTGACGTTTTGTTCGGTTATCTTGTAAGATTTAGGCTGGTTTTCCCTTATTACAACTTTCAAATCTTTAAGAACAACAAGAAACTCCAAAAGCAACAAGTCTGATAATTTCAGCCTGGTGTTCAACCTGTAAACAAAGGGCTGCAAAAATGTTTATATTCTATTATTCTTCATCATATTGCTGCTAAAAAACAATTAAAACATTAAGGATAGACACATACAATATTATGTAGTTCGGGCATATGGTTCACTTTACAAGACCAAAATGTTCTACGTGTGTTGTGATGATTAACTCATCCCAATAATTCAGTTACAATTATTGTTTAAAAGAAATTAAAAAAAAATCGATAGTCTAACAGGTCTTTCAATATCCAGTCAAGTTTGGGTTAAAGAACAAGATATGATATAGAATGCAACGCGAGCAAAAAGTATGCACACAATTACAAAGAAAAATTATAATCAAGCAAGTGCAGAAACGAGATAGGATGAAACTAAAGCAAATGAGAAAATATATATTAGCGAACAATAAAAACTTAGTAAAAGAAAAGGAACCTCTGAAGTTAAGCTGGAATTGTTCTCTCGAGCCACAGCGTTATCCAATATTATAGGAAACTCGATTCCAGTTCTTGGTTCCACCGTATATCTTGTCCAATTCAAGGTTTGAAAAGAAACATCGGAACATACGTCATACTCAAGCCCACCAGGACTCTCGTGTATACACCTCCGTGTACTATTAGCCGTATTTTCCGTTGGAAAACATAAAGCCCCCGCAGGTCTGATATCCAATAAAAGAAGGGCTAGTTATATATGAAACATAAGGAAACAAAGACAATGAGACACTTGTTAAAAATTGAAACTTCAATGGTAAAAAAATTGCATCGGTTTAGAAAGAATTATGGGGAAATTGTATGTCTTAGGTAGAGGATAATCTGATAGCAAGACCCTAAGTATTATGCTACCACGTGTCACTTGTTGAAGATATGAAATTTAGTTTTGTTGCTTAATATGATGGTTGCATTCAATTTTATTATTGGGATAAAACAGGTAAACATTGTAGATTCAAGCTTCATTACCCACGGCTACAAAAGTCACAAGGGCCAATTGCACTTTTGTGCATCAATTTATCAGCTTTTAGCAATTTGTACATTGTCCTACCAACATTCCTGGTTTTGTGTCTGTTCTACTTGTTTTTTCAAAAATTGTGTCAAACTCATCTAAATTGGTGATGTTAACGGGATGAACGATACGGTTTTTGAAAATGCCCCCATTCATTTTCTTAGGATGGTGTACAAATTGCTAACAAGAATAGGCCAATGTCCGAAATAAACAATATCCTTAAAAAAAGCACATAACAGTGGTCCAATTAGATTGTCAAAAACACTGTCATTAGTAGGATAGTAGTTGTAGATGAGTGACTGACTTAAGAATGTTGAACGGATTATGTATACATAATTAAAAGTTAATAGATTGGCATACAAAAGTAAAATAGAACCAATTCAAAATCATGTTAACATGTTTGGCTCAAGAAATTGATCCCGCTTGTGAGGGGAATGTTTAATTACGAACTTAGGCATGTTCTCTTTAAAAAAAACTCAGGCTTTTACATAATATGGAAGCTAAGATAGCAATACCAAAAATGAAGATGACAATGAAGCAACTTATTCACATGATTTTATCCAAAAACAAGCTAATTGCAATTGTCAACAGCTATAATAGCATATCACGTAAATTAGACTTACGAATTTCGAAATGGTGGTATCAAAGCAACAGCAAGTGCCAGCATCGGCAAAGATTGAAGCTCCCGAGTTGCACTGTTGAATTGTTTTTCAATAAAAAATGATATGTTCTTCAAAATACTATGTCTAACTGATGTGAAATGCTTTATCACAGGCGATCTAAACTTTTTAATCTTGAAACCCTTTGTATTTTTGGGGATATTGTGATTTGTACTTGAGCTACTTGTAAACAACACTAAAAGAGCACTTGGAAATTTGGAAAAGCAGCCAAAAGCTTTTTGAAGAGCCATGCTACCGGGTATGTACAAGTTTCTAGAGTTGTGTAAGGAATTCTCAATTATTGAATTCAATTGAGATGATACTGGAAATCTAAAATTTAGAGGAACAAGGGGATCTCCGGAAAACATGGAAGGAGATGATCCAACGTCAGCGCCCATAAGATGTAGCCAATTATTTCTCTTGTTGAATAATCTGAAATTCTTTTCCAATTTACGGAACTTCACACTTTCTAAATGGGAAAAATCAATTGCAAATATACAACAATTCCACAATGTAAGTTACCCCACCTGCAAAAATTAGCGCAAGCTTCATACTTATATATTTCTACTACAAGAAAATATATTAGGAAGCAAAAACATGTCTTTAAAGATTTACTGATGATAAGTATTTTATCGCTAAGCCGGATCGAGGCAGGGATGCAATGCCTAGACTATACGGGACCAGGCAGTGAAATGCTATTTTCATATTATGTTTCACTTTTTTTAATTCTTATAAGATAGAGATATTGTAAGTACGATATTGAAGCTGAAGTAGGCACATGAAGTCATGTTACTCAACAAAAAAGGATGACTCAACAAATGATTTAAACAACATCAGCTATAACAGATGAATTATAACATGTTTTCTAATTTTTTTTATTGGAAAATATAATTTAGAAATAGAAAGTAACCAAAACACAAAGAACTTGGCCAATTCTTGGTACTTTCACTCATCAATTATTATCATAAAAAGATTCTAAACTTTAACCTTCTCGTAGTAACAAGTGCTATAACATTCAAATATTAATCATACTACACAGCCTATTAAGTCCAATTAGATCCAACTTCAACGAGTTTTATTTATTTATGTAACATTGCTAACGTGCTCACCATCGCTCTAATTAAGAACTGGTTTGATTGTATTTTAGAAGCTAAACCTTTTTTTTTGTTTTTTTTTCCTCGAGAGTTGTACAACACTTGATTGGACACTTAAATAAAAAAAAAACAGTGATTTTTTTTTTCCTTTTTTAACCTCAAAATTTGATAAATTTGAAAGATGGCAGAACTTCTTTTCCCCATCATCAAGCTCGTTTTGCTCACAAGGTCAAGCCAAACAAGCACTAACACATAAATTTAAACCCACAAAAAAAAAACTTAAATGGGCCAGCACAAACAACTGGGTGATTCTTTTCAAAAACAAAAAAAAACAATGTGCATTAATTAGCAATGAAAAATTCTAAAAACAAACGACATGCAAAAAGCTAATGGGGGTCTAAAGTTATAAGTCGTAATAAAATTGAAACATTAAATATATATCATTAAAATATGCAAGAAAGACAAACCTAATTTAAGGATCAAAGAAAATAATAATAAATGAGATAATAAACATGAGTATATTTGCTTAATTAAATCCCAAAAACAAAGAAAGATAACAAACCTGGTGAAGATCACAAGAGAGAGAGAGAGAGAGAGAGAGAGAATATGCTTTGCACAAACGGGCTTTCTTTTCTATATTTTGTTTTTTTCAAATGAATATTTTGTTTTTTATATACTCTTAGTTTTGTTCTTGGAAAGCAACAGATTTTGGAGAAATACAAGTACCTAGTCCTAAATTACATAAACAGTACGTTGGCCTAGTTCTTATATTTCTTATAACTATAAAATTATACTTTATTTGATAAAGTTAGAAAAATATATTTTTTTTTATATTTACTTTTAAGTATAGTGTAATTTTGTTTGGTGAATTAAGTAAAGATATACTTTTAAATAAAAAATATTGTTTGGTATAAACTCTATGCTCCCGTTTGGTTGGGGTTTACTAATCCATCCTCCTACTATGAATCCTTTTGGTATTACACTGATATTACAAATGATGATAGTATTTCTAATAGTAACAACTAATCTCATTGGTTGTTTGTTTAAAAAAAATGTGTAACCGAACTATTTTTGGAATTAAAACTTTATCCTTCTTTCGTTCTTCTCATTAAATTTAAATGTATCACATGTAATATATATATATATATATATACATACATTATTATAAGTATATATATAATATATAATATATATTTAATATTATTTATATACATATATTTAGTATTATTTATATGCATATATTTAATATTATTTATATGCATATGTAAATAATAAATATGTATAGATAATACATATATTAAATAATATAAATATATGCATAAATGGTTTATTAAAATAATATGTATGTATATAATATCAATATATATATATATAATGTATAATATATATATATATATTATATGTATGTATGTATATAATATTATTAATATTATTTATATGCATATGTAAATAATAAATATGTATAGATAATATATATATTAAATCATATAAATATATATATACATATAATATAAATATATGCATAAATAATTTATTAAAATAATATATATATATATATATATAATATTAATGAATATATATATATAATATATATAATATATAATATATATATTATATTATTTATATACATATGTAAATATAATATATATATATATATATATATATATATATATATATATATATATGTAAATATAATTTATATATATACGTATAATATAAATATATTCATAGATAATTTATTAAAATAATGTATATATATAATATTATTAATATATATATATATAATATATATGTAATATTATTTATAAGCATATATTTAATATTATTTATATACATATGTAAATAATATATATATATATATGTTTGTATATATATATATTTATATATGTGTATAATTAGGCTATTTTTGCCAATCTTTAATATTTGGTTGGGATTACATGTAAATGTTCAATTATATTTTGTTGTCAATTGAAACAATTCTTCTAAAAGTAAAATAAAACGCAGACAATAATTATTTTAATGATTATTAAAAAACATCTTATTTAAAAATGTGAAGATAATTATTTAAATTTATAAAATTACATAAGTAACATTTTCTTTCCTAGGTGTCGCTGAAGTTGATAAATGATTAGTTAACCAACATCGAAAACTTCAAAACTCATGGATAATACTACTTCTTGTATTTACCAATCGTTTATGAGTTGTCCAGAGGGTTTTAATAGAGTTTCAGTTAATTTTGCAATAAATATAGAGTAGAACGGAGAAAATAGTTTGCTTAAAATTTACTTCTGTAGCAAAAGTATGTAGAATGTTACTCATTTAAAAATATACTTTTAAATGTACCACCAAACATCATTTTTAATTATAAGTAAAAGTACAAAGAAAAGTATACTTATTTTTACAAACAAACTTATTGTATAATTCTCCATCTTAGTATTTATTAATTCAATATATTGACTGAGCCATGGTTACCGGAAAACTCGTTTGACCTTCGAAAAACCGCGTTGCCATTTTTCTGCTTTCCGTTTCGTGTTTCCTATTTTTCACGTGTATATTTTAGATGTCTTTTCATTTTTTTTCCAGGCATCACGTTTCCCCTACTCGATTTCATTTTCCTTACTGGAGTTATGGACCGACATACTTGACAACAAGGGTGTTGGTATTAAAAATAAATCAACCTAATATTCCATAACTAGCTAGGCTAAAACTAAACACAAACAAAATAATTCAAGAGAATAATACATATCGACTAATTTTTTTTTAAAAATATCTAGGAATTATGTAACCTAGGTTGGTGTATTTGAAACATGACGGTGTTGTACAGATGTTGAACCATTTCGTAATTAACAATAATTGTTGGACTAATCTGTAATTAACGGATGTTTTGATGAATAACAAAATGTATATAATTCTACTTAATGAAACTCATTAGTCGTACTAACATTTAAATAGACTGTTTAAGATTGTTATAGTTCGAAGAATGAAAAGGAAATGAGAGGAAAATGACCAATACGTTGTTTGAATTTGGATCAACATATAATTAAACTTTTAGAAGAAAAATCAACTTGTCAAAGGAGTTAACCGGTTGTTAACAGGTTAAATAAAGACTGTATTTTTAGAAAATCCATATCTGCGGGGACTCAATTTTTGAAGTTATAGACATGATTTAAAAATACTTGGCAAAAGAAAAGTGACCAATGATTATTATTCTACAATATCAATACTTGATTTTTAAAGATCATGAACGTTCATTATTCAAAGATATATTCGTTGTAGGAGATGCCAACTCAGAAAAAAAGTCTAAAACACCAAAATTAACTAGTTTAAATTGGATTAACCGTATAAGAGAGGCAAGTTTTTAAATTTCAAGTTACAACGACAATCTCACATCCAACACTATAAATAGAGGCTTTGCCTACTGTATTTCACACACCATACTAGAGTAAACAAGCCTTGATCAATATCTTACATATAGTTGCTTATTCCAATTATTTCGAAGCTATAATTTCTAAGATATAAAATAGGAGCACTAGCTTTGGTCAAACTCTCCAATAAACTGTATACGCATAATTTTGAGAGGGTTAGAGTGGTTGTGATCTCATGATTGATTCATAACATTAATGGTACCATCATAGATGAGCGAGATTATATAAATATCTCAAATACCCATGTAGTAGCCTATCTAAAATATTTGCGTTTAACGTCGATTTTGTGGGTAACTCTGTCGCTAAGGAAGAGTTCTTGTAAATGGTATATTTGCCCTAAAGGAATAGAAGTTGTAAAAGATACACTTCTTTTGAAAGAAGAGATAGTGGAAATCTCAAACTCCGATTGGAATTGAGGACTGGACGTTAACTCTTGTTGAGACAAAACATGATAACTTCTTGTGTCATTTACTTTCCGCTATTTACCTTCTAGTACTTATATATTATATATATAAAATATCTTGGGAATTGTCTTGTGCAAAGAGATCCGAAACCAAAACAAATGTATAGATCACTTTATTCATGGTTTGATTTCTATGAATACAAAGCTCCTATAGTTGATGGATCAACTAGTGATAAAGAATTGGATAAATACTCATATGATGAGAGAAAAATTTGTAAATCTAATTCCAAAGCGTTGAATGTTATCACCTGTGCTATCATTAAAAACAAGTACGATAAGATGTCATCTTGTTTTACTACTAAAGAGATATAGGACAAACTAACCTTAATGCATGGAGGCTCTACTCAAGTGAAAGAGACCAAGATCAACATGCTTGTGCATGAATGTTTCGCATAAGTGAAGGCGAAAGAATATCTAGTATGATGGGCTGTTTCACTAAGATCATTAACGTCTTGCAAGCCCTTGATAAAGTTTACAAGGATAAGGAAATGATCATGAATATCTTGAGAAGTCTTACTCGAGATTGAGAATTCCAAATGAGTGATGCCATTAAAAATAAATAATTCGACACATAAACTTTGAATAAACTTCAATGATCAATCTCTACTCATGAACTAATGATCATGAATGGTTGCAAATTCGACGATAATGACAAAGCCAAGAAGAGTCTTGCATTTACAAGACAAATTGATGAGGACCTCATCGACGATGAAGAAGTTGCATGTTTGTTAAACGACGGAATAAAACCCCTAGAAACCTTAAAAAAATGTCAAAACAGTCAAAAGAAGAAGTTCCCTCTAAAAGGAATAACATTAGACAATGACTACTGAAAAGATCACAAGAAGTATGACAAATAAAGCAACAAAATAATCTGCTACGAATGTCATGAGCCTGGTCATATACGTAACCGATGCCATATCTATAATAAGAAGATGAAAAGCACGAAAACCTATCAAATATTGGCCACATGAGGATCAGGTGAAAGGGAAGAGGTTGCTCATAGTTGCCTAATGGGAGTCGAAACCAAGTTTCATGAAGGTTAGTTATTTGTGATCAGATTATGATGAATTTGATCTTATAGATGAACATAATCAATTATTTTATGATTCGAAGAAGTTCAATTGCACATAAGTTTCAAGAATTAAACCTTGAGAGCCAGACTCTTATCTCTCAAAGCCAAACCGAACGACGTCTCTAAGTTCGTGGACAATCCATACGTTGATGATGAGTGTAGACTTGCCAATGAAATACTCTATAATAACCCTGAAAAGGTCAAGACTAAAAATGTCAAGACTAAAAACCACACTTTGAAGAATAAGTGACAAACAATATTTAAGGGGAACATTGAACTTAAAGCCAGGAACGAGGAACATGTTTTTAAAACACATCTCTTAACTTAAATGTTAAGGAGAGAAATGATAGACTAGCACAATTAGAACAAGTTAAGAAATCTCACATGATATATGACCCAATATATCCTAAACGAGATCCTCAAATCACTACTTTACCATAGTGATAGGAGTAGATTAGGATTCAATCGAAACAACAAATACACCGGCAAGACAATTTTTGTCAAAACAAGTGGTGAACGTTAACCTAAACCCAAAACTATTGGTGAAACCACGGAGAGTATATCAACAAATACCTAGTATTCCTACCAATCAAGTTCGACGTCCATCATAAACTAAACCAAAGACCTATCAAAGGTTTACAAGGCTTACGCCTAAGACTAGACTGCATGTTATGCACAAAGGATACAAAAGTGTTAAAATGAATTTCCTTAGGCATGGAACTTTACACCCTTGCATGTTTTGCAACCGTAATGAATATTATTATATTTTATGTCCTTATCTCTTTAAGCTTGATAGAAATGATTTAATATCAGTACCAAAAGTATGCAAAACTAACAATAAATGATCCAAATTTGTCAAAGGGTACCAATGACTATTGTGTGTTTTGTAGTTGCATTTCATATCCAAGACTGATAAAATATGATTTTTAGAAAGTGGATGCTCAAGACACATGACCGGATACCCAAGCAAGTTCAACTCTCATCGACCAAGCAGTGAAAAAGTTACACTTGGAGATAACACACAAAAGAACATTGTCAGAATAGGTAATATTAGTAAATCTCCAAACCTTATTCTAGATAGGTGCTCTACGTTGATGGTCTATAACATAGTTTGAAATCAATTCTATGATAAGAACTATGGAGTCATATTTAATGAGTCACATTGCATCATAGAAAGCATTCATTCAAATAAGACCATATTAATGGTCATCTAGAAAACAATGTTTATCAAGTTGACCTAATTAAGGATGTAAACACAGAGTTCAATTGTCTAATGTTTACTAACGACAGTTGTTGTTATGGCATAGACGACTTGCCCATGTTAACTTTGACGTATTCTCAAAGTTCTCCAAAAGATACTTGGTGACTGGTCTACCTAAACTCACTTATGAAAATGAAGAACTTTGCCATGCATGTCAGTTAAGAAAGCAAACTAATACGTCCTTTAAAGCGAATAAGAAAGTCACTACCACACGTGTTTTGTAGTTTATTCACATGCCCATGTTAACTTTGACGTAATTTCAAACTTCTTGAACCTTAAGTATGGGTGATCCCATACAAAAGTCATACTATATGACTTTAGTCGTTTCACTTGGGTCAAGTTTTGACTACGAAAGATGAAACTTTTGATAAATTTCACTACATTTTGTAAGAGACTCCAAACACAATCAGGTTTGATGATCAAGAAGATTCCTAATAATCATTTAACAAAATTTAAAAACCTGTCATTTGAGGAATTTTGTAATGTGATTGGTATAGATCATAATTTTTCCACACCTTAAACTCCATAACTGAATGGACTAGTAGAAAGGGAAATTAAAACTTTAGAAGAATTGGCAAAGACCATGGTTTGTGAAGATTATTTGCCAAAATATCTATGGGTCAAAGCCGAACAAACGGAATGTTATATATCAATAGAGCTATGTTAACACCGAATTTATAGAAAACACCTTATAAACTATTTACAAGAGAAAAGCTAACATTTCTCATTTACCTACATTTACCTATATTTGGTTGTAAATGTTATGTATCATAATAGTAAGGATAACATGGGAAAGTTTGATGCAAATCAAATGAATGAATCTTCTTTGGCTATTCCCTCTCTAGTAAGTCTTTTAGAATGTTTAACAAAAACACACTTAATACAGAAGAGTTTGTTCACCTTCTTTTCGACGAAACACTTCCTTAAACTCTCAAGCTATCTAATATTGAACATGATGTTGAAGAAGTTGTTGATAATCCACCTATTTTTCATAGAGTTATGCTATCGGGGATAATGATGAGTTAATTCATGAAACACTTCAACATGATTTGAAAGACGACACTACCACTCACACTTGATTACCTAAAGAATAGAGGTTTGCAATTATCATCCTCAAGATTTAATAATCGGGAATCCCGACGATATTATTAGGACATATTCTACATATAATTCAGTTAACTTCTCTATATTTCTTTTCCACGTCGAGCCTAGGTCTAGTGAGGAAGCTCTTCTAGATGAATACTGAGTTAATGCTATGCATGACGAGTTAAATCAATTCAAATGTAATGATGTGTGGAAATGAGTTCCTAAACCTAATGATGACCTGCTATTGGAACGATGTGGCTATACCATAAAAAATGGATGAGAATGGTATAGTTACTCATAACAAATCAAATTTAATTTCCAAATGCTATAATCAAGAGGAAAGAGTTGAATCTAATGAATTTTTTTTCTCTTGTTGCACGCTTTGAGGCTATTGACATGTTTTTAGCTTATGCATCCAATAAATATTTATTTATTTTTAAAAAAAAGCCTTTCTAAATGGATTTATTAGTGATTAAATTTATATTGAACAACCTCAAGTCATTGTAGAAAATGATTTTCCAAATCATGTGTTTAAACTGAAAAAAAGACCTGACAAGTTTTATTTTGAAGAAATGCTTTACATTAATGCTGATCGCTTTTAGGCGAGAAAGGGGGACCACCCTCTAAGCCTAAGTATTACTCAATGACCGATAGAGTACAAGTACCGTGAGGGAAAAGAGAAAAGAACCCTATTTAGGGAGTGCAATAGAGAACCTGAGATCCGATTTTATATTATATTTGAGATTAGTCAAGACCAGACATAACTCATAGGTAATGTATTAAATTTAATAGTCGTCGCCTACACCGCCTTTTAAAACACTGCGCGTAAGCATGTCATTGCTCGCATTATCGTCAAAAAATTTCTCCCATTTCCTTTGTCAAAATAATGGATAGATTTACCACAAACAAATAAATAAAGTTACATGGGAAATCCCTTACCTCGAAATAGTGTCCGAAACTTAATATTTTTGTAACTGCCACATCTTATAATTCGTACATACATTATACCTCGTACACATGTACACATCTTGCAACTCAATACTGATATTGTCATGCATGGTTCAATCTTCTTCACATCAAACATTTTGTTCCTATAATATCATTATTCGGATACATTTGCATAATTACACATTATTATGTACATGTATTTGTTTTCTAAGAACCTTAACCTAAACTAAAATTTTATACATTTCACGTCTTGTGTATATTAATTTGTTATATTTATCTTTTATTATGTCTATACATTTATATAAAAAAAATATCTTTTATATGTAACCTTAACTTAAAAATAACTAGAACCAGAATTTGGGGGCTGTAGGTAGCAAAATACTCAAATTTACTGAAATACGATAAATTGAGTAAACTAACTAAAAGTAATATCTTATACAAATTTAGTCAGAAAAACCCGAAATCAAAATCATACTAGGAAAAAAAGAACATGCATGTTAATTTTTTTTTATATAAAAAGTATACCTTTTCCAACTGCATTTAATATATAAGACCTGAAAAAACATCAGCTCAAACTATGAGTTTCACACATATTAGTAGTTATGTAAAAAGTAAACAAAAATAAATGTGAAACCCGAAATCAAAATCATACTAGGAAAGAAAGAACAAGTATGTTAATTTATTTTTAAAAATATACATTTTTCAGCTACATTTAATATATAAGAACTAAAAAAGTATTAGGTCAAACTATGAGTTTCATACATAATAATTAGTTATGTAAAAAGTAAACAAAAAGAAATTGGGGGGGGGGGGTTGTTTGAACTTCGGGCTGTGGAGAAACCAAGCCTATAAGTCTACAATGATACACATTTATACAACAATATCTATTAAGAATAATTAGGGAAAATATTATACAAAACAAGTATTTCTACAAATGGGAGATCTAAAATAGGTCGGTTTTGGTGGGATCTAGGCTCGTGCTTCTTAGGCCTAGGTCCAAAACCGACCATGAGAATAACCTAACATTTAGTAATAATTTATCGAATCCCAACGATATGACTGCATAGAAGTTTTACTCTAACATTTTGTAAGTTGACCAAAACATATTTTATTTTTTTATATATGACAATTCATTAAACCAGATTTTTAGTAAAAATATTTCTTAATGAAATCATTCTAACATATATTTTTAGATTTTTAATATATATATGTACACACAGAATTAACGATACCAATAATAAAATAATATTAATGATATTGCCTTTTGAAATATTGGGACATTGCAATAAATATTTCAAAGGACAAAATAGCAAACAAAGATCATGAGTAAAAGATGCACATATCCGTTTTTCCAATTAGTAGACATTTGTAGCATTCATATATTCAAAAGAGAGTTGCATCTTTAGGATTGACAAACCTAAAATTGTAGAACTTAAAAAAATAACTAAATGAATGTATCGTAAGGAAGGAAACGAATCCCTCAAATTCCAGTTAGGCCATTGATGGTCGTCCTCTCATCGTCACCATCCTCATCATCAAAATACGTCGTAATTCAGATAATTTTGGTTTTCATTGTGAAACCATATGAAACAATCACTTTGTCAATTTTTTTAACGTAGTTGTTGTTTAATTTGTCTACATATAAATCTTATCAAATAAAAAAAATCCACATTAATCCAAAATTTTAATTACGGATAAAAGCTCTAAATTGATTATATAGATAATACCATCCGATAGACAAATAATACACATTAGAGATAATTGGATTAAAATCTCATATGTATATTCAAATTATTTAAATACAATGACATCGGATTTAAATGTTGTTTTGTAACACCATTGATCATGCTGTAGTTTCGTTGTTGATGGCTGCAAGTTTTTGAAGGCAGCAATCTGGAATTCTAGGACAACAAACCGGGATTGTGCTACCAATTTTCTCATTTTGAATGATAGTAGCTAATCCTGTCACAGTCAACAACAAGATTATCACCACCACAACCAGTTTATATGTGTTCCTCATTGCACCTTCCATTGTAATTCTTGTATTTTTATAAGGCTTGTATTTTTGTTAACTCGTGGCTTCATGTATTTATATTGTGATTCTAAAGTATTGACAACCCATGAATGGTACGTAATGATTATAAATCTTATTAAAAAAAAACAATCTTGATTGGGTATGTTATTTGCATTATTAATTTTATGTGTTATTAATACATGCATGTGGCCAGATCTCATATATAGAATCTTATTATTTATTAATACGATATCATTGGATAATGTCATTGATTATTTAAGGGATCCATTTAAGTTTCAGTAATGTCATTCAACATGGGGATCAACAGTTATAATGTTATCTATCAAATTACAATAATTTCTTTAATGTGGCTCAACACTTATGGAATAATTTCTCAATTTTTAACAAAAATCTAATAAATACAATTTACCTTACATTTTTGTATATTAACACTCCACACCAAGTACTTTAACCAGTAATCCCCATATATCAATGTTTAATTTGTCTTATTTTACGTGTCATTCAATATATCACTTCATTATTTTTGCTAATTGATTTGATAAGTGTTTTAGTTCTTTAGAATTATTTACCTAACAAGTTCAACCATTTTTTTATATGGTAACTTATACATAAAATTTATTGTTTTTAATAAAAATTCTTTGGCACAATATTCTCGTTCATAGTTAGAGGTGGAATTTTGTATCACTAGTACTAAATTACAACAATAAGCATTCTTAGCATATCAGTTGTACCACATTTGTAAAATTGTTGTGTCTATTAAGATTTAGAGAGCAAAAAGATGTGACTAATCAAACTAAGGGGAGCAAAATGCAACTGCTAAACTTAGAGGGTACTCTCCAGAAAAGGTTGCAACTGGATTATGAAAGAAAATATTTCGGCATGAAAAAGATTAGGCTTGGAGGGATCACGCACCCGTTTGTACACCACATCACACCACACCGCACCGCATTGCACCTCTTCATGTCATGACCAAGTATCACTGGTCACAAACTCGGACTCAAGCTCGGGTCATGGGTCACTCGAGAATTTTCCAGTTGCACGTGGGTTAAGGAGAAAACTCGAGATGGAAATCGTCCAAGACTCACCCCTATCGCGTGGGAAGACTGGAGCCCCAACGAATTTACCCCTTGTCTCTTGGGATGATATATAAACCCTTTATAGTCCTCAATTCCAATCGATGCGGAATTGAAGAAATTTACCATAAAGATGTGGGTTTGAGTTTTTAACACTCAATTCCCGAAATGGTGCATGACTTCCACTTTGGAGGGCAATATATTTCATTGTTATTATCAGTTTTGGAGAAAGCCTTGTACCTTGTTGAAGCCCTTGAAGAGTCCTTCTATTCGGTACCAATCACAAATCATTTTATGGAGTTTAAATATTCCCAACCCGTCCACAAAGTTGGACGAAACCGGTTTTGTGTATCTACATATTGACACAAAATTTTAAGAATCCCCCAAATGAATGATATTGCCGATTTCATATAGCTAATGCATATGAAAAGAGAGATAGAAAATTGTTGAAATATTGCTGCATCTGGAAAGGCTGTCTTTCGACATGGAACCACCCGTAGTGAAGTACCATCGTATATACTCGTCAACAAGTGAACTAGATTTCTTGAACTGTTCGACTTTTGTGTACAACAAGACAATGATACTCATATAGCACTACTTTTTTTTACAATCTAGCGTGTCCAGTTGTTGTGCCCATTTATGTCCATGTGCATTCTTGGTATTTTCATCGAGCGCTCTTAGAGAACTAACTTGAATTCATTCTCATGGATGTGGCCAAACATATCACTCGATATATGTGACCGCGTATGAGTTTATCATGCCTTACGCTTTTTACCTTTGTACAATTTTATCACTTTGTCGTCATAGGAACTAAGCAGGGATAAAATCCTATGTGATTTTGGTCAAAATAAATTATTGAGAAAGTTTATTCTTTTATGGTGATATTTATGATATTAAATTTGAAATTTAAGTTTATAGAAAAAAAGATTTAGGAAGCATCAATCCAATATATAAAAACACTTGAGAAATCTTGGTATTAGGAAGAAAAGAGTTTCGTGATGTGAAAATTAAAAGATAAAAAGAGATTTGAGAAGTCCAAATCCACCATAAAACGATATTCAAAAAGAATGAATCCACCGAGGAGAGTAAGTCAAATATATGTCAATATTCAAGTCATGTTATCGTATTGATCACCCCATTAAATTAATAGATAATGACCAATACATACCACTTTTTAAAATGAATGTCCTCCATGATGTGAGTTTGTCGCATTTCTGTAATTGGAGACCTACGTTTTCGAAAATTTGAATTAGTACCCTATAATAATTCAATTGGGTTGACTTAGTGTGGGTCGCAAATCATACCCAATTTGTTGCTGGAGACAATCATTAAAAGGCGAAAAGTCTCTTTTGCCCTTCTGTTTAAGGGGAAATTAAATCGTCCTTTTAAACCTACCTCTCTTCCGCTTCCTACTCACCCCCTCTCTCTACATATTTCTCTGTATCATATCCATTTCTTTCACAACATTAAGTTAAAACTGAAAATTACCAAAAAACTTTCTCTGAACCCAAACAAAAAAACAACTTTCCCAATCAAGTAAGCAATCTACTGAGTGGGGTTTTGAACTTAGGGCTATGGAGAAACCAAGCCTATAAGTCTACAATGATAAAAATTTATACAACAATATCTATTAAGAATATTTAGGAAAAAAATTATACAAAACAAGTATTTCTATAAATGGGGGCTCTAAAATAGGTCGGTTTTTGAGGGCTCTTGACTCGTGCTTCTTAGGCCTAGGCCCAAAACCGGCCCTGAGAATAACCTAACCTTTAGTAATAATTTATCGAATCCCAACGATATTACTGCATAGAAATTTTACTCCAACATTTTTTAAGTTGACCAAGACATATTTTATTTTTTTAAATATGAAAATTCATTAAACCTGATTTTTAGTAAAAATGTTTCTTAATGAAATCCTTCTAACATAAATTTTTTGATTTTTAATATATATATATATATATATATATATATATATATATATAGACACGGAATTAATGGTGACAATAATAAAATGATATTAATGATATTGCCTTTTGAAATATTGGGACGTTGTAATAAATATTTCAGAGGACAAAATAACAAACAAAGATCATGAGCAAAAGATGCACATATCCGTTTTACCAATTAGTAGACATTTGTAGCATTCATATATTCAAAAGAGAGTTGCATCTTTAGGATTGACAAACCTAAAACTGTAGAACTTAAAAAATAAACTAAATGAAGGTATCATAAGGAAGGAAACGAGTCCCTAAAATCGCAGTTAGGCCATTGGTGGCCGTCCTCTCATCCTCATCATCCTAATCATCAAACTACGTCGTAATTCAGATAATTTTGGTTGTCAATGTGAAACCATATGAAACAATCACTTTGTCAAAAATTTTAACGTAGTTTTTGTTTAATTTGTCTACATATAAATCTTATCGAATAAAGAAAATCTACATTAATCCATAATTTTAATTACGGATAAAAGCTCTAAATTGATTATATAGATAATACCATCCGATAGACAAATAATACACATTAGAGATAATTGGATTAAAATCTCATATGTATATTCAAATTATTTAAATACAATGACATCAGATTTAAATGTTGTTTTGTAACACCATTGATCATGCTGTAGTTTTGTTGTTGATGGCTGCAAGTTTTTGAAGGCAGCAATCTGGAATTCTAGGACAACAAACCGGGATTGTGCTACCAATTTTCTCGTTTTGAATGATAGTAGCTAATCCTGTCACAGTCAACAACAAGATTATCACCACCACAACCAGTTTATATGTGTTCCTCATTGCACCTTCCATTGTAATTCTTGTATTTTTATAAGGCTTGTATTTTTGTTAATTCGTGGCTTCATGTATTTATATTGTGATTCGAAAGTATTGATAACCCATGAATGGTAAGTAATGATTATAAATCTTATTAAAAAAAACAATCTTGATTGGGTATGTTATTTGCATTATTAATTTTATGTGTTATTAATACATGCATGTGGCCAGATCTCATATATAGAATCTTATCATTTATTAATATGATATCATTGGATAATGTCATTGATTATTTAAGGGATCCATATAAATTTCAGTAATGTCATTCAACATGGGGATCAACAGTTATAATGTTATCTATCAAATTACAATAATTTCTTTAATGTGGCTCAACACTTATGGAATAATTTCTCAATTTTTAACAAAAATCTAATAAATACAATTTAGCTTACATTTTTGTATATTAACACTCCACACCAAGTAGTTTAACCAGTAATCCCCATATATCAATGTTTAATTTGTCTTATTTTACGTGTCATTCAATATATCACTTCATTATTTTTGCTAATTGATTTGATAAGTGTTTTAGTTCTTTAGAATTATTTACCTAACAAGTTCAACCATTTTTTTTATATGGTAACTTAAACATAAAATTTATTGTTTTTAATAAAAATTCTTTGGCACAATATTCTCGTTCATAGTTAGAGGTGGAATTTTGTATCACTAGTACTAAATGCCAACAATAAGCATTCTTAGCATATCACATGTACTACATTTGTAAAATTGTTGTGTCTATTAAGATTTAGAGAGCAAAAAGATGTGACAAATCAAACTAAGGGGAGCAAACTGCAACTGCTAAAGTTACAGGGTACTCTCCAGAAAAGGTTGCAACTGGATTATGAAAGAAAATATTTCGGCATAAAAAAGATTAGGCGTGGAGGGATCATGCACCCGTTTGTACACCACATCACACCACACCACACCGCATTGCACCTCTTCACGTCATGACCAAGTGTCACTGGTCACAAACTCGGACTCAAGCTCGGGTCATGGGTCACTCGAGAATTTTCCAGTTGCACGTGGGTTAACGAGCAAACTCGAGATGGAAATCGTACAAGACTCACCCCTATCGCGTGGGAAGATTGGAGCCCCAAGGACTTTACCACTTGTCTCTTGGGATGATATATAAACCCTTTATAGTCCTCAATTCCAATCGATGCAGAATTGAAGAAATTTACCATAAAGATGTGGGTTTGAGTTTTTAACACTCAATTCCCGAAATGGTGCATGACTTCCACTTTGGAGGGCAATATATTTCATTGTTATTATCAGTTTTTGAGAAAGCCTTGTACCTTTTTGAAGCCCTTGAAGAGTCCTTCTGTTCGGTACCAATCACGAATCATTTTATGGAGTTTAAATATTCCTAACCGGTCCACAAAGTTGGACGAAACCGGTTTTGTGTATATACATATTGACACAAAATTTTAAGAATCCTCCAAATGAATGATATTGCCGATTTCGTATAACTAATGCATATGAAAAGAGAGATAGAAAATTGTGGAAATATTGCTGCATCTGCAAAGGCTGTCTTTTGACATGGAACCACCCGTAGTGAAGTACCATCGTATATACTAGTCAACAAGTGAACTAGATTTCTTGAACAGTTCGACTTTTGTGTACAACAAGACAATGATACTCACATAGCACATTTTTTTTTTTACAATCTAGTGTGTCCAGTTGTTGTGCCCATTTATGTCCATGTGCATTCTTGGTATTTTCATCGAGCGCTCTTAGAGAACTAACTTGAATTCATTCTCATGGATGTGGCCAAACATATCACTCGATATATGTGACCGCTTATGAGTTTATCATGCCTTACGTCTTTGTAAAACTTTATCACTTTGTCGTCATAGGAACGAAGCAGGGATAAAATCCTATGTGATTTTTGTCAAAATAAATTATTGAGAAAGTTTATTCTTTTATGGTGATATTTATGATATTAAATTTGAAATTTAAGTTTATAGAAAAAAATATTTAGGAAGCATCAATCCAAATATATAAAAACACTTGAGAAATCTTGGTATTAGGAAGAAAAGAGATTCATTATGTCAAAATTCAAAGATAAAAAGAGATTTGAGAAGTCCAAATCCACCATAAAATGATATTCAAAAATACTGAATCCATCGAGGAGAGTAAGTCAAATATATGTCAATATTTAAGTCATGTTACCGTATTGATCACCCCATTAAATTAATAGATAATGACCAATACATACCACTTTTTAAAATGAATGTCCTCCATGATGTGAGTTTGTCGCATTTCTGTAATTGGAGACCTACGTTTTCGAAAATTTGAATTAGTACCCTATAATAATTCAATTGGGTTGACTTAGTGTGGGTCGCAAATCATACCCAATTTGTTGCGGGAGACAATCATTAAAAGGCGAAAAGTCTCTTTTGCCCTTCTGTTTAAGGGGAAATTAAATCGTCCTTTTAAACCTACCTCTCTTCCGCTTCCTACTCACCCCCTCTCTCTACATATTTCTCTGTATCATATCCATTTCTTTCACAACATTAAGTTAAAACTGAAAATTACCAAAAAACTTTCTCTGAACCCAAACAAAAAAACAACTTTCCCAATCAAGTAAGCAATCTACTGAGTGGGGTTTTGAACTTAGGGCTATGGAGAAACCAAGCCTATAAGTCTACAATGATAAAAATTTATACAACAATATCTATTAAGAATATTTAGGAAAAAAATTATACAAAACAAGTATTTCTATAAATGGGGGCTCTAAAATAGGTCGGTTTTTGAGGGCTCTTGACTCGTGCTTCTTAGGCCTAGGCCCAAAACCGGCCCTGAGAATAACCTAACCTTTAGTAATAATTTATCGAATCCCAACGATATTAATGTGGCTCAACACTTATGGAATAATTTCTCAATTTTTAACAAAAATCTAATAAATACCATTTACCTTACATTTTTATATATTAACACTCCACACCAAGTAGTTTAACCAGTAATCCCCATATATCAAAGTTTAATTTGTCTTATTTTACGTGTCATTCAATATATCACTTCATTATTTTTGCTAATTGATTTGATAAGTGTTTTAGTTCTTTAGAATTATTTACCTAACAAGTTCAACCATTTTTTTTTATCAGGTAACTTATACATAAAATTTATTGTTTTTAATAAAAATTCTTTGGCACAATATTCTCGTTCATAGTTAGAGGTGGAATTTTGTATCACTACGTACTAAATTACAACAATAAGCATTCTTAGCATATCAGTTGTACCACATTTGTAAAATTGTTGTGTCTATTCAGATTTAGATAGCAAAAAGGTGTGACTAATCAAACTAAGGGGAGAAAACTGCAACTGCTAAACTTACAGGGTACTCTCCAGAAAAGGTTGCATCTGGATTATGAAAGAAAATATTTTGGCATGAAAAAGATTAGATGTGGCGGGATCACGCACCCGTTTGTACACCACATCACACCACACCGCATCGCATTGCACCTCTTCACGTCATGACCAAGTATCACTGTTCACAAACTTGGACTCAAGCTCGGGTCATGGGTCACTCGAGAATTTTCCAGTTGCACGTGGGTTAAGGAGCAAACTCGATATGGAAATCGTCCAAGACTCACCCTTATCGCGTGCGAAGACTAGAGCCCCAATGCCATTACCCCTTGTCTCTTGGGATGATATATAAACCCTTTATAGTCCTCAATTACAATCAATGCGGAATTGAAGAAATTTACCATAAAGATGTTGGGAGTATTTAACATTCAATTCCTAAAATGGTGCATGAATTCCACTTTGAAGGGCAATATATTTCATTGTTATTATCAGTTTTTGAGAAAGCCTTGTACCATTTAGAAGCCCTTGAAGAGTCCTTCTATCCGGTACCAACCATGTCGATTGGAAAAGAAACTTGGATCTTGTTTTAACTTTTACGGACCAAAAATTTATGCTTACTGAGCTTTGTCCACCTGTTCCTGGTGAGGGGGCTTTTGAAGAGGAAATCCAGCTTACCAGAAATGGAAAAAAGACTGATGAGATGGCAAAATGTTACATTTTTGCTTCATTGTCAAATGTTTTATAGCATCAAAATCAGCACTATGAAAGTACTGGAGCAATACAAATTTCAGAAACAAGTAGCAGGTCCTAAAGTTGATGTAAAGAAGCGCAAAGGCAAGTGCTTTGTTTGCGGGAAGTTGGATCATTAGAAACCTTAGTGCCCTGTCTAGCTGGAAAGGAATCAAGCTATAGGTAACCCTTATTCAGTTTCGGTTGAAACATGTTTAGTGGTTTTATGTAGGGATACTTATTGTGTAGATACTTGAGCCACTAATCATATTTACAATTCATTGCAGTCGTTTCAGATAACCAGGCACCTAAGTGAAGAAGAGATCTACATTTATCTGGGAGATGGTACTAGAGTGTAGGCTATTGTAGTAGGCTCGATTAGTATTTTGTTTGGTAGTGATATGCTATTAGTTTTGAGGGATGCTCTTTATGTACCTTCAATTAGAAGATATTTGATTTCAGTTTCTATTATAGTGAAAGACGGATATTCAGTTTATTTTAATAATTCAGTTATTATTAAGTTAAACAAGCGTGTTATCTGTTCCGGTACATTGATGAATGGTTTCTTTATTATTAATAATGTCTCGACTGCACTGCAACTATCTGAATCTAATAATATTGTTAATCTACCTCATAAAAGGAAAAGGTCTTTTGAATTGAATCAAACGTATATTTGGCACTTATGCCTTGGCCATAATAATCTAAAGATGATTTCATGGCTGGTCAAAGATGGGCCTTTAGGCTCATTGGAAGTGGAGGTACTTCCAGTTTGTGAATTTTGTTTAGAAGGTAAGAAGACCAAGAGGCCCTTTTCGGCCAAATGTTATAGAGCTTAAAAGATGCTAGAGTTGATTCATTGTGATTTGTGTTGACCCATAAATATCTAAGCTAGAGGAGGTTTTGAGTATTTTGTCACTTTTACTGATGATTACTCAAGATACAGATATATTTACTTGATGCGCCACAAGTCTGAATGCTTTGAGAAATTCAAAGTATTTAAGGCAGAAGTGAAGAACCGTCAAGGAAAATGTATAAAGACACTACGTTCTAATCGTGGTGGCGAGTACCTCTTTGGGGAATTCCTAGAATACTTATCAGCTGCAGGTATTACATCTAAGTTATCGGCACCTGGTATTCCATAATAGAATGGTGTAGTAGAAAGAAGAAACATAACTCTTATGGACATGATTAGATCTATGATGAGTTATTCAGATTTACCTAATTCGTTTTGGGGACATGCCTTAGAAACGGCAGCATATGTTCTTAACTTGGTACCATCTAAATCAGTTCCAACTACTCCCACAGAATTGTAGACTGGGCACAAACATAGTCCGTGGCATATTCGGATATGGGGTAGTCCAGCACATGTGTTGAAATGGAAAAGTGATAAGTTGGAAGCAAGAACATATGTTGGTTTCTTTGTAAGGTACCCTAGAGGAACGAAAGCTGGTTTATTCTATTCTTCTGAGAGTCGGAAGGTAATAATTAGCACTAACGCCAGATTCTTAGAGGAAGACTTTTTAGCAAACCACAAGCCCAGAAGTAGAATTGTCTTAGAAGAGGTTAAGGAAGACTTGCCGATACAAAATTCTAGAAATCCAATAATTGAACATGAAGTAGGACAAGGAACCGAGTCACCACCAATACCATTACATAATGCTAGGGTTCCAGGTGTGTCACATGTTAGTGGGAGAATTATTACTCCATCGGTAAGGTATGCATTATTGGAAGAGACTTTTGAGAGAATCTCTGAGATAGTGGATGTCGAACCAACTAACTACAAGGATGCACTGAAAGATAAAGATGTAGAAATTTGGCAAAAGGCTATGAATTTGAAGATAGAATCTATGCATTCTAATCAAGTATGGGAGCTTATAGAACCACCCGAAGGGATAAAACCCATCGGATGTAAGTGGGTCTATAAGAAAAAGAGAGGGATGGACGGGAAGGTGGAAATCTTCAAGGCAAGGCTTATTGCGAAAGGGTTTACTCGAAAAGAAGGGATCGGTTATGAGGAAACTTTTTTACCGGTAGCTATGCATAAGTCTATTCAGATTCTCTTGTCCATTGCAGCTCATTTCGATTACAAAATTTGGTAAATGGATGTCAAGACATCTTTTCTTACTAGAAGTCTTGATGAAAGCATATATATGGTGTAACCAGATGGATTTGTAGCAAATAGCCAAGAACACATGTTGTGTACGCTTAAGAAGTCCATTTATGGGCTTAAGCAGGCATCTAAGTCTTGGAACACTCATTTTGATCAAACCATTAAATCTTATGGTTTTAATCAATGTTATAACGAGTCATGTGTTTACATGAAGCATGATGGAGGTGTCGATGTGTTCTTAATACTTTATGTGGATGATATACTACTCATTGGAAACGATGTTGGAGTGTTGTTGTCCATAAATGTATGGTTGTCTGGTCAGTTTGAAATGAAGGACTTGGGAGAATCCAGTCACATTCATGGGATCAAGCTCACGCGAGATCGCAAGCAAAAAATGTTGGGCTTATCACAAGCTACCTATATCGATGAGATTCTTGCCCGCTTCAGCATGAAGGAATCCAAGAAAGGTTGTCTACCTTTTTGACATGCGATTCATCTTTCTAGCAACCAGTGTCCTAAGACGCAAATCAAGAAAGAGAAAATGAAGGCAGTTCCTTACGCTTTGACAGTAGTAAGCCTCATGTATGAAATGCTGTGAACTAGACCTGACATCTGCTATGCTGTAGGCATGGTCAGTAGATATCAGTCTAACACAGAGCAAAAACATTGGACTGTAGTAGAACACATAATTAAGTATCTGAAAGGAACTAGAGATTATATGTTAGTTTACGGTGCAGGGAATCTTACTCCAGTCGAGTATACAGACTCGGATTTCCAAGCTCTCATAGACTCAAGAAAGTCTACCTCAGGAAATGTATTTGTCCTAGGAGGTGGAGCCATTAGTTGGAGAAGTATCAAGCAAGATTGTGTTGGTGATTCAACTATGGAGGCCCAGTATGTGGATGCCGGAGAGGCAGCCAAAGAGGTTGTACTAGACCTGAAATTGTTTGTTATTTCAAATAACAAATACGCACAATCTAATTTCAAAAAATAAAATTAAAACTCCTTCGCAAACACCAAATTTCTATAACCACTCATGGTTTCAATAAATTAATTTTTCAAGAGTATTCTAGTTCATTCCCAACAAAGATTGGCAAATTCTGAAAGATTTATTCTGCCGTAAACACCATATCAAAAATCTAATTTTACAAAGAACAATCTCATAATTCAAACCAATTCTGTCGTAAACCCTAAATTCTGAAAATCAGAAAATGGTTTTAATAGAATTATTTCGAATAATCACCAATTCTCCAATTAAATTGTAGAGATGCATATGTCTACACAAATACTCATTGGAAATTGTTAGTGGTTTTAATAATATGAAAACTGTTGTGTGACATATTAGCTCGTTATAGATATATATATATAGATATGTATAGATATAGAGAGAGGTATGAGAAACAACAGACGAAGTGTTTATTCATTAATATGATTGTACAGAGAGATACATCAAGAGACCACTGACCCTCTTTATATAATAGAGGGTAGGGTTACATATGCTAGAAAAGCCCAAGATAGGCCCAATAGAGTAAGGCCCAAGATGGCCAATAATATCCTACAACACTCCCCCTTTGGACGTTTTGATTTCTTCGTCTTCATGCTGTCGATGTGAGTCGAGTTCATTCGCAGTGCTAAACACATAAAAACCTTAGGGACGGAAAACCCAGTGTGGGACAAAACCGGTACCTAGGAGAAATTGTGTAGCCGAATGATATAGGCCGAAATTCTATGTAATTAACTAACCATAAAACAGTATGCCTCATCAAAACCTTGTCAGAGCAAACCCAATGGGAAAATCTCTGATCGAAGGAAAAAGAGTGCAACAGTGGTAGTAGTAGGGGATCAACCACAAAACAGGTGCCTCATCAAAACCTTGTTAGAGTAAACCCAGTGGGAAAAACCTCTAGTCGAAGGACAAAAGAATACACAGTGGTAAGAAGTATACAACAGGATACTCCCCCTAATTTCGGCAATCTTAAGTGAGGTATGATGGGAACGTGTCTCGCTAAAAACTTTGCCAAGGAAAACCCAGTGGAAAAAAACCTTGGTCTAAGGACAAAAAGAGTACACGAGCATGCGACTGGATGCTCCCCCTCACTTACACACGACAGGGTGCGAGGATTTCGACTAAGTAGTAATTAGTGCAATAAACATTCACATGGATGCTCCCCCTCACTTGTACACGACTGTGTGTAAGGATTTCATATTCCAAGAGAGAGTACGAATATTCGACTGGATGCCTCATTTATTTGCACACGACTGGATGCAATAAAATCTAACATAGAATAAAACGAGCATTGAACTGGATGCTCTTAAACTTCATATGTGAAGATTTATTTCGGCGAGAAATGCTAAATAGCATAATCTAGTCATGTCTCTTTTGATCGATAACAACAAGTTGTCTTCAAATAAGACAAGTGTTTTATCTGGATCGTGAGACAGAGCATATGTAATTCAAATATGGCTAATACAAGCTCGAAGCCATATACACTCTCTAGTCGTCTCATAGAGCACGAATAGATTATAATGATTCATTTGGAGTCATTTCAGGACCTCCAAGATATCGCCTTATTCCTAATGGGAAAGACATACCATGTTAGCAATATCCCTTATGCGGGTCTGATAAGTAACCAGCATCGGTATAACCGAAAAAGGGTTGCGTTAATTTGAGTACCGAAGGGGGTAGGTACACTCGATGACGCAAAATGGGATAAGACAAGCCCTCATCCACAATTACCTTAAGGTAATGGGAAAATGTCTTTTATGCCATTTCGATGGCAGCGTTAGCGCGATGCTGTGTCGAGCTATACCATTCACAGCAGATAAGATGTTCATCCTAGTACATTAGACCAAGTACAATGATGCGCTTATTGTACTTAGATATGAACATCATGGTTCAATATCTCTTTGTCGTCTCATCAGGGACGGACCGGGTCTATATCAATGTCTAGTGATCGAACGATCATGGGAGAATCTGACGACTTAGCGTCATAATGACTAAAACGTCATAACACCTTCTGGGTGTAGTCTGAATCATGGACTTAGATTCAATCTTTATGGGACTCGATCATCAGGCCAAGTCACTATCGTGTCTTCCCAAGATCCTTCATCTCGAAGGCAAATCCAAAAATGGATCGCGTAATAAAACACATAAGGGCATAATACTTGTTCAAGTATCCCAAGCTAATCAAGTACTCACTTAGGCGGGTATACCACATTCGCTCGGATTATATTAATCCATATAGTGAACGTCTCATTAAATTGAGATCATGTTCCGTGGTCAGGAACTACTTGATTCAAGCATTATGAAGTCACACAGGGACCTTCATCCACATCTCTAGTCTAAATCCCCACAGAGATAAGATCGTGACCACAATCACATGCTGCATAATCAGTTTTCCGAAAACTACTAAACTGATAAAGTAGAGGACCGTTATAACGTCCATTACGAGGAAATAAACTATCTTGTAATCAATTCCAAGATGTGAGAGAAGCCTTGCGCTACTAGGCGAGTATTCTACAATCTCATTATTCTCATTACTTTTCCTTACGAATAACCAAATAAACGAACTCGTTTAACATTGGTGGTGTTGGAACTCCAGGTCTGAACACACTTTCGCTAAGGAGTCTACTTGGATTGCAAGTTTCCATTAGGCCAGTCTATTCTACGTTGACTTCAGGCAACAGTACATGGTTCCCTGTCATAATTTGTTCATATTATCAGTCGTCACTGAATATATGAACAAGTAATCAATGACAGTCTCGTTTTTCTTCAATATCGTCTAAGATATCATGATCGACAGATATTTCGAGATTCTTAGGATGAGGAGGAAATCACACATCTCCTTGCTCCTTTATAATCTCGTGCGACAAACGAGTTTCAGTTCACAACCTCTGGGGCTGAACGAATTAAGAACCGGTCAACTTCCTCATATCTTAGGAAGGACGACTGACTGACGGCTGACAGCAGCGTCCTTTGCTTGGCGGGTTCGGCCAAAACAACGTGTTACGACAGGGACGCCTATCATTGCAAGCATTTTGCAGCAGGTATAAATGATCTCGTGACATCTCATAAAGTCATTAAATACGTCTGGCATTTAGTTAGACTTGATGGAGTCTATGCACTTACTTTTCACTAAGTGCAGTTTTGGGGATCAAGCTAAGACTGAGTGGGTTATGCCACGTTACTTCACGTCGTTCCTTATCAACGGTAACGTGCAAATCTCCCCCTAACGACGGGGAGAACAGTCTTAGCGATGTCACTTTCGCATATCATGCGGTAAAGAGATCGCTTGCCAAGGTTACTCTATCAATAGATAGGTAAGGGATTTATAATCGACTTATGTCCCCTTCAGAGGTCCATATTTTGAACGCTATAGCGGCTCAATCAAAATATTAATTAAGCACTCCAAACACGCGTTAATATGAGACTTCTGGCTCATAACCAGTAATCAGCTGGTACGCATATGATGTCTGAGTGTCTATGGGCCTCATAACGGACCAATCCAGCAAAATAGCATAACCCCACACGGAAATATAAATCTTGGTGCGAAAGACCAAGAAATGCATGCAATCATTTGCAGTCGCATCATCAAACTTTCCGTGAGTCCATTTGGGTCTGAACATAATCGTCATGATGTTCAATTTCAATTTCCAAACTCAAGTAATTCAAATCGAAATTTCGATTTTTACTCTTCGGAATTATCATGTCGACTAGACTTTTCAGGATAATCCAGATCATGAGCCATCAACTTAATGATAGGGCTAAAAGTTTGGGAAATGCTGCATTTCTGTGGACAACAATAATCATGTGACCTTATTTTCGATGCATCAACCATAACCATTTATATTTTTGGTCCGTCTTATGGTTGGATAAGTCCACAATAACTCCTTCAATTCTTTAAAAGAATTCTACGAGTCCATTTCATGATCTTTACACATACTAGTCTTTCAAAGTGAGCAATAATGGCATGAATTTCGGATTAATCGCGAAATATATTCTCAGAGAGAATCCAAATGCGATGCAATTATAAATCAAGCATCGTCTTTTGATCCGGGAATATCTCATCTGGTCAATGCCACAATATCAAAATGCTCTTATCAATCGACGACAGGCGAGTGAAAGTACAGACAATCATGTCTTAGCATCTAAATCATTTATCATTTCGACGACAGGAGAAATGATAAGGTAACTTTAAATGCTTTAAAGAACGTGGTAGCAACCACTTGAAAGACATTTCAACTCTTCTAAAATACGCTTTTGGTCGTATTGAATAGAGGCTATGTAAAGAAATTTTAATTCTTTCATGAGCTATTACCAGATAACACTGGTTTTCTCGAATATTTTATAACTCAACAAGGTACGACATGACCTATAAGAATATAACGCCTCATATTTGACAAATCAATTTGGCTTTACCAAAGATTTCTATTTGGAACGACATGTCCAGAATCGTTGTCACTGAGTACTCTTTTAGGCAAGTAGTTGGTGAAATTATATGGTACACTGTTACCCACTATTTCCAAAAAACCAACTACACCACAATTATTTCCTAAAATTTCATAATTTAAAGTTTGGTCACATTTGTCAAAGGAATTTGCTCAAAACACTTTAAATTAATTCGAGAAATTTCGTAAACAGGCAAACCATAATCCAAAAGTATGGTCCAAATGGAAAAATAATAATCCAAATGGAAAAACATAATCCAGATGAGCGAAAAAAAATCGCTCAATGATTTATCAAAATCAATAAAGAAAGGTATCAAACTCATTTGAGCCACAAAATCGGGGGTCTCAAGAGTTTCCTTTCAATTAACTTTAACCACATTAGCATCGGTTTTTCCACCTTTATAATAGTTGTGAACTATTTAAGGAGTAACCGTGCATGACCTTTGTTTTTATAGCATAGAGTTGGCTCCTTGAGCATTATCTCTTGCTTTGTGACAACGGGCTATATTATTCCTTTCAATTATTGTCTTGGAGCCACATGTTTTCGATTTTAACGATTGTCTAAAATCTCGTTTGGCTAGGCGATTCATCAGGATCACGATAGTTCAAGACAAATAGCACTTGTCTCGGTTCTCGATTCGTGGAAAAAAATGTACACGAAGAGCATTAATATCAGGCAAACAATTCGCCATTGACCCAATAGGATTAAAACTACTCACCGGGGTAATTTTCTTATCCAATAACAGATGGGCGATAAAGGAACATGGTGAATATAAATTCACGATACTGCTTATGGAATACAATTTTCAAGCTAGTATTTTGGTGAATGATAGCTCCAATATGTCAATTTCAGACATTTGTTCACCATAGACGTCATCACATCTCAAATGTGGCGGCGGAATAAAATCAACATCTTAGCACTCATCAAAAATGGCATCCAAAAAAAATTTGGCATCACATTTTCACACATCAGGTGAGTAACATGTGGTGACGGAATAACATCAACGTATAAACATCCGCAAATATGTTTTGCGATTTTTCTCATCATAGATGGCATCCAACATGTGTTGGGAGTTCTGGATTATTTTTCATATACAACGACTGGTTTATATGTTTATGGTTTGCACAAGCATAAATTTTATTTCGAAACGACAGGTTCGAAAAATAGTTTTGCTTTTAATCTGAATCGGTTCTCATTGATCGACGACGGGTCGATATTGAAACACCAATTCAGCGAAACATACATCACTATATAAACACACTCGGGGAAATTATTATTTAGTCAACCTCTTTCGGTAGCTCTACTTGAAAAACGACCAGGAAAGACGGTGAGGGTGGAGGACACGAATGCCACTTAAAACTCGACCTCATTAGGATATCGACTTCTGCCTATATCTTTCCTAGACATCGTATCCAAATAGGTGAGCCTATTTAGGGAAGATTCATAATTTTTCCAACTTAAATGTGAATATATATGATTTCGCAATCTACCATTCATGGCAATAAATAACAGATGTATCTATTCTAGATAACCACATATATATACAAGACATTATAAAATATATTCATGATATATATCTAATCATGCAGTAGATTTGGTGATAAACTAAATCAATTCAGGATTATCAATCACACAAATTATATCATACCAAATATCAAAAGATATGTTGATTATGCTAACAAGATATCAATCAATTATCTACGGTTTATTGCCATATAAGTAATTCTATACATGTTAGTTTTAACATGCAAGCAAACAATATATTTTTAATTACCAATTAATTCTATATATGGTAATTTTTAACATGCAAAGTGGTTAAATTATGCATGGAAACATATCAATTTATTCAATTAACATGCAATTTGTATTCACTTGCCTTTTTAATAACTATATATATGCATGTGGGTGAATATTTAGACCGAATATTGACTTTTATAACACATATATATTGTTTTTATGCATGTAATATATTGCAGGGACTATCCGTGTAATTTCAGCAAACTATATATATATATATATATATATATATATATATATATATATATATATATATATATATTTACAGCCTTATTACAGCTTCAGTCCATAATTTCAGACAAGTTTCAGTTTAATCCTTGAGTAATTTACAGAATAGTTTACAGCTTTCAGAGAATTACAAATCAGTACATATGTTTCAGTTTGTTGCAGATTTAATCCCGCAGATTAATACATGTTTTACAATTACATGATTTTCGATTTACAATCCAATTATTGATTGGTTTTACGTACAATAGAATTTCCATATGATATATTTTACCCCTAAAAAAATATGCTTTTACTAGACCTACAATATTACATATAATTGTACGAATTTATACATATAAGGCTCAAGCAGAAGTAAACAATTCAATTTTGTACTTGTTAGTATATGTCTTTTTTTTTTCATGCTAGTAGTAATTTAAACCATATCAAACATGGATATGTACACTGAGAGGTTTCATATGCAGTAGTACTAGATATTCATGGCAACTTGCATATTATTATATATATATATTACAGATACATATATCACAAACCATATCACAATAGTAGCAGTTATGGACGTATCCGAGTAGCACATATACTTAGTAGATGTTATGTTATTGTATTATTAACATGTAGTTTGTTAATATATTCGCTAGGCATAATGTACAGATTACGTCTAACAAAGCCAGACAAGAGTTAAAATATATATACCTTCCTCACGTGTGTTGGTGAAGTTCGATATAGCAAAATCCTAAAAAAACCCGGATAAACCTCAAGGTTTATTGAATCTAGAATCCGTACTTCGATCTCCGAGAGCAGTGCTGATAACGTGTTGTGTGACATATTAGCTCGTTATAGATATATATATAGATATGTATAGATATAGAGAGAGGTATGAGAAACAACAGACGAAGTGTTTATTCATTAATATGATTGTACAGAGAGATACATCAAGAGACCACTGACCCTCTTTATATAATAGAGGGTAGCGTTACAGTTACATATGCTAGGAAAGCCCAAGATAGGCCCAATAGAGTAAGGCCCAAGATGGCCAATAATATCCTAAAACAAAAACAATAAATATGTATAAATTCACTAACAATAAAATCTAATCTCTAACCATATTACTCATAAATTGAAATTTCAATAAAGTCAATCACTACTAAATAATCCTCAATTTTAGAAAATACAATAGGCTCAAAAATACTAATGCATTTTCACAAACATATACACGGTCCACTAAAATATGAACAATATGTAACTGAAGTGATATCGTCCACTTAATGTCCAAATTAAGTACAATTAAGAATATACAATTCTGGAAACTTATACAAACCAAACATGCACTTATACAAACAAAACATGCACTTATACAAACAAAACATGCACTGTACGGCTACTCATTGAATTACCGGTAACCATTAACAAAACGGTTAAAATATAAAACTATTTACTAACGTGTTAAACACCACTCAAATCTAAGCAGTGACCTCAATTCTTAATCTCGTAAACATGACCTTATCTTTATCACAGCACATCAGTGGGAAAACCAAAGCAATTACTAACTAAACCAGAGTATTTACATCACCATCAAATTACATGCTAGCAAATGATCGTTATAACACTTCTTAAAAGAAATTGGTTTAAACACGGAAAAAGTAATGCAAATACCAATTTTTGTGTAAAACCAAATCACGAGAAAACCCCCAACACCAGGAAAAGCATGATATAAAACGTCTCCTATAGTATAACCGGAAATATCAATTTTTTTAAAACAAAAGGTTTTTCCGAAAATGATTTCCTAAAAAACTATCTTAGACAACCATAAATAATATTATGTGAATGCATACACCAAAATTATTGCATTAACATACAAAACATAAAAATATCGTTTAATATTGTTGGATACGCTGTAATGAATACAATAATTTCTACGAAAAAAGAAACGGAAAAACAAACAGAAAAAATAGTTTTCTCAAATATATAAATATCAAATACATGATTTAAATTTTAAAAAAATATAAATGATACCGAAATGCACTAAATTCCGAGACAAGATAACTATAAACAGTTTCTCTTAAACGATATTTGTCATGCCATATTTCTGCTCTTCTAGCTGAATAGGGCACTTCATTTCCAAGGTACATCGTCTATCACATGTGGCTCGATGAAACGGTATCGAGTCACGGTCAAGCCATTGGTAGAGTTATTCTCTCTCTCTATATATATATGCATATGTGAGTGTGTGAATGTGTATATGCTATGTACATGAAACTTGTTTTGGAAAAAGGTTATTAAAAAATGGACCAAGAACATTCCTTTTAAACATTCTCTCTGTAACTCTTTTACAAATTAAGACACACATAAACATAAATGGGGAGAATAAAGGTTTTGCAACCACTAAATAAATAGCATTCAAAACTATGAAAACCACTCGTTTTTCAGCATCTCTTTGATATTTGCTAACAACCCAAAACACCTTATGTCTCTCTCATCTCTAGGTAAAACTATCTAGCTCACTCTCTCTCACTCTCTCTATCTATCTATCTTCCTCCGTCTTTCTCGCATGTCCCTTTCTCTCTCTCTTTCCTTATCATCCATGGCAGATCACTCTGTCAAATCTTCCATCCACCATTCGTTGGAGATTGTTCGTCCTAGCAGCCTCGTCGGAGTCACCATAATCGTCATACAACTTTGACAGGTTCACAATTGGACTTGGTAATCACATAGTTAAGGCTTCTTAGTTTGGTGCTGGTTTGGGGGGTTTCATTGTACGTTGTGAACTTCCGTTCACGATTGGATTTTCAATCCCGTTTTTTTTAGGTCTCAAGAAACTATTCTTTTGGTTGAAAATTTGGTCCCATTTACTGTTGAATTTAGATGTAGGTGAGTTATATTTGATGGATTGTTGATTAATTACATTTTACACTTGCTTGGCTGTAGCTTTAAGTCAAAAATGAGTTCGGAATAAAATTGAATTTTGACCTGATTATTAATTGATTATATTTTAGAGTAGTATGTTTTTTTTATTAAAAAATTGTACTTTCGATTGACTCATATGCACTTTAAATAGAATGGTATGGAATTTCGGTTGACCCACATGCACTTTAATCTAATATAATTCACTTTGTATTGAACTTTATGCACTTTAAACTAATCATAAGCACTTTAAACTGGACATTCTGCACTTTGAACAAAACCATATGAAGTTTTAACTAAATGGTATGCACTTCAAATCAACGTTATGCAATTTTAACTAAATATTCTATGATTTTAGCGAACCTTATGCACTTTTAGTGAAAATTCAAAATTATGCACTTTGAGTGAACCATATGCACTTTCAAATCAACGTTATGCACGTTTAACTAATTATTATGCACTTTAGTGACACGTATGCACTTTAGTGAAGCATATGCACTCTAAAATCAGCGTTATGCACTTTTACCTAAATAGTATGCAGTTCTAGTGAAGTGTATTTACTTTTTGTGTAAATTATTCACTTTTGGTGAAGCAGATGCACTTTTACTCAAAATTATGCACTTTTCGGTAACCGGGTATGCATTTTAAAATCAACGTTATGTATTTTTAACTAAATATTATACACATGTAGTGAACCGTATGCACTTTTAGTAAAAATTATTCACTTTTAGCGAAACGTATGCATTTTAAAAATCAACGCTTTGCACTTTTAACTCAATATTATGAACTTTTCGTAAACCATATGCGCTTTATATACACGTTATGAACTTTACCATGCAATTTTGAGATTTTGTTTTTTCATGTTTATGAATTTTCTAAGAATATTTTTTAAAATGTTAGAAGTTATTATATTCCCTTTTGAAATGATATTAATAAACGTTATGCACAATAAAAAAATGATATTAATAATATTCACTTTTGAAATATCGGGATGTTGCAATAAATATTTCGAAGGTCAAAACAGTCAAACAAAGATCATAAGTAAAATGGGTGTAAAAAAACATTTATGGGTAAAATAGATTTTCCGGTTGATTGGTTTACCGTAAAACATTTTTTTTGGGAAAACTTTTCCCAGATATCCAGTAAAATTGGGGGAAACGATTACCCCGTAAATAAAGTTGTAAACGGTTTACCAAGGCTCTCTCTATATTATTTCTAATACTAGCATTATAACAATTATTAATTATAGGTCTACTCTTTCAAAATTATTTAATAATTAGTCCAATTCCATCTAGTAATCAATAAAAAAAGGAAAAAACAGGAAAATTTCTAAAAAATAACAAAAATGGAAAAAAAATAAAAAATTCTAAAAACCCAAGAAATTTTGAAAAAGGTAAAATCTAATTAACCAATAAAAATAAAATAAAATAAAACAAAAACTAGGAAAAAATCTAAAAAAAAAATAACAAAAAATGGAAAAAATAAAATAAAAAATTCCGAAAAATCTAAAAAACCCAAGAAAATTTGAAAAAGCTAAAAAAAGTTAATAATATTGTCTATACTTATAATTTTATGAGTTTAAAGGTTGAAAATTTACAAGTTATTGTAAGTGACGTATATGAAATAAAATACGTGTTTAGCTTAAATTTCCTATACATGTTGAGAGTTTTACCAATTATTTGTTAAAAAAAACTTTAGTTTGTATAAAATTTTAGGTGCAAAACTTTTTATGCACTAACCGGGTGTAAATGAAAAGTAAACAAAAGTTTTCAGTATAAATTTTTTCCATGGAAATATTTTTCTCATGTAAAACTTTTACTATGAAACAAACGGAACCTTAGGACAACAAGTAGGGGGTGTATCACCAACAATCTCGGTATGAATGGCAATAGATAATACTGCCATAGTTACCAACTAGGGCATCACCACCACAACCAGTTTATAAGTGGACCTCATTGCACCTTCCGTTGTTATGCTTGTATTTATATAAGGCTTGTATGTGTGTTAATTAGCGCCTTCATCCATTTATAATATGAATAGAAAGTATTCACAACTCATTAATGGTAAGTAAGGAAAAATTAACAAAACATACTACTTTTAAAATTAAATTAACAAAAACATACCTTCAAAAATTTTATTATCAAAAACATACCATATTAATACTAACGTACCAGGTTAATTATTTATCTTCTCAAACTATTTTTCTCCCTCTCTCTTCCTGTAACACTCTCTCCATCCCCCTCTCTATCATCTAAGATTACTCTCTCTTCTCCAGTTTCTATATATGTCCACCCCATCTCTATACTGTCTAAAATCCATTGTCGTTCTCTGTCACGTAATTGATGAAATTGACCTCCGTCTCTTCTTTTTTCGGTGGTGGCACCGTCGTCGTCGGTGTCGTTCTCTCCTCCTATGATTTGAATCGGAGTGTGTGAATGTAACATCCCATATTTTTATAAATGGTTTTATTTATAATTTAATCTATCCAAAAACGTTTTATACTAATTTTTAGCCAAAAACCGAAACTCTTCCGAAAAACTTTATTTTAAAACTTGTTACTAATTTTATAAATAAAAAAGATCCAATAGTTTTGTTTCTAAATATTTGTTATTTTTGAGCAGCAAAATAATATTTTTGATTTTTAGTTAACTTTTAGAACTTTGGGGACCAAATAGTTCGCTTCCCCAAACTCTCTCAAAACAGTTTGCTAAATCTCTTTTCAGCGCACTTTTCAAAACAGAAAACCAAAAACAAAGAGAGAAAAGAGAGAAAAGAGAGATTCTAAAGCTTAGAAAGAAGAAGAAGAAACCCCTTTGGCGGATTTTTACCGGAAGCATCTCCTCTACGAACTAAGGTAACGGGGGTTATCCATTGCGACTGGACGGGGTTGTATGTTAGGGTTAGATCTTGCGTTTTATAAAATTTGGGGGTTTTTCTTTTATCTCAATTATATTCGATTAAATTGTTAATTGGGTTTTATGTGTTGCTCTTTTGGTTCACTTATTTGAATTTGAAAATTGGGAATTTAGACATATGTATTTCGAATTAATGAGAATATAGATGGGTTTTTGTATTTTTATGAATTGTCATGTGTTATTATAATAGTTGATGAAATTGGGTAAATTTATGTTGAATAAAGATGAATTCGAGTTTATGCATACAAAGTGTTTGTTAAAATGCTTGAATGAGATTTTATGTTGTTGGGCTTGTTTGGCTAGTTGTGATTCTAGTACCTATGCTTATGTGTTTTTGTTGAATTGCGTTAAATTAACATTTGGGAATGCTAGTATTTTGAGAATGTGATTTTGTCGAGAATTGTGATAATTGAATGGTATAATGTTATTGGCCGAGGCCTTGTGATTTATTTATTGGCAATGGTCTATGTCTCTTCCTATACCGGGGAGATAAGACGAGCCGAGGGGTATAGGGAATGACTCGTCTTACGGACTGGGGCGAGTGGCGTGAGAGGTCCAAGTGCGGACTTTAAATATTTATTTGTTGACAATGGTCTATGCCTCTCCCTATACCGGGGGTATAAGACGAGCCGAGGGGTATAGGAAATGACCTACCTTACGGACTGGGGTAGGTGGCGTGAGAGGTCCATGTGTGTTATTTTTATATGTTGGTAATGGTCTATGTCTCTTCCTATACCGGGGGCATAAGACGAGCCGCGGGGTATAGGGAATGACCTACCTTACGGACTGGGGTAGGTGGCATGAGAGGTCAATATTTGTTATAGATGTGTGTTGGAGTTACTTAATTTATTTCATTGTATGATGTTATTACATTTCTTTTTATACGTTGTTATTGTAGTTGTTGTTTATGAGTTCTTGCATTTGTTGGATGGAGTGACGGTATCATGTGTCGTGTCGCCCCGTCTACGTATGTGCGTGGGACTCACCATTACAGTTTTGTCTTTCAGGTACAACTTAGGTTGAGGCATTTGGATATGAGCATTAGCGATGTATCGCATGGGTTCGGGGCTTCTTTTAGTCGCTTTCTTTTTACTTAGTCCATTTTGAGGTTGTAGCCTACGGGCAAATTACATTCGTTTGATACCTTTTCTTTTATTAATCTGTTAAAACCATATTGTCTTGTAGTCGCGTTTGGCAAACATTTTTAGTTCATTCATTTAATTGTTCCTTTAGCTCGCAAATTGTTTTCCTTTAAAAGTTAAATTTTGTACCAACATGTTCTTTTTTTCCTTTTGTTCAAAAGGTCACGCATTGATGTCCGTTTTTCGGATTTCGGGGCGTGACAGTGAATATGTATTTATGTATGTATATCTGAATTGAAAAATTTTGGTATTGAATTTGGGAATTGAAAGTGTGAATTGAGCTAAATTGAGTTTAATAACATATGTACCCAATACGAGTAGTATATATAGTTTGATATTCTATTCATTTGTTTGTTGTCTTTTGTATTAAGAAAGAAAATGGGAGACAAAAACAAAGAAAAAGTAACTTTTTTATTATGTATTTTTATTAAAAAAAAACTTTAAAAACTATCATTTGACCTCCTCTTAATATTATGAAAAAAATTACTCCCGTTTTTCGTCTTCATACCCTTATTTTAAGTTCATATTTTAATTTTAAAAGTTCATACACTTATTTTTAAAGTTCATACCTTATTTTAAAAGTTCATACCCCGATTTTTAAACTTCATACCCCAATTTTTAAGTTCATACCCCGATTTTTAAAATTCATATCTCAATTTTTAAGTTCATACCCCAATTTCTAAAATTCATATCTCAATTTTTAAAGTTCGTACTCCCGTTTTTCGTGTTCATACCCTTATTTTAAGTTCATATTTCAATTTTAAAAGTTCATACCCTTATTTTTAAAGTATATACCCCAATTTTAAAGTTCATTTTCTTGTTTTTAAAGTTCATATATCGATTTTTAAACTTCATACCCCAATTTTTAAGTTCATACCCCGATTTTTAAATTTCATATCCCGATTTTTAAGTTCATACCCCAATTTTTAAAATTCATATCTCAATTTTTAAAGTCATATCCCAATTTTTAAAGTCATACCCTAATTTTTAAAGTCATACCCTAATTTTTAAAATTATATCCCGTTTTTTTCGAGTTCATACCATTTTTTCCGATTTAATACCCTATTTTTATTTTCGTTTTCGAACAAATATTTTTTTATACTAGATTTTTCCCGATTTCATACCTTCCTTTTTTGAGATTTCATACCCTTTTTTTTTGAATTCATACCTTTTTTTCAATTTCATATACTTTTTTTTTATTAAAGGTATGTTTTTGATAATATAACTTTGAATGATATATTTCTGTTAATATAATAGAGATAAGTTATGTTTTTGTTAATTGCCCCTGTTAAGTAATGATTATCTTCCTTAATAAAAAAAATAATCTTGATTGCGTCTGTTATTTCCATTATTAATTATATGTGTTATTAATGCACGCATGTGGTCATATCTCATATATAGAATCTTCTCATTTATTGATACGATATATGTCCAATACATACATGTGATAAGATCTTATTTATATTAATGATATCAATGGATAAGATCTTATTTATATTCATAATATCAATGGATAATGTCAATGATTATTCATGGGATTCGTTTATGTTACAATGATATCATTTAACATGAGGATCAACAGTTATAGAGAAACCTATCAAATTACAATAATTTCTTTAATTCGGATCAACAATTATTGAATAATTTCTCCATGTTTAACAAAAATCCTATAAATACCATTGACCTTAAATTTTTGTACATTAACACTCCATACCAATAGTTTCACCAGTAATCCGCATCATTTAATATGTCACTTCATTATTTTTTATGACAATGGTCGAGTTGGGCTGAGCTTGGATGCGTTGTACCTGATGTATAAGTCACGTAAAAGTGCTGGAGACTTTCAAAAAGACGGGAACAATTTCCTATTGCTTCAGCACACTTTTCAAGTGCCAAATAACTGTCGTGGCAGTTGTAACTTGCTGTTTTTGAGCCCTGTGACTGCTTATACAATAGTTTAAGTATATGGCAGAGTTTATATCATACTCCTATTAATATAAGTAAAACCAAGAGAAATAAAACCGCCAAATTTTGCCAGTTTTTTCCAACAATGCCCCTATTCTAATTTACTAATTACACATATATCATAATACAATTCAAATACATAAATAACTAAATAAGTATGCTAATTCCCACATATAAAACATATTTATGTACTATTAATATTCAAATTCTCTCCCAAACTATACTTCTATAACAATAAAACATCATATTACTCCTTATACACAATTATTAATGTACTATATTCATTCCATCATTTTATCATTTTTTTGAAAATTTTAAATTCATTTGTCCGTGATCATATTTATATACGTATCGCATACACAACGCGTGGGCTACGATTACTAGTAATTTTTATATGAGTTTAGGATTAAGAACACTTGTAAAAATGTATGTTATATGGAACCTAATATTAATGAGACTTATAATGGGTTGGATGCAGCTGTAAACTTGTGTGTTTGTTCATTTACGCTCGCTTACATTTACATGCATTTGCTTGTCTTAAACCTATCCAGAATTGTGCAGTTTCGTTACATCAAAATACAATGTGATCGAGTGAGTAAACACGAGTGTTTGGTGAGACAAACACAAGTGTGCGAGTGAGCATTGTGACTGACTGTTTAGGCTGCGTTTCAGTCCAAAACGAGCCATCACGTGGTTGTTTTCTAGAGCGAAAAACAACCCCGATACACCAACCACAATTAAAACTCGTACAGTACCTGATGTACAGCATTTGCAAAATGGTTCCCTCCGTCTTTCTCACCTGTCCCTTTCCATCTCATCTTTCTCTATCATCCATGGTACATCACTTCCCCTAATCTTCCCTCCACCATTCGCCGGAGACTCTTCATTCTAGCAGCCTCATCAGAGTTACCATAATCGTCGTAGATACGACTTCGACCGGTTCGCGATTGGATTTGGTAGTCACATAGTTGGGGCTTCTTGGTTTTGTGCTGGCTTGGGGGGTTTCATTGCAGGTTGTGAGCTTCTGTTCGCGATTGGAAGATTTTTAATTGATTATATTTTAGAGTAGTATGGTTGTAGATTTTAAGTCAAAAGGATGCCTTGTTGATTTAAAAAAATACAATTTCGGTTGACCATATGCACTTTAAACTAATCGTATGCACTTTATATAGAATGGTATGGACTTTCGGTTCACCCTCATGCACTATAATCTAATCTTATTCACTTTATATTGAACTTTAACCCATATGTACTTTAAACTAATCGTAAGCCCTTTAAACAAGCATTTGACGGGATGCTCTTATACTTCAGATGTGAAAATTTATTTTGGAGAGAAATGCTAAATAGCGTAATCTATTCATGTCTCTCTTGATTGATAACTACAAATTGTCCTCAAATATGACAAATGTTTCATCTAGATTGTGAGATAGTACACATGTACTTCATACATGGCTAATACCAGCTCGAAGTCATATACACTCTCTAGTCGTCTCATAGAGCACGAGCAGATCGGAATGATTTGTTTGGAGTCTTTTCAAGACCTCCAAGATTGTTTTATTCCCGATGGTAAATACAAAACCATGATGAGAATATCCCTTATACGGGTCTGATAAGTAACTGGCATCGGTATAACCGAAAAAGGGTTGCGTTAATTCGAATACTTAATGGGGTATGTACACTCAATAACTCAAATGGGATAAACAAGCCCACTTTTAAAATTACCTTAAGGTAACGAAATATGTCTTTAGTTGCATTCTCATGGCAGCGTGTTAGCGCGATGATGTGTCAAGCTATTCCATTCACATCAAATGAGATGTTTGTCCTAACATATTAGACCAAGTAAAATGATGTGCTTGTTGTATTTAGATATGAACATCATGGTTTGATGTCTCTTTATCGTCACACCAGTGACGGAACGGGTCTATATCAATGTATAGTGATCAAACGATCGTGGGAGAATCTGACGACTTAACATCATGATGACTAAAACGTCATAACACCTTCCACCTTCCGGGTGTAGCTAGAATCATGGACTTAGATTCTATCATTACGGAACTCGATTACCAGGCCGAGTAACTACTGTGTATTCTAAATTTCCTTCATCTCGAACGGCAAATCCAAAAGTGGATTGCATCAAAACACGCAAGGGCATAATACTTATACAAGTATCCCAAGATGATCAAGTACTCACTTAGGCAGGTAGACCACATTCACTCAGATTATATTAATCCATACAATGAACATCTCAGTTAATTGAGAACATGTTCTGTGGTCAGGAACTACTTGATTCAGGCATCTGAAGTCCTACTTGGACCTTCATCTAAGTCTCTTTGTCTAAATCCCCATAGAGACAAAACTATGACCACAATCACATGCTGCACATTCAGTTTTTCGAAAACTAATAAACTGATAAAGTAGGGGACCATTATAACGTCCATTACGATGAAATAAACCATCTTGTAATCAATTACAATGTGTGAAGGAAGCCTTGTGCTACTATGAAAGAACTGATACAGTCTCATTATTCTCATCACGTTTTTTTATGAATATCTAAATAAACAATCTGGTTTAACGTTTGAGTGGTGTTAGAGCTACTGGTCCGAACACTCTTTTTGCTAAGGAATTTTACTTGGATTGTAAGTTTCCATTAGGCTAGTCTGATCTTCGTTGACAGACAGTCAACGGTACATGGTTCTCTGCCATAATTTGCTCATTATATCAGTCGCCACCGAATATATGAAGTAATCAATGACAATCTCGTTTTGCTTCAATATCGTCTAAGATATCATGATCGACAGATGTTTCAAGATTCTCATGATGAGGAGGAATCACACATCCCCTTGATCATTTATAATCTTGCGCGACAAACGAGTTTCAGATCACCTCCACTGGGGCTTAACGAAATAAGAACCGGTCAACTTACTCATTTTTCGGGAAGGACAACAGACTGGACAGCCGACAACATCGTCCTTTGCTTGGTGGATTAGGCCAAAGCAACGTGTTACAACATGAACCCGGCATCCGACAGGGACGGCTATCCTTGCAAGCATAGTTGCAATAGGTATAAATGATCTCGTGACATTTAGTCATTAAATGCGAGTGACATTTGATTAGACTTGGGGGAGTCTATACACTTAATTATCACTTAGTGTAATTTGGGGATCAAGCTAAGACTGAGTGCGTTAATGTTACGTTATTTCACGTCATTCCTTATCAACGTTAATGTGCAAATCTCCCCCTAACGACGGGGAGGACAGTATTAGCGATGTCACTTTCGCATGTCATATGATAAATAGATCGCTTGCCAAGGTTACTCTATCAAATGATAGGCAATGGATTCATAATCGACGTTTGTCCCGATTTTCGTAGAACCATATTTTGAACGCTTTAGCAGCTCAATCAAAATACTAATTAAGCATTCAAACACGCGTTCATATGCATGAAACATCTGGCTCATAACCAGTAATCAACTAGTACACAAATAGTGTTTGAATGGCTATGCACTTCCGACACACCAATGCAACAATATGCAATACATCTTAACCCCACACAGAAATAACTTTTGGTGTGCAAAACAAAAAGTGCGTGCAATCATTTGCAATCGCTTGACTAAAATTTCTGTGAGTCTTTTTGGGTCTGAACATAATTGACATGATGGTCAATTTATATTCCCAAAGTCAAGTAATACACATCGAAACTTCGATGTTAACTATTCGGCATTATCAAGTCGACTAGACTATTTAGGATAATCTGGATTATAAGCCATCAACTTAATGATTAGGCTTAGAGTTTGGGAAATGTTGCATTTCTGTGAACAACAATAAGCATGTGACCACATTGTCGATGCATCAACAATAACCATATATATTTATGGTCCGTAGTATGGTTGAATAAGTCCACAAATATCTCATTTAATTCTTTCCAGAATTCTACAAGACTATTTTAGTAATCTTTAAACATACTAGTCTTTCAAGGAGAGCATTAGTGGCATGTATTTTGGATCAATCACGAAATTATTCCTCAAAGATAATCCAAACGTGATGCGATTATTAATCCAGCATCGTCTTTTGACCCGGGTATATCTCATCCGGTCAATGCCACAATGTCAAAATATTTTTGTCAATCGACGACGGGCAAATGATAGTATAGATAATCATGTCTCAACATCTAAGAACCCTTATCAATCGACACAGGAGAAATGATAAGGTAGAAACCACTTGAAAGACATTTCAACTTCAAGAATATGCTTTTCGTCGTATTGGGTGGTGGTTGTGTAAAGAAATTTCAATTATTTTTCTTGAGCTATTTTCAGATATCACTGCTATTTTCGAATATCTTATTACTCAATAAGGTATGACAGGAGCTACACAAGTACAAAACCTCATATTTTGACAAATCAATTTGGTTTTACCAAAGATTTTGACTTGGAACGACAGGTCTAAAATCGTTGTCACTAAGGATTCTTTAAGCAAGTAGTTGGCGAAATTATGTGGTACACTGTTACTCACTATTTCCATACAACCAACTATCCCACAAGTATTGCATGAAGTTTCATAATTTAAAGTTTGGTCACATTTTTAAAGGAATTTACTCAAAAATACTTTAAATTATTTTGAAAATTTTCATAAATAAGTAAACCATAATCTAAAAGTATAGTACAAATGGAAAAAACATAATCGAGATGAGCGACAAATCAGCTCAATGATTTATCAAAAATCAGTAAAGAAAGGTATCAAACTCATTTGAGCCACAAAATCGGGGGTCTCAAGAGTTTCCTTTCTGTTAATTTTAAACACATTCGCTTCGGTTTTTCCACCCTTATAATAGTTTTTAACTATTTAAGTAGTAGTCGTGCATGACCTTTGTCATTTATAACACAGAATTGACTCATTTAGCACTGTCTGTTGCTTTGGGACGGCATGCCCAATTGTTCATTTCAAAGTCTGTCCTGGAGCCACAGGTCTTCAGTTCAGACGATTGTCTAAACCGCTTGGCTACGCGAGCATCAGGCTCGTGACAAATCGAGACAACTAATTCTAGTCTCGTTTCTCTATTCGTTGGCGAGGTCCACGAAAAGCATTAATATCAGGAATAAAAATTGCCATAAACCCCGTAGGACGTGTAATCCCTCATCAAATGAGGTTTTTTTCTCATTCAACAACAAATGCGTGATGTGCTAAAGAACATAGTGAATTTATATTCATGATACTGCTTATGAAATACGCTTTCTAAGCTAGTATTTTGATGAAGGATCACTCATGTTTGTCGATTTCAGACAATTGTTCACCATAGACATCATCACGTCTGACATGTGGCGACGGAATAACATCATCGCTTTAGCTTTCATCCTGCGAGTAACAACAAACTCGTGTTTTACTTATCAATGATGGCATCCAAAAAATTTGGGCATCACATGTTCACACATCAGGATGACTAACATGTGGTGGAAAATAACTCGCCTAAACATTCATTTCGTAAGTATTCTTCGCGATTTTCCTCATAGATGGCATCCAACATGTGTTGGGAGTTCTGAATTACTTATCATATAAAACGATTGATTTATATGTTTATGGTTTGCACAAGCACAAACTTTGTTTCGAAACGACAGGTTCGAAAATAATAGTTTTACTTCTCAAGTGAATAGGTACTCGCTATATAAACATACATCACTATATAACACACACTCCGGAAAATTATTATTTAGTCAAACCCTTTCTGTAGCTCTACTTAAACACGATCAGGTAAGACGGTGAGGGTAGTGGGCACGAATTCCACTAATACACCGACCTCATTAGGATAGCAAGTATTCGCCTATATATTTCCTAGACATCGTATCCAAATAGGTGAGTCATTTGGGGAAGTTTCATAATTTTTTCAACTTAAATGTGAAAATAGATGATTTCACAAATTAAAATATTTTAAACATGGCAGTGATTCCATATATAGATGTTGCTATTATCTGATTTACTATTTATCATCAATCAGGACAGAATATATCACAATTTATAATATAAAGATCTAATTAATCTATTATTATTATTATTATTATTATACTGTTATATGCAAATAATTTATTCATGTTAATTACAACATGGATGTGAGCAGTATATTTTAATTACCAATTCACCATATCATGCAAGGAGGACAAGTTTAATTAGCATTATAGTTTTTAAATTCAATTTACCAATTATTTATTTAACAATATCTAAATAAATATTCTACAAATTAATCTATTGTTTTTATGCGTAATTTTTTAATTAAATTAATTTACAAGATACAATATAATCTTACAATATAATCATGTAAGGAAACAAATAATGCTAACTACATAATCTTAATGGTTTGAGAATAGTCTACCTATTAGTAATGGATATTATTCGGGAGATATAGGCCTATTTACGGTTCATTGTTATCAGTATAACAACACAGACAGCTTTTCCGTAACATACATACAAAACAAAGACATGGATGTGTGTGTTTCTACATTAAGATATTCCAATTTCATAATTAGATATATACAGAACCGTAACAGATTAGTTTAGTTCTCCTGTAACTTTCATCTTAGAAAAAAAAAATACATGAACAGGTAGAATGCAATTGATGTCATATTATACTATATACGTTTCATACACGTCTTCAACAATTGTAATATGCAATATTAGACAAACCAGTAACAAAACCAATAATTTGGTTTCCATGCACAAGTAACAGAATCATATATTGTTAAAAAAAAATCATATAGTTTTCGATATTACAAATATATCCTATAACATGCAGGGTGTTATAGTTTCTTTTGTTATTAACAATAATCTAGAGTGTAGTGAACACAAATATAATACATGAGATACCGGTTCATACATTTGCAGAAACAATTTAATTTGCACCGAATCAATATTAGTGTGCAGGCATATAGTATAATCAACCGATCATGTCGTACGGTTATTAAAGGTTTGTGTACCTTACTCCGGTTATTTTGGTGAAAACGGTAGGAAAAGAAAAACAGAACCCTAGTCGTAATTTTTATAACCCGATCATCGAGCGTATACCCAATCTAACTCCAATCTCCGTAAGCAAAGTGTCGATAACGTGTTGTGTGACATATTATCTCAATATAGATATATATGAGATCTGTATAGATATAGAGAGAAGTATAGAAAGAAAAAACAAAAGAAAGTTTCATTCATATGATATGTTTGTGATATAGAGATACATATATAAGACCGTCTAACCGTTTTTATATAATATAGAATATAGTTACATATGGAAGGAATTAAACTTAAGGCACAAGGTGAATCCATCGGAGTAAGTGAGGAGTAAGACTCCAAAAAATATTCTACAACATGTTTCGTTATTTATCAAAACTTTTGTTAATTATGAATTAGTTTCTTTAAAACTTTCTTTAATTACGAATTATTTCTCAAACTGTCGTTAATTAAAAAAGTTTCAACATAAGATCAACATTTTTTAAATGAGTCGGGTTGGGTTGAAACCAACATTTTTTCTATCCCTTCGTACAGAGTACCAATGGGGTATTTTCCATATTTATTTTTGTATGAAAGTTAAAGTTAAAAAACATTTTCCTAGGAATATGAAACAGCGCCATATCTTTGATTCAAAAATTCAGACCGAATTGGAACACTCTCTCCCTCTCTTTTATATATATATATATATATACCAGTAATGTATATAAATATTATTCTGTACAAATAAATTTAAAATTTTTAAAAAAATGAAAAAATGATTGAATAAATATATTAAATTAATAATTGTATATAATGAATAATAGAAGTATGTGTGAGTAGTAACATATTTGTTTGGTTAGTTATGCATTTAAATTGCATTATGTTATATGATTAATTACTAAATGAGAATAAGTTTATTTTTGAAAAAAATTAATAAAATTTGACAGATTCATTTCTTTTTGGTTGATTTATATTAATAGTATAATATACACACAATTTATATTTGGGGAAGTTATATGTATATCAACTCCGATATTTTTTTACAAAAACTTTTTTGAGACATTAACTCCGATATTTTTTTACAAAAACGTTTCAAATCAATATTTGATTAATGCAAATCTTTACGGTTTCACGACGGGGACACAAATACGTGTCTTGTTTTTTTTTTCTTTCCGAGATGTATAATAACATGTTTTGAAAATTACGGTAAAATTTAAAATTTCAAAACATGTCATTATAAATCTCGAAAACAAAGACATTGTGTTTCTGCTAAACAGGCTGTATTGTTGTGGTTGCATTAATCAATGTTGATTTGGAGTATTTTTTTTTTAAAAATAACAATAATATGCGTACAGTAGATATACATATATCCTCATCTTTATATTTTATAGGGTTAGTTAAGGTTTAGTGACATGTGTTTTGGTCAATTTTAGGATTGGTGACCTAACTTTTTACAATTCCGTTTTAATGACCTAAATTTATATTTTGACTTGTTTTAGTGACCCGCCGTTATATTTTTTTAGATGAAAACCGTTTTAAAGTTTCAATTTAGCCCGTTTAGTTTAAAACTTAACGATAAACGCTTAAAAATTGTAAATATTACACTTATATAAGCTCACTTAAATTACATACTTATATAAGCTCACTTAAATTACACACTTATATAAAACATGCGTTTAAATGAGTTACACAATTAGCAAATAAAATAAATACAAGTATCGAACAATTAGTTGGGACGATATAAATATATATTTATAAAGCCATTTAATTGAAAGTATAGTTACTAACAACTCAATTTCAATGTAAGGGTTATAATCTAAATTGACTCTTATTTTATTTTAGCATAAAACTCGTCATTCAAAAAATTTATTAGTCTTTAAAAAGTTTAATAATGAACTTACATAATACGAAGAAAAAACAACGATTTAGCTTGTATTAATTAATTTGTAGCATGTTATTTGATAGTTTTATATCATTTTTAAATTTGCATTAACAAAAATTGTTTTTTTTTTCAATTTATATATGAAGTTGTAATTTGCATTTGATAGTTTTATAAGATTTCATATAAGTGTTTTTATATGTGTAATTTTTATATATTTTAAACCTTTATCTTAAAGTGACTAAATTAAAACTTTAAAACCATTTTGATAAAAAAAAAAAAACTGTAAAGAAGGATCAGTAAAACAATTCAAATTATAGTCACGGCGGGATTGTAAAAAGTCAGCAATTCGATTTTACACTGAAGATAATATGTCCAACGAAGACGATTTCCAATCCTCATTCCCTTATAATAACCCGATTATCACACCAAATCCTCATTCTTTTAATAAACCCAAACTTTCACTAAACCCTAATTCTCTAAACCCTAACTCAAAAACCTCTCATTTATTCTCTAAACCCTATAATAAAGGTTTATCAGAGTCGACTATTGATCGGTTTTTGTTAGATTCGGTTGAAGAGAAGGATACAAATTGTTATTTATCGAATTCGATTGAACCGACAGTTGTTATGGAATTTGGTAGGAGGGTTTTGAAAGAAAAGGGTAAAAGATGTTATTTTTCGGATTCGGTCGAGTCTAGGTTACTTAATTCCGTAGACCCAATTGGCGATTTTGCCGATAAATCCGAGAGAGCTGATATGGAGTTTAGTAGAGGGGTTTTGAAAGAAAATGTTAAAAGATTTAATTTTTCAAATTCGATAGAGTCTAAATTACTTAAATCTGTAGAGCCGTTAGGAGTTTCTGACAAAAAAATGGTTTGTTCGGGTTCGGATATTGAATCTGGTTGTAAAGTTTTGAATGAAAAGGGTAAAAAATGTTATTTATCGAATTCAGTAGAGTCTAGGTTACTTAAATCTGGGTTTTTTTATGGAAATGGTGAACGTGATGATAAATTAGTTTGTTCGGGTTCGGAGCTCGAATCTGGTAGTAAAGTTTTGAATGAAAAGGGTAAAAAATATTGTTCATCGAATTTGCTTGAGTCAAGGTTAATTAATTCTGAAGACCATTTTGGGGATTTTGATGACGGATTAGGTACTTGTTCCGATTTGGATGTGTTGCTTAAGTTATGCGACGAAGGGGGAAATGAAGTAAGTAGTGATACTCGTGTGTTTTGTCCTCTTTGTAGGGTCGATATATCGTATTTGCCACACGAGTTGAGAGAGGAGCACACCAATGATTGCCTCGACAATGACGAAACTCCAAATGTAATTCTACCCTTTTTCCCGGTTTTTATTTTGCTATCTAGTGTTTGTTTGGCTGTAGCTCTGAGGAAATAACTCAGTTTTTAAGGTAGAAAAAAGAAGCAAGATTCATCAGCTTATACCTAGTTGAGAATATAGGCAATGACGTAAGCATTCGAACTAGCTAACCAGTAAAAATTGAGCTTAAAAGCTGCAACCGAACAAGACAATAGTTTCATATATCAGCTTGCTTTTAATTCTACCATTTTTCCTGTTGCTTTATTGTTTGCTATTTAGTGTTTGTTTGGCTGTCGCTCTTAGGAAATAACTTGGTGTTTAAGGTAGAGAAAAAAATGGATTCATCAGCTTAAAGCTAGTTGAGCATATAGGCAATGACGTAAGCATGTCATTGCCGGCCTTATCGTCAAAACTTTGTTTCTTCCTATATTTTAGTCTATTATACTGGTTCTAGCATTGTGATAACGTAATGACAAATAACCAGGTATATGGATTTCAGCCCTCCCCAATGTATCGTGGTTCCGCTAATGTTTAAAGCTTCTAGAATTTTTATGGGAAAAAACTGAAAAGCAAAACTTTTAACTGGTCAACCAATTCGAACTAGCTTTTAACAGGCGAAAATTGAGCTTAAAAGCTGCAACCAAACAAGAAAGTAGTTTCATACATTAGCGTGCTTTAATATGATCCTCGGGAATATGTTTGCTTCTGGCTCTTGGTATCTAGAAGAAATTACTTATTCTAGATAAACCATTTATTGGGTGTACATGACAGTCCAAATTCATCAGGGTAGTGAAAAGTTGAGCTTAAAAGCTGTAACCAAACAAGTCAGTAGTTCCATACATTAGCGTGCTTATAATATAAACCTCGGGAATATGCTTGCTTCTGGCTCTTGGCATCTAGAAGAAATAACTTATTCTAGATAAACCATTTATTTGGCGCACATGACTGTCCAAATTCATCAGGGTAGTTTATAGAATTTAGTCTCGACTCATTTGGATGGTCAAGTGCACCATATAAGCTGTATGCTGTTATAATTGAGTTCTTCTGCAAGTTTTATCAAACATTGCTATCATATAAATTAACTTCACTAAGGTTCTATCAAGTCTGCCTCAAAACAACCAACCAGACCCTATTTATATGATTAAAAACATTCAACCACACCCTATTTATAAGCCACAAAGTTACATAGATGCATTCCCTAAATCCTAACTCATTTCACCAAAAGAAACTCTTCGACTTCTGAACTTCATGTAAATATTGTTTTTTTTCTAATTCATGAACTCGTTATTTTAAGCACCCAACTATTGAATACGAGAATGGATAATAAATAGATATTTTATATTTTTCTCGCTTTATCACGTCTGCATCACTAGGATACAAATCTTGTAATAAGACTAGCCTTGTTGTTTCTGTCCCAGATGCTCTGTTTCTAAGCACACACGTTTTGATTTCCTTGGTGTTTGTTTATGATTTGTTTGTATGTATGTCTCTAATACTTATGTATCATATTTTATTATATACTATAACGTTGTGTAAATTTGTGATATGATAGATTTATAACACTAGACTGTTTTTAGCAGGTGTTGTCCCAGAATGACAATGCCCCAGTTCCGGGTCCTGGGCAAGTCGTTGATGTCTCTTCTACAAAATCTCTTGGTGATATCTCCCCTGTTATAGAATGGTTACGTGGTTTAAATCTGGCTAAATACGAAGAAATATTTGCTCATGAAGAAATTGATTGGGACACCCTACAATGGCTCACAGAAGATGTATGTGTTGTAAACCTTCACATTTTGCTTCTCTTTTTTATTGCCAGAAAAGATAGACATCTGCTCCCTGGTGATGCAAGGTTGCAGTACCCCTGATTTCTTGATGCCAACTGGCCATTTTGCAGTTAGAAATTATTATATATATAAAAAAAGAGCTTCTCTTACTGTTTTAGACACTGCCTGTAACTAAATTTCGATTTTATACTACCCTAATCTAATCAAAAGAAAAAAAAATGTTTGATAAACCAACCGACTGTAAGTAGATCAATCAGGATTCCCCATCTAAATTAATGGATAATCTCACGTTCTTATAATCACTTCCTGACAGAAACGTTTCTGGTGGCTATCACTTTTGTACAGCTCCCTATTCATCAATAATCACTCTTGTGCACTAACTTCATGCTGAAATTAACAGACGTGTATTGAGTGAGCAATAAAAGCTAGGTTAGCATACTAACTAGAAAACATTGTAGACTTGAGTGCCAAACAGAAATTTCGTTATAGGTTGGTGTACAAAGCAGTAAGAATCCTCATAAAAGCATCACCTTATACTATGAGCTCACATTGCATATTCTTGTTGATTGCTAAATTTTTTGCTAAGTTTAACATGGAATTTATCACTTATGTTTCTCCTGCAGGATCTGCTCGCCATTGGAATTAGTGCATTAGGTCCAAGGAAGAAAATAGTTCACGCTCTTAGTGAACTTAGGAAGGGAAATTCAAAAACAGCAGAAACACGAACGAATGCCTCCTCAGTTGTAACTGAAGATAGATCAGCTGCAAACAAGTTGATTACAGATTTCTTTCCTGGCTTTAATAATGAAAAACGAAAAGAGAGCTTGTCTAAAGAATCACACGAGGTTGACAAATCTCACTTACATTCGGAACGTAATAAGACTGTGGTGAGAAAAAGTCGAGAGAGAAAACTAAGGGACATTCCCCAGTGGTGCTGCATACCAGGAACACCATTTCGAGTGGTATATGCCTACTTGCCTTATTTTTACAAAATTCTATTGTTTTAATATATTACTAGAAATAATATTGCGGGTATTGCCACAGTGCCACTTTATAAAAAGTCGTTATTCCATTAGTGGAAACATGCTAGTTGAAAGCAGTGACGGATAGTGTCGATTGTTGAGTCATTGGCTATGTAACACGGATACGGATTCGTGTGTCCGACACGACACGGGCATGGAAAAAAAGTAAATTTTCAAAATTTAGAACACGACACGGCTATTTCAAAATTTAGGACACAACACGACTAGGACACGGCAATTAATTAATAGTATATATATTATTAATATGGGTTTATATATATCGTGTACAAAAACAAGGAAAATTATATAATTTTTAATTGCATCGGACGAATCTTAGTAACAATTACATTTTTTATCTGCATATTACAGCTTCATGTTCTGACAAATTTTAGACTTTTTAGCCTTGTGCAGTGATACCAATTTACTGATGTGGCTAATTGTTAGTGTTTTATCTTCTTTTCCTTCTTATTTTGCAGGATGCTTTTAAATATCTCAGAAGTGATTGTTCATATTGGTTTCTGACTCACTTTCATATAGACCGTAAGTTCAGCTTAACTCTTCTTACAAATCAGTTGCACTTTTTTGGTTCTGCAAATGCAATTGTTTGTTATAGAACCGGGCCACCTGCTAGAGAAAAATATTAAATTATGGTTAGCTACACAATCAAACTCATAATGGCTCACTCTTCTCTCAAAGAAGATTGAAGTTCTAGTGACTCTATTTGTAATATTTAAATTATCTACCTGACGGATGGTTGTCATGGAAACTCTAGTTACCAATGCGATGTGAGTTCTTTGCGTAAATTTCTTTAAAACAGGACTTGAAATGTAAAACATTTGTTTGCTATGACACCCCTTCTTTGTGCTTCTATTCATAGTTGTCATATCAATAACCTTTGCTTTCATTTTACACGGATTTGTTTTATTAATTGTGGATCTCTTGGTTCATTGCATTTCATAGATTATCAAGGACTCGCTAGATCCTTTTCTCATGGGAAGCTTTATTGCTCCCTTATCACTGCAAAGCTCGTGAACGTAAAAATTGGGATTCCGTGGGAAAGATTACAAATTTTGCCACTTAATCAGAAAATAAATATCGCTGGAATTGATGTGACATGCTTTGATGCAAACCACTGCCCAGGCGCTATTATTTTACTGTTCGAACCACCCAGTGCTAAGGTGTGCTTAGATGACTAAAGTCTTCATGCCCCTTTCTTCCTTCTTAATACATACATTAGCTGACTAATCATGTTACCTATATGTATAGGCTGTTCTTCACACGGGGGATTTTCGTTATAGCCAGGACATGACAGATATTCCCGTCTTACAGACATGCCGTATCCAAACTCTTGTACTTGACACTACATATTGTAACCCACAGGTAGGTATAACCTCATTGACGCACTATCCTAAATATTCACATGCATCTTGTTTCACTGTCTCTGACTCGTTATTGATGTCTTTATGAGTGATTAGTTTTTGAATCTATTGATAGGATTATATTGGTTTCTAAGAGAGAACTTGTGATACATTTATTTGATTTTGCAATTCCAAAATCTGTTTAGGGATTTAAAGTTTGGATATTGTTTCAGAACCAAATCAGAAGGATGCTGTCTGATTTAGAGCATGCTTTGGCTATTCAAATGGATTTTGTGGTTTTCGAAATGGACTTGGACTTCCTAACTTCTAAATTAATTTTACTAATAGATTAATCTGGAAATTCTCTAAATTATTCCATCAAAGTTTTTTACTCCCTTCATCCCGTAGAGAATAGATAGGCTTCCTTTTCTTTTACATCCTTCTTAAGGTTATAGACGACTCTCTTTTTAAGCTGGCATCAATTGCTTATTTGACCTATGTTCCCCTACTAATCATGCATCGGTACTTAAGAATTCAAATCACCTTGTTTATAGTAGGGGTCCTATGACTAAGTTTTTTAAATTGGTGTGAAAACAATTGCTGGCCTATCTTTGTGAGACCGAGGGAGTAGTAAGGCTTGACAATATATCTTTTATTCTGATATTATCACAGCCATGAAAAAAAATGGCCTTGAGATGTACTACTGTCATTCTGCTTGAATTCTCTTCACACGTTAAAAATGAGTTTTTAAAGTTCATCAGTTAGCTTAATTAACAGGCTAACAGCCAATAGGAGCTTTGACTCTTGAGGTTTTAGATGGATGGATGTTCATTGTTAATGCAGTTTGACTTTCCAAAGCAAGAGGCTGTAATTCAGTTTGTTATTGAAGCCATACAAGCTGAAGCGTTCAACCAAACAACTCTTTTCCTAATTGGTAGCTACACAATCGGTAAACTACACTACATCTTTCTGTTCTTTCTTATCTTTTGTTTAATGAATTTACTCTTTATTCACATGATTATTCCGATCCTTTTGCGGTCAATTTTTCCTTTGAGCAATATAAAGATTGTGAATGTTTCTTTGCTCTCCATCATTTCATAGCATCGACATGTGTTTTTAGATTCTTGAAATTGTTGGGTAATCGAAATATTGCTTTTATACACCAACCTTTTAACTTTTAGTAATTACTGCACCATACTATTAGATTCACAGTTTAATCACCAAACGCACACACATCGAACATTTAGTACAACAGCTAATATTTATACTTTTGAGTAAGAGTGAATTGTGATGACTGTTGTACTTATTGTCCAATTTCTTCTATTCATTTTATCCATATTGTATATATTGAGAGTATGATTTACTAATTGTCGGCATACAAAAGTGATATTTCCTGTAAATTACCGAGATGTACTTCTGGAATGCGTTTATACATGTGTATACATACACACGCACACTTATATTATATGTGTGTGTGTATATATATATGTATATATTTTTATATTTAAATAAATATATCTTGTGTAACCTATAAAAGTTCTTTTCCTTTTTGACAGGGAAGGAGAGGCTTTTTCTAGAAGTGGCTCGTGTTTTGCGCCGAAAAGTTTATGTTGGGGCAGCTAAGCTACGAATTCTTGAGTGTTTGGGGATCCCAATGGAAGACATGCAGTGGTTCACATCAAATGAACAAGAAAGCCATATTCATGTTGTTCCGATGTGGACACTTGCAAGCTTTAAGAGGTTGAAATGCATATCTAATCAATATTCTGTAAGTGTCAATTTGTCAACTCTGTTAATTTGTCAAAGCGTGATCTGTGTTGATCCGCAATTAAGATGTTTTGATATTGAAATGTCATTAAATAAAAAAGGTAAGGCGAAATTTTGCAAGCTTACTGAATTTTTTGAATATGAAATCGTTGAATTATATTGACTATAGTAATTTGTAAAATGCCCCAATGTGACATCAAAAGAAGCAGAATCTTAATAATAGATATACCAACTTATCATTAAAACTATTATTTTTTCGGGTTAGTAGTTGATATAATTTACTGGAGGGCAAAAAAAATTCTTGGGGTTTTTTTTATCTTCATTGATCTTCTTTCTTTTACTTGGTTGGAAAAAAGTTTTATATTTTTTTTGTTTGTTTCTTCTTTTAGATATTCCAACTCTGGGAGAAACTAAATATTTTTTATCTTGATCTATACAAGTTCCACCTTTAAATTACAAGTTACCTCTGACCTGCAAAAGGGTAAAACTAATTTGTGGTTTCAACTTCATTCCACTCTCCTTCCTGTCGCACTAATATGGTACTTTTATTTTTTCTAAAATAGCGCCAATACAGCCTCATAGTTGCTTTCTCACCAACGGGTTGGACATTTGGCAAAGGAAAGAAGAAATCTACCGGAAGAAGATGGCAGCAGGGTACTATAGTAAGGTGATATCTCAGTTCTTAAATCTTCTCAGGAAAAAAAGTTCGGACAAATTAAAGCATTTGTTAAAAAAAACAATTAGCCAACAACTGCCTTGAATATATTGACAGCTGATAGGAGAGAATAAAATAAAGAACCGTGGTTAATTATTTTAGATGGAAGAATCATTGATTAGTAATTTAGACTATTTAGTACATAAAAACATACTTAATTTCCAAAAACCCGGATTCTCAAGTATTGTTTAAGATTTGGTACATATAGTGTAGCATCATATAGCATACAAAAAGTAAAAAGAAGTAGCATCATGTAGCATATGTAGTAGCATCATGTAGCATGTGTACCGATCTTTAAAAGTGTTTTAGAATGTGGGTTTATGTACCTTTTCATCATTTTGCCTAATTAGATGTGGAATTTCTATAACATCTTCCAGTTTAATGCCATAAACTTTCTCGTTTCCTGGGAAGGGAGCATCACTCTGAGTCGGATCCATTTTTGCTGCCTTAAATGTTTTAAGGCAGCCTGCCCTAGTTATAATCACAGCTATTACTAGCTAAATTTTGAGATCCATTTATGTCTTTGGTTTTGGTTTTGGTTTTGGTTTTAATGTTTTGGAATGAACACCGAACGAGTAACATTATTGTAAATCCAGTCCACTATTATTTAGGGTGTGTCACATACTAAAAACTAACACCTATTTATGAAAACAAAAATATCTACCCTAAAATTAATTCAAAATTAAAACTAAAAAATACTAAAAACCTAACACATGTTAATGAACCCAAAAATATCTACCCTAAAATTAATTCAAATTTAAAACTTAAAATAACTTAATGGTTGGCACACCCTAAATAATAGTGCATCGGGTTCGTATAATTGTTTTTTCATATGTTAATACAATATAGAAAATTTTCCAAACTTTTTGTTGACCCTCGGATGAACTTGAATTTTATCTAATGGTTAAAAAAAAAAACAGGCAGGCTGCGCTAAAAAAATAAGGCAGCCAAAACCATTCCCTCTGAGTCTATGATAGTGTAACTTTAGAGTGATTTCAAATTGATCAAATCATAGAGTTATTTTAAGTGTTTCCACACAGAATGTTCTGCTTTTAGTATAATGTTGTATTCTTTTGAGAAACTGTGACTAAGACAGAAAAATTTCCAGGTATGAAGTCCCATACAGTGAGCATAGCAGTTTTACCGAACTCCAAGAGTTTGTTAAGTTTATTTCACCGCAAAACATAATACCGAGTGTAAACAATGACGGGCCAGAATCAGCAAACGCAATGGTTTCCCTCCTGTTGTCTTGATATATGCACTTGATTCTGCTGATTGAAGATATTTTATAATACTTCATCTGCTCTATATATGTACTATGTACGAAACTGCATCTATGATATAGACTTGGTTAAAATAGCTGTAAAGTGTCGAGGGTAGATTCAAATTTTGCTATGCCTTGGGTCCTATGTTTGATAACAACAATTTCACTGTATTATAACCAAATGTTTGCATGTTGCTGTATTTTTCTTGTTCAATTTTCTATCAGGTATCAACGGCTAGGTATCAACAATTTTCAATCAGATTTATAGTCTTGTAGATCGTTTCTGTATTCTTTCATTATAAACGTGTTGCAAAATGCAGTTCATTTAACATAGGAGAAGAGAGTAATGACATTAGTATGAGTTTACCCAATGCACCCACACATTGGGTTATGTCTTGTGTCAATCTTATACCCATTCTCTATCTCCTTCCGTGTCCGTTTGCTTATTTTATCCAAAAAAATTTGGACAATTACTATAGGGCATGTATCTATAAATTCCAATAATTATTTTTAAAAGAAAATTCACACATAATTTATTTTGAAATAAATATATAAATTAATGTAAATTAAACATTAAATTTTAGAAAAACTGTCTAAAACACTATTATGTCCACATGTTTTAAAATTTAAATACAATTTAATATAAAAGCTTATAAATTTGAGGAATTAGTTGTGAAAATTTAAAATTTGAGTGGAAATAAAAAAGGAGGCACGGAAGGGTTTAGAGAATACGGGGTATAAGAGGTTATATGTTTTATCAGAAGAAAATATCATATAGAATACCTTATCTGATAACTTGCGACATTCCAATTTATAAATTATTAGGGAAATCGCTTAATTTAAAAAGAACATGATAATTACTCTATTTTTACCCCTACTTTACAAATTTACAAATCGCTTTTCAGACATATTCTAGTCAAGTTAAGATAAGAACAAATATGTAAAATTACCTAATAAATTATTTATTTTTTATGAAAACTGGACAATTTAAATATAAATAAACTACTAATATTAGTTTCCTTTTCAGGCAAATCTGAATTCCGATAACCACTTCACATGTCGTTCTATATCTCTTTCTGTAATAGTCAATTCAAAGTGACTTTGTAAGGGTATCGAATAAACTATAGTCAACAGAAAACTCTTTGTAGTTAGAAAATGTGTTTTCCATAACCCGTTTCGGAAACGGAAACCTCACTTTTTTATAAAACTTTGGGGGAAAGATTTCTGAAACTTAAAGCGAAATATCATAATATCTTAAATAATAATTTTTCGTAACTCTAATAATATGAAAAATAAATTGTACTAAAATTTCAAGAAAACTTTTACTATACAGTAGAACCTCTCTATAGGAATAATCTCGGGACTGTGAGAAAATATTCTTTAAAGGAGGTTATTTTTAAATAGAGGTTGATATATAAAAAAAAAATAATACTTAAATAAAGTGAGCTTTTGCTGCTAGCGCAAATTAATCCAAACAAACAACGACATAACCAACCAAGTTACTCCAAACCCAAATCGAAATCACTCAATAAAAAAACCTAGGTTTATGCCAGCCCTCATCAGACATTCCATCAACAATCGAAAAATTGTAATGCCCGCCCTCAAATTTCCAACGTGCTTGCAAATTACTTTCCGCCCTTATCGGAAACCACAAAACCAACCCATCCTCTAGTAACTCTGATGCCCATAGCCCATTCTGTTTCGGAGACAGACGTGTCAACCCCTGCCACTCTAACAGCAACCACATCCGCAACAATTCCATTACAGAAAGCCCCTGCCCAGAACCTAGTCCACAATGAGGCCCCTGCTAAGCTAGCCAATGTAGCTCCTGCAACTTTGTTCCCATCTAATCAAGTGGATGTCGACGCTCAGAACACCTACATGCCCAAATTTGGGACCTACCAGAACAACACTCAACCACACACTGTCAAACACTCTTATGCTAATATTCTCCTAAACCATAAAGCTACACCATGCAACCTGAGAAACAAGGCCCTGGTCAACACTCCAATTGCTGAGCATCACCCGAAAACTTTTGATATTCTCTTACATGACCCATCGCTTACAAAAAATGTCCCCATCCTAAAACCTACAATACAAAATGGTGTCTCAACCTTTGAAATTCCAGATGACATCGATGAAACCTTGGCTGAACCTTATAAGTTAGCTTTGATTGGGAAATTTCCGAATAAGCATCCATTTTTGCAAGTGATACGAAAATTTATGGGTAACCTAATATTAAAAGCTCAAGTAAAATGTACCCTCATTGATGATAGTCACATTATGATACTTTGTGACAATTCGGAAGATTATGCTCGATTATGGTCTAAGCAAAGGTGATACTTGGGAGTTGATGTGATGAACATTTTTAAGTGGACCCCGAGTTTTCAGCCGGATAAGGAATCACCTATTGTTCTCGGATGGATTACCTTGCCTACCCCGCGTGACTACCATGTTTCTAACCCGGCCATTCTATATCCTTTTGCTAAGGAGGCCGGGACTCCTATCAGGATCGACGAGGCGACTTTTAACTCGTCGATGCCTATAGCGAGGGTTCAGATAGAGTACAACCTCGAACCTCTGGGTTTTGGGTGAAGCACCATAGGGGAAAGTATTTCCAGAAGATAGAGTACGAAGAGGTTCCTCGCTATTGTTCGACATGTGCTCTTTTTGGTCATACAGACGACATTTGTGGGGTAGCTCACTCGGAGCATAAGGAGATAAAAAGGGTTTCTCCCTTGACTGATGCTTCAGATAGAGTTATTGATAGGGTCATGGAGCCGATTCATGATTCAGGTTCAAGGTCTCAGCCACAAGGTTTGTCAGGCGAGCTTTTTGTTGATTTGGATTGTAAAAGCCTAGGGAATTCCACAGGTTCTCATAAGTCACCTCAAGACGGGGCCAGGCATGCTGCTAACGTCGTGACACCGAATGAAGGCATCTCTCTTAGTAAAACATTTGATGTCCTAGCTAAGGATGATATGTGTGACATTTCCCTCCCATTTGTCCCCTATTAGGACGAGAGCGCATACCAGGAGTCCAACTGGGGTTGCTGTGAGTCAGTCCCCTGAGCGCGAGTCGGAGGCGTCTCCAAGACATTTTACAACAGTTTCCGACGAGGATGGGATTTCTAAGCATGAGTCTGATGTAGACCGGTTGTACCATTTGGGGTCTGAGAGTTATTTGCGAGACGTACAGAAGGACGACAATTATAGACCGGCACGTGAGCAGTCAAGACCAGGTCGTGGTAGTACACGTTTGGGTATTAGCAGGCCTTCTCACCTTCCCTTTTCTACATTGACGACTGTAAAGGGGAGGGTTATAGGGTCATCACCTAAGACTAGATCTTCTCTTCGTGGGAAGGCGACAGGTACACATATTTATATTACTTCCCCTCGTTCTTAGATGGTATCTACACTTATTTGGAATATTAGAAGGGTTAGGAAGGAGATTTCTAGGCTTTGGCGAAAGCAACTCATTCGTGACCATAAATTATCGTTAGTTTGTATTATGGAGCCTTTCTTGGGTATCGATGATTTAGAACCTTTACGTGTTTTCTTGGTATTCGATCAATGTTTTTCTTCTATCCCGGGACAGATGTGGCTTTTTTGGTCTGACTCTTACGTTGTTGACATTGTTAGCGAGCACAGGCAAGTGATACATTGTAGTGTTAGACACTATTATGTGTATGATCCTTTCTATATCTCTTATGTATATGCTAGTTGTTATCATGAAAGTCGTGAGTTCCTCTGGGACAACCTGATTGATTTCTCACATCATATTGAGGGTGTTCCTTGGGCCTTTGGGGGAGACTTCAACGTTGCCCAGACCGGCCCGTCATGCTAGCGTAGATTCGTTTAATGATGCCTTGCTAGCGTGCGGGTTAGAGGATGCTGGTTTTATTGGCAGCCCCTACACATGGACAAACGGTTCCACTTGGCGCCATTTGGACAGAGTGGTCGTGAACTCCCAGTGGGGTTCCCTTTTTGGCGCATTTAGCGTCTCCCACTTGGGGTGTACCGGTTCAGACCACACTGCTATGCTTTTTACTTTTGATTCTGGTACTCCTAGACGGAGGTCACGGTTCAAGTTTCTTCATGCTTGGACTACACATCCTGCATTTTTAGACTTGGTTCGTGAGAATTGGTCCCAGCCTTTCAACCTCTCAGGCATGGAGGCTTTCCACGGAAAGCTGAAACGCTTGAGGCGTAGTCTTCGTGTTTGGAATCGAGAGGTGTTCGGTAATGTTTTTCGAGGGGTGAGGATGGTAGAGGAGAGAGTTCATGAGTTGGAGGAGAGGTATGACATGAGGCAGAGTGTAGAGGATCGAGTGGCCCTACATGAGGCCAGGGCCCTAATCACGGAGGAGAGTTTTATGCGGCGGCAGTCTAGGATTCGTTGGCTCCACGAGGGGGATGCCAATACGTGCTAATTCCATGCTGTCGTTCGGAAGCGACGGCATATATTGACGGTGCATCGTATTAGAGAGGGAGATTTGGAGGACTGGATCACTTCACCAGAGGGGCTAGGGGAGTCTGCGGTTCGGTATTTTGAGGAGTTGTTTGCTTCAGGTCAGGGTCAGGCGTCTTTAGGAGATTTCTTGTAACACACTCAAAATTCTATAATTAATAAAAGTGTTATATATAAAAGCGTTCCTCACATTTCAGTAGTATTCCAAGAGAGATTTCTGAGGCAGATGGTGATCCTCTGTGTATAGAGCTGACTCTAGAGGAGGTACATGAGGCTTTGTTTTCGATCAATTCAGATAGTGCACCTATTCCAGACGGATTTTGCAGTCAATTTTATTGAGCCTTTTGGGATATTGTATCGAGTGATCTTTTCGAGGCAGTTTTGGATTATTTTTATGGTAGACGTATGCCGATGGGTTTCTCCTGTACTTATGTGGTTCTCTTTCCCAAGAAGAACTCCCCTTCTTCTTGGGCAGACTTTAAACCTATCAGTCTTTGCAACGTGAGCAACAAGATTCTCTCGAAGATTCTTCTTACTCAGTTGCCGACTATTTTACCACGCATTATCTCTCCTTCTCATAGTGGTTTCGTCCCAGGTCGGGTGATCCATGATGGTGTTTTACTGGCCCATGAGTTGGTTCATAGCTTGAACCGTGATGTTAGGGGTAGGAATGTAGTCTTGAAGCTTGATATGTCGAAAGCTTATGACCGCATGTCCAGGTTATTTGTGTTGAGGATGCTTCGTGCTTTTGGTTTTTCCAAGCAGTGGATTTCTTTGATTGAGAGGGCAATTTTTGGTACTTGGTTCTTGGTTATGGTGAATGGAGAGGTCCATGGGTTCTTTCCATCTCAGGGAGGTCTTCGACAAGGAGATCCCCTATCCCCTGCCCTTTTTATCACAACAGCTGAGTATCTTTCGAGAGGGTTAGATCGTTTGTACCTTGAGTACCCCTCATTGTGTTACATAGATGGGGTTAATATGGTTATATATCATTTGAGCTTTGCGAATGAAACTGTCATCTTTGCAAATGCTAGTGCCCAGAGTCTAGGGAAGATCTCTAATGATCTTCATCATTATGAGTTGGTGTCTGGCCAACTTATTAGTCAGGCCAAGAGTAGGTTTTATCTTGGTCGATCTTCTGTGGAGTCATGGACGACCACAGTGGAGACAGTGACGGGTTTTCAGAGAGGCGAACTTCCGCTTATTTATCATGGGTGTCTGATTTTTCTTGGAGCATGTAGGATAGTATATTTCGATGATCTTATTAGGAGGATTCGAGAGTGTATATCGGGCTGGACTAACCGCATTCTTAATTTTGGTGGGAAGCTCACCCTTATTAGGCATGTTCTCGGGTCTATGCCTATCCATATTTTTCACGTTCATAGACCGCCAAAGGCGGTGTTGGCCCATATTGAGAGAATGTTCACCCGTTTCTTGTGGGGTGATTCAGCCACCCACAAGAAGATTCATTGGTGCAGATGGGCTGCAGTTTGCTTTCCTGTTAAGGAAGGCGGATTGGGTAGCCGTTCTCTATCTGATTTCGTCGCAGGTTGTGAGGCCAAGATATGGTGGAGATTTCTTGAGAAACATTCGCTTTGGTCTCATTAAATGATGGAAAAGTATTGCAAAGCCTCTCATCCGGCATCAGTTGTTTTTAGATACCCAGCTTCGCCCCTCTAAATTCACATGGGTCGGATTAGGGAGTTTGTTGAGCCGTTTATTCGTTGGTATATTTGTTCGGAAGATGTGAGCTTCTGGTATGACCGTTGGATGAGTGATAGTACGCTTGCGGTCCACAATCCTAGGGTGCCTAATAGTAAGATATTATCTTCTTTTTGGAGCGGGCGACAGTGGGATCGGGGTCGTCTTGTGTCCCTCATGTTGCCTGCCGGGATAGTCGATCAGATCATTCAGGTGCCCATCGATGTGGTTGGAAATGATAGGATTCGATTAAGTTCGTCAGTTGATGGGGAGTTCTCTATGCGGTCAGCGGGGGTATATTTCGTCAGGGAGGGGAGGCTGATAGGGTTTATTCGTATATATGGCAGCGCCCCATTCCTCGACAGGTTTCTTTCTTCCTTTGGTGTTTGCTTCGAGGATTCTTGGCTACAGACGATGCGCTTCATAGGAGGCATGTACACATCCAGTTCGCCTCGTGTTGCACTTGTCGGTATGCTTGCGAGACCCTTAGACATCTCTTCATCGATTGTCCCTTGACGGCACGGGCCTGGCAACATTTTAGGCCTTTATTTGGTATTCGACACCTACATGTCTATTCGATTATCGATATATTTTGCCAGTGGCATTGTGAGGGCTCTTCCATAGGTCATATGCATGTTCTGACAGCCTGCTACATTTTGTGGCATGTTTGGAAGGCGTGCATTGCCCATAAATTCAGCAACAAGGCCCGAGATGAGTACCGACACGAGATAGTAGTTTCGAGGATCATTTTAGACCTTCATCTTCTAGGCACCGCGGTCGGTTTCTGTCCACGACATGTGAGAGGAGGCACATACGTTAGTTTTGTGTCCACACTCCGGGTCATTTCTCATAGAGCTCGTCCCATTCGTTTAGTTTCTTGGATCCGACCCACACCGGGGAGGTTCAAGCTAAACGTGGAAGGGTGCTCAAATGGAAACCCGGGGCTATCAATGGCAGGACGTTCTACGAGATCACGAGGGTATTATTTTGAAAGTTCTTAGAAAGTTCTTAGACCAGAGAACGATCATCTACGCAGAACTTCAGGCGGTTTTTTTACGCATTCACCTAGTAGTCTCTCTTGGCTTTCAGCATATTGAGGTGGATACAGATTCGACGACAGTATCTTCTTGGATTTCTTCAACGACTCTTGGTCCTTGGGAGCATAGCTACACTATCTCACGTATTCGTGGATTGTGCTCATTACACGATATCTTGGTTTGGCACGTCTTTAGAGAGGCGAACCATGCAGCTGACTTTATGGCCAATTGGGCATGCACACATCGGGCTTCACAAACACTCTCTCATATGAGACATTTACCATATGGCATTGGCGGTATATTGACTTTAGATAGCTCGGGGACTCCTCATATTAGGACCTGATGTATAATTTTGTCTCGTTTACTAGTTTTTCTTTTGTCATGTATTTTTCATTATCGCTGACTTGGTGTATTATTGTTTATGCTCGGAGGGTTGGATTTTATGTCCCCCTCCTAGTATTGTACTTGCATGGTTATTTATATACAGGTAGGGGGTCTATGCATCAACCCCTTTTGAGGTTTGAAAAAAAATTGTTATAAAATGTATATGTATACCTGATTTAACTAATTAGCACAAATATTCAATACACAAATACATGTATCTATGTAACAAGTCAAACGCATAAATGCAAAAGAGTTGGAAAGTCACAAAACTAGCATGTTCATGAATTTAAGAAAATTTAACTAAGTACATATGTATTTGGAAAATTAAGTACATGTATCTAGAAAGGTGAAAAGTCATCTAAAACTTTATCTAAAACTTTTTTTTACAAGTATAAATATTAGGTGACAACCCGCAAGTTAGATAAATATTTTAAATCGTCTTAAATTTATCTTAAATTAAGTACATACCCGCAAGTTAAAAGATATGATGACAACCCAAAAAATACAGACAATATCACAGATTAAATTAGATAAATATTTTAAATTGTCTTAAATTTAATGTAACGGCATATATATAATTTTACACATTTATGTAATTTATTCCTATATGGAGGCACATTTGTTAAGGCGGGACCATAAAAAATCATGGAATATTAGAATATGAAGGTTATTTTTATTTTGAACTGACCCGAGTTGGGACCGAGTATTTTTATTCATATAGGGAGTTTATTGATATATAGAGTATTACTATAGAGAGCTTCTACTGCAGTATTTTCTTAATAAAATAGAAAAAAAGTGCATTAAAACATGATAAAATCAGGTTATCCAAATTTAGCTATTATATCTCATAAAATATAAGAGATTGAGTATTCATTCACATTGTTATCGTGGAATACATATATTCATATATGTTCTATAGAAGTGTCATTTATATTTTATCCTAAATTTTTATCTATACCGACGTTTTCATGTTTCACAGAAAGTTTTAGGCTGGGATTATCGTTTCAGTTTTCCGTATCGCTTCACGCTTCCGTTTACTAAGTTGGCAACTACGGAATAAACAGAATATAATGAGCAGCTGAATCTACGATCAACACAAAGGTTTGTTAACAGGTCCAGCACACTCACCAGCTTAAATAATACGGATTATCGTTTCAGTTTCCCGGATCGCTTCACGCTTCCGTTTACTAAGTCGGCAACTATGGAATAAACAGAATATAATGAGCAGATGAATATAAGATCAAGACAAAGGTTAATTAACAGGTCCAGGACACTCACCAAGCTTAAATAATACTCCCTCCGTCTTTAAGTGTCATGTTTTCCATTTTGGGTCGTCTAATATGACTATATTAGTGAACGCTTTAAACTGGAGGAGCAATTTGTATTAAATTGAAACTTTCGAACATAACAGAATAAAGAGAAAAGAAAAAGGTTTTACTGCAGAAAAGAAATAAGCTCATAGAATGATAAATTACATAAAGTTATGTACTATAAATAAATTACATGAATTAATAACAGAAAGAAAACTGCAGAAAAGGTGCCTCGGATAGATTTTAAAGCAGTGTTTTAAAAAACGCAATCTTAGCTAAAGTGTTTTTGTAAGTGATATGCTAAAAGCGTAAAAAGCGTAAGACTTTAGCGGACTAAAAAGCAAAAAAGTGGGTTTTTAAAGTTTTTTAAGTTTTTTATCAAGATTTGAATTATGCCTTTTCACTACGGAGAGTGCTTTTTAAAATAGAGTAATTTAAAGTCAATATAATAAAGTCCTTTAATTGGGCGAGATGGGATTTAATCTGTGACATTCTGCATCTGCTTGGGTATCCAAGACCATTGCGCCTCTTATAATCTATCTCGCTAGCTTTGAATGTACTTAATAGTTGTAGCCTAAAGAAAGAGAGCCTTATGATTACAACAATATAAAGTTATCAAACCCTTATAACTAGTGACGGAGACAGAACCAAATATATGTAGTTGTAAAAATATAAACACATAATTGAGAGTATAAAAAATGGAAAATCCAAACTTATGATGTATTAAATAGTCAAGTTCTCATATATAAAATAAAATTTCAAATTTTAGAATACCATTAGCGAATGAAAACAATTATGTGCTACGAATTTTGTAATTTTGCCCACAAAAAACTATATAATACAAAATATTTCAATAACTTATTTTGCATAATTTTTCCCACAAAAAACTATATAATACAAAATATTTCAATAACTTATTTTGCATATAACCTCCGTAAGTTCTTATAAAATTGTATGTGTACCCCCTGTAGACACGCAAATTTTTCAGCGAATAAAAATGTGGAACTTGTCTTTTGTAAACCAAGATAGCTAATATTTTAATTTATATATTAGTATTTTCCAAATAAAATGTATTTTATCTTTTATTTAATCATAAGATAAAAGAAAGAAAATAACCTTTTCTTTAGCTACATGTTAAACTTTCTTGCAAACAATGAAAATACTTTTAAATCTACTACTTGTTTACGATATTACAAACTAAGAAAAAGTCAAAAGAATTGTTACATTGTAACATGGACCGTTTTGAGTCTAAACCCAAATTACAAGGGGGTGATCTCACGATAAAGTTCACCACAACTTATATAAATAGATTGCCAACCTAAACTTAAAGGGCACAACTTGAAGACAAAGGTGAAACCAAAGTTTAAGAGAGAGAAGCTCTGCCTAAGTCAGCCATCAACTTCGAATCCTCGAAGATTCTCAAATACTCCTAAAGATCCTTCGAACTTCCACCAAATCCAGAAAGAAATCTGAGCAAATCCAAGTCTAGATCAACGTAAAGTGTAACGTCTCGAAAATTTTGTAATTTATTATTAATTTTAGTAATAAGATAGTGATATTTAGTTTTGTGGATGATTACGTATTTGTGTGAAATATACATGCGTGATATGGAATTGGGTGTATATAATAGTTGTGGGGGTGATTTGTATCATGTAATAAATAAGTGGACTAATTAGTAAATTACTTATACTAAAATCTAAATATATATATATATATATATATATATATATATATATTTATATATATATATACACACATATGTTATACATATTATATACATACATACACATCCTCCATATATATACATATACATAAGGAGAGAGAGAGATCATCTACAGAGGGGGAGAGATGGTTGACCGACGTTGAGTAGACCGTTGACCATTCCGGCAGCCCAACTCCGGCAATACGCAGCAATAGATGTGGTTTGTGTTGGGTTTTAGTGCAGCGACTTCGGGATCCGATTCCGATATCATCGGGTATCCGTTTTTCATAATCAAATACATTTTCTTATCCTATTTTTCGAGATCTATATATCCGTATTAGCCGTTTTATCTGATTTTGACTTTTATAAAAATCCATTTTTGGGAATATTTACTATAATCCGAATTAGGAACTTTTATATTAATCTGTAGCTCATTTTAATTACATTTTTAGGGCTGTTGAATGACTGCTTTGGGCTGCCCAGATCAGATTCTAACTGTTATGTGGGTTTCGGCTTGAGTTTGGTGGTATTTGACAAATGAGCTCTCGTTTGCGTAGGTAAGGGGGAGGAATATGGTTTCGCTTTAAAGGCGCTTTTGGGTCGGAGTCTTTTATATTTATTTTAGGGATTGCAGTACCAAGTATTAAGGCAGAGCTGTGTCAGCTTATGGTGATATCCCGAAAACTTGCTCAAGTATTAGGTATATCGGTAACATAGGGTTAGTACCCTTAAAGCCGGCCCATATCTTTTGGTCACATATTAGTGTCGGAGTAGGGGTGAGGGAACCATTACACTTTGGGTCCTAGAGTAGAGTGGCTCTAAAAGTGGGTACATGTGAGGCAATCCCGACTTTGTGTTTCATTGAGTCTTGTTTTATTTTATTTTATTATTAATTCAGTTGATCTTGATTATATGTTCATTTACTTGTTTTTGCAAGTTATACTTGTTATGTGTTTTTCGTGCAATTGTCCTTTGTCATTATTTGCCAAGATATCATATTTGTCATGTTAGGTTTGTGTGTGCGTGCTTAGTAGTACGCGCCGTTTTTAAAGCGATTATTTTCTTACCTTCTTTCTTTGTGTTTTGGTATATTTTGTTTATGATCGATGTATAGGTGCTGACGTAGACCCTGGTGAAGTTTAGAGTGCATGCATGGGGCTCATTATCATATTACACATGATCGCGCGCACTCTAGACTTGTTTTTTGTTCATTTTGGCATTATCTCATTTTGGCCCTTGTTGGCCTAGTAAGCGTTTAACACGAGATTATTTTTCTTTTGGTTGGAGCAACTTATCATGTGCACTTGTATATTTTAGATCATACTATTTTATAGAATGTCAGCAGGGTTGGATTTGATTTATCTTTGTTGGATTATTTGGTAATGTCTTTCGATTTTGTTATGTGTTGTTTCAGATAGGTCTAATTTATTGGAAATAATTAGATACGTGAAGCTCATGCCGAAATTTCTAAAAAAGTATTGTTTTCTTTGTGTTGTCACATTTGAACACCGTTGGCTACCCTTACGTCAATAAAGTGAATCAAATGTGATTATCGGCATGCCTTGAAGTATTTATTTGGTTCTATTGATTAGAGTATTATCGAATGGCATTCCGCATGTTTTATGATTTCAATCTTTTCCTTTTAAATAATATTCACGACTCGGGTTTACCCAAATCCGGGGCGTGACAACTTGTAGATTGTCCGTGAGATTTATGTCCATGAAATCGGCCCACAAAGTCGAGCAGCTATGCGAGCTTTATGTCCATGAGATTGTCCGCTTACATGGTGTCCCGGTTTCTATTGTGTCTGATCGTGATCCTCGCTTTATGTCTCATTTCTGGCAGAGCCTTCAGAAGGCGTTAGGGATGAAACTAGATTTGAGTACGGCATATCACCCTCAGACCGATGGGCAGTCGGAGAGGACTATACAAACTTTGGAGGATATGCTTCATGCGTGCGTACATGATTTTGGTGGGGGTTGGGAGAAACATGTGGCGTTAATTGAGTTCGCTTATAATAATAGTTATCATTCGAGCATTGGGATGGCTCCTTATGAGGCGTTATGTGGGTGACCTTGTAGATCTCATGTGTGTTGGACGGAGGCCGGGGAATCATCATTGTTAGGACCAGATGTGGTTCGAAAGACTACAGAGAAGATTCTTTTGATTAAGCAAAAACTAGAGACAGCGAGAAGCCATCAAAATAGTTACGTGGATAGACGAAGGCGAGCGTTGGAGTTTGGGGTGGGTGATTTCTTTCTCCCTTGTCCGACTTTGCTTCACACACAGGGTAAAACCAAGGAATATGTTTCTACATTCGTATCATTGGGTAAAGCTTTTTTCTGCACTATTGCCAGTTCACGACCCAGCTGCTATTGAATCAGCGTAAGGAGATGTCGATTCATGTGTTCTTTAAAATATTTCCGTGTAAGGGCATTATGCGTTTTGGGAGGCGTGGGAAGTTGTCACCGCGGTTTATTGAACATTTCTTGATTTTGGAGAGAATTGGTGATCTGGCCTATCAGTTAGCTTTGCCACCGCAATTGGCGAATGTACACCCAATGTTTCATGTTTCGATACTCCGGACATACGAGCCAGACCCGTCTCATATTCTGAATTTTTCTGATCTTCGAGTACATGAGGACGTTTCTTATGTGGTTTGTCCAGTCCGTATACTTGATAGACATGAGCGGGTACTACGTAGGTGCGTTATTTCTTTAGTAAAAGTATTGTGGAGTCACCATGGGACCGAAGAGACAACATGGGAGCATGAGCTGGAGATTCGTGCCAAGTATCCAGACTTATTTATTGATTCGGGTATGTGTTTAATTTCGGGACGAAATTCGTTTAAGTTGGGGAGGATGTAACGTCTCAGAAATTTTGTAGTTTATTTTTAATTTTAGTAATGAGATAGTGATATTTAGTTTTGTGGGTGATTATGTATTTGTATGAAATATACATGCGTGATATGGAATTGGGTGTATATAATAGTTGTGGGGGTGATTTGTATCATGTAATAAATAAGTGGACTAATTAGTAAATTACTTATACTAAAAGTGGACGTAGACCGTGGTGAAGTTTAGAGTGCTTGCATGAGGCTCATTATCATATTACACGTGATCGCGCGCACGCTAGACTTGTTTTTTTGTTCATTTTGGCATTATCTCATTTTGAGCCTTGTTGGCCTAGTAAGCGTTTAACGCGAGATTATTCTTTTTTGGTTGGAGCATCTTTTGGTTGGAGTAACTTATCATGTGCACTTGTATATTTTAGATCATACTATTTTATAGAATGTCAGCCGGGTTGGATTTGATTTATCTTTGTTGGATTATTTGGTAATCGCCTTTCGATTTTGTTATGTGTTATTTCTGATAGGTCTAATTTATTGGAAATAAATATATACGCGAAGCTCATGCCGAAATTTCTAAAAAAGTATTTTTTTGTTTGTGTTGTCACATTTGAACACCGTTGGCTACCCTTAGGTCAATAAAGCGAATCAAATGTGATTATCGACATGACTTGAAGTATTTATTTGGTTCTATTGATTAGAGTATTATCGAATGGCATTCCGCATGTTTCGTGATTTCAATCTTTTCCTTTTAAATAATATTCATGACTCGGGTTTACCCAAATCAGGGGCATGACATAAAGCACTCCAAGTAGCGAATCTAGTGTTTGTGAAGGTCAAAACTAAAGCCACATTCGAAGTTCTTCATCAACTTCGAAGATCTTCGACCAAGTTCATCAACAAAATCCACGTCTAGATCCGTTGAAAGCACTCAAAGTCGTGATCTGGTGTTTGTGAAGATCAAAGCTAAAGCCACATTCGAATATGAAGGCCTTCAACCAAATCCCAAAAAAAATCAAGAAGAATCGCCATTCAATCCTCAAAAACACTTTAAAAACACAAACCAAGTGTTTCTCTAGATCAAACTCAAAAGAAATTCGTTCACCAAGAAATAAGTATTCAAGTTAAGATCATCCTCAAAACTCAGGCATCTCAATACTCAACAAACTATTGGAGCCGCCAAGAATTCGTTTGTGATGTGATTAATCAAAGAATTTCTATTTTCTTTATTTTAGAAAATATTCAGAGATTATACCCATAAAATATCAAATAAATAAAAAATTTGTTTTCTCCATTTATTTTTTTTCTTGGTATATTAGGCAGAAAAATTTGTGTGAAACAAATTTTGGCACATCCGGTGGGACTATCTCTGCCTTTTATTTTTTCTCAACACCATTCATGGCTCCAAAGAAAAATACGCAAGCCACTCACTACATGATGACCCGAAGCAAGTCAGTTGTTCTAATATCATCACCATCATTCCTTTTAATGGATGTTCAAAAAATCTGAATATACATGGGGGAAAAGAAATTGATGCTAGCTCCGAAGTGAAAGCGAATTTCAAAGACGGTACATGGGCAAGTGACTCTTCCGATGAAGAAAGTTCAATTAGAAACCGTCACATAGATGACAATCCGGATTTCCTACCAAAAACGCCTCGATCAGTTTTTTCTACTTCAACAAACTCGACAACCATGCAAGTCATGATGAGAAATGCTCCGGCGATAGAAGAACAAGTTACCGCCATCGCTGGGGGTCGAAAATCTAATGAAGGGGTTGAATAAGAGAGATGCTCAAATGGCAATACTGACAGACATGGTTAAACAATTAGGGGAGCCAAGGCAAGAGCCTAATTGACGTAGAACTGAAGGAGGTGAAGGTTTTTCAAATGAAGAAAGGACCTTAGATATAACGAATGATGCAATCCCTCTAGAGCAACTGAAAGAGTTTATACTTGGTACCGTCAAAGGGAAATATGAAAAAGTGGCACATACCTTCTTCGGCTATGTCAAACCTTACATGCGTAGAATCGAAGAATTAAGGATGTCTTATGCATATCAACCACCCAAGTTTCAATAATTTGATGGCAAGGGAAATCCAAATCAACACATTGCACATTTCATTGAGACCTGCAACAATGGTGTGATTTATGAGGACCTCGTGATGAAGCAATTTGTCTGCACACTAAAATAAAATGCCTACGAATGGTATTGCGACTTGGAACCAAGATTAATTGACACTTGGGAATAATTGGAGCAAGAATTCCTTAATCGTTTCTACAGCAAAAGATGCACCGTGAGCTTGATGGAATTGACAAATACTCGCTGATGGAAAGATGGGTGTTGAAGACTACATTGCAAAGATAGATTGTCAGAAACGTCAGCAATTGAGATGTGCGTTCAAGGGATGCATTGGGAATTATCATACATTCTTCAAGGAATAAAACCAAAAATATTTGAGGACTTGGCAAGTAGAGCTCATGACATAGAAGTTAGCATCTCAACTAGCGGTGGCCAAACTCTTCTGGTTTCGGGGACACAAAAGACGTCAAACAAACAAAAGGAAATGAAGTGGACCAAAGCTCGTACGAACATCAATACAAGAGAATTGTTTGTTGTGTCCTCAACTCCATCTCAAAACTTTCCTCTAGTCAAGATGAAGGCTAGCATGAAAAAGGTTAAACAAGACAAGCTTAGCACAAACCAAAGGAATGAGAAAAGAAGACTTACTCTAAAGGAACTGCAAGAGAAATTGTCTTCATTTCCTGAAGTTCCCCGCATGCTGGAAGAACTTCTTCATCTCAAATTTATTGAGCTACCTCAAATGAAGCGTCGAGAAGAGGCCGACAAATTTGATGACGCAAATTACTGCAAATTCCACCATCTTGTTATTCACCCCACTCTGATTTGCTTTGTCTTGAAAGAGAAGATTGTGCAACTACCTACTCAAGGAAAAATTTCTCTAGAGGAAGAAGAAACAACAACTTCTCATTATACATGCATCGTCGCCGATCCAGAACTTGAAAGCATGGAAGAGACAAGAATGGTCATGATTCAGTTTGGATCTCTTCCGCCAATTCCAATCATTATGCAATCTCAGAGCTCCGAAGACAATGAAGCATGGGCTCATGTCACCCGCATGAGAAATTCAAGAATATCCCACCACCAAGAATTGAGTGAGTTTGAAGAGCGAGAAGAGTACCCTATGGATGACCCTCAGCCACTACAAAGCGTTCGAATCTAATCCATTTGACAACCTATTTACGAATTCAAGAAATATGGTCATTGCTTATTTGATGTTTGCGAATACAGAGATTGTTTAGATAACCAATGGAATGAGTTATCCGAATATGATGATGAAGCTAAATATAAGAGAACTAAAAATTAAAAGAAATCAACTCAACAATCACTAGAGGAAAAGGTACAAATCTAGAGACCCAAGTGTCGGGCTATTAGGTAAGCCGTCGGGAAATTTTGACTATTTTGTCCAATATACTAAAAGGAAAGAGGTGGAAGACATCTCACAAACAGAAACCTTGAAAATCACAACCTTGTGCCAAATCACTACAATCAACGATGAAGAAAATGTAGAGAGCGACCTCATCAATGGGAATTTCTTGAAGTATTGCCACTCTTGAAGAAAATTGAAGACACTGCATGACGTACGAGTATAAACAGCAAGTTACTCTTCGCACACATGAGTTTAAATTATGAAATTAACCAATCTGAACTACGTTTGGCTTGATCCCTTCGGGATACGTAGGCATCTTTAATATTATTTCAAGATCAGTCATACCAACAACTAAATAAATCCTTCTCCTAAAGAGATAATAAAAAAAAAAAACTTGAACTACGTTTGGCTTGATCCATTCGGGATATGTAGACATCTTGAAATTTATTTAAAGAATAATCATAAAACAAAAACAAAAATATAACCCTTTCCAAGTTAAGAGACAAAACTGCAAAGGTAAAGAGTACAAGAGCATACGAGAAAGAAAAGGACAAGACATGTTGATCATCAAATCACGTACAAGGATTCAAAAAACAATATACACCACAGTTTTCTTAAGTCAATTTTTTTATTTTTTTTTAACACAATGAAAACTTTTATTAAGACACCAGTGGAGCTAAAACATACCAGTTAAATAAACAGACGGTATATAAATTACATAAAAAAAATTAAGAAACCAAAATTTATAACAAAGTTGTCTCGTGAACGCTAATTGCTCTACAAGGTGAGTTACTTAAAAAGGTGAGTTAGAGAGGATGTGCTAAAAGTTTTTCTTTCTTCAAAACGGTAAGTTCACAACTTCCCTCCGTTGAAGTGAAAAACAATAATTAAAAAGAAAACGAAGCAGCGGCTAATCTTCCTTTTTCCCTGACCCTTAGATCGCCTCTCTGCTATCATCCTGAGAACTGGAGCTCTCTTCATGACCAACTTGCTCTTTTGTACCAACTCTTAAAGACTCCTTTGAGCTGATGCTTCGTATAAGCATAATTGTGGCAATGAGGAAAATGAAAATGTAAATGGTTCTAACTCCCAACAACGACTTGAGAAACCCTATAAATGACGGGCCACTAAGTTGTTTATTAATCACATTCCCTTCTTTGTATCCATCGAGGAATCGCGTGATTTGAAATCCTATATCGCCTTCTTCGAAACTCTCTGAACCAATAACTGATAAATAATCTTCATTTCCATCCCAAACAACCATTTTTGGCAATTTGGTTTGCTTAGTGACTTCAAATGATTCAGCAAACTCTTCCCATTGGCTGAACCCTACGTAACCAAACACCAGGTTACGGTTTGCAGATGCAGCAGCCTTCAATAGTTTGACAAAGTCCTTTGTTTTTTCATCATTTTCATCATCCATGATTGTCACAACAATTTTCCTCTAGTCATCTTTTAACAACTTTAGTGTTTCTTGATTCAAGGACACGAGCAAAGGTAACAGATTTTGCTTTACAAACTCCTCCAAAAATTCATCTTCAAAAGGGCCATAAAATACGCTCTTTTCATCGTAATTGGGATGAAGAGCCACCAAAGCATGACCCTTATCGAAATCATATAAAACCATGGCATCCTCTGAGAAATCCTTTGCCACAGAAAACCATGCTTTTTTCTTATGCTGCATTGCCAAATTAGATATTACCGATTCATTTAAACCAAATCCTATAAATATAGGAAACTCTGTTGCGGCAGTTTCGATGAAGTCATTTATATCAGAATCAGATGTAAGAACGGAAACATCTGGAGCAACAAACTTCTTCAAGGTACGAACAAGTAAATCGGCTTTTCTTGGACCATAATATTCTGTTGGAACTCCATGTATAAATACCATTAAGGTAGGGAAACCGTCAATTTCATATTTAGTAGCCAGACGAGTGTACTTGTCAGCATTTACTTTAGCTATTACTATAGGCTTCTTCAGCAAGAATGGGAGCAGCTTTGTCTAACTCGGGAGAGAGCTTCTTGCAGTGACCACACCAAGGGGCATAGAAATCAACGAAAAGGTAATCTAAGGATGAGATCGCGGACTCAAAATTGGTAATCAATGAAAACGAAATCTAAGTCAAAAATTGTTTGTTTACAAAAGAATTCTCAAACTACAAGACTCGTAAAGCAAAAAAAAAACGACAAAGAAACCAAGAAAATGGGTGTGGGTCTTCGGCTCTTCAAGTCAATCATCAAATGATTTCAAAAGCTTCTTTGAGTAGCTCTTTGAATCGTCCTCTTCACATGATTATGTAAGAACTTTGTTACATATGATCGAACGGAAGCAATGATGCTAGTATGGAGCTAGTTCTTCTCAAGGCGGTAAGAAAAATCTGAAAGGATGGAGTAAAATGACTTCTTCAAAGATAATGCAGTTGCCTTATCAAAAGCTCTAATAAGAAACGTCATGTGATACAAAACTCAACAAGTGTTCGACCCCGAAATATCGTCACGAGAGCGCTTTTCTCAAAAATTTGGCGAATTCCACCTTGTAAGAAGCTACAACAAAGAAGCTTCTCTACTTTCATCATTACCAAATGCTACACCGCCATTGTGGAAATACCAGTGTCAGTTCGCAAGACTGCCACCTCACAGCTACAAAGAAACAAACAAAAAGCTCGCAATCCTTTTACAACACTCAACACACTATCGGTTGACCCCAAATCCTCTATTGATTGTCACCTCCACGTCTATCTCCATATTCACCTTCTTCAGGGGGATCGTGAACAAATTGTTGGTTTCTTCATGAGCTAACAAGGTCTCTACTATCATGATTCGTAAAATCCGCCAGAGCAAGTTTCCATCACTCTAAGACGGAAACAAAACTGAAGAATCGTGTAAGCTTACAAATTCCATGCCACCTCGAATGCTTCCAATTCCTGCCACGACTCTAAAAGACGAATTAGTCATCTAGTCATTTCGCACACTGGGTCTTTATCAAAGTTGGCAACAACTCTGAATAAGCTAGCCAAATTGCAAATCTTCTTGTCTGTGACCCTCAATTTTGAGAAAAGGAAGGCACGGAAAAATGTCCTCGCTCTGTTTGGAGTGTTTAGAGTCTGCAGGTGAGGAATATCGACCAAGTTATTAAAAATCTTGTTGCACGCCAAAACACAAAACAATTAAAGAAATTTTCCAAGCTAAACTCCATCGTTAACGCTGCCTTACGTGAAAAGAGAATTCGTTGGATTCCACGAGAACGCTGCAATAACTTGTAAGCTCGCTTCCACACTGGGCCCACTTTCAGTGTCAAATAACATGAAGATGGAAATGTCACCGTGCATCACCATTCCACAATGAGCCTCAAAATTGTCGTGACAGGGAAGATTAGAAGCTCTTTCGGCACGTGGTTCGTTCACTGCAAAATATTTTGTTTCCGTCTCTAGCCATGGATTTTTGTGGAGATATCGCCTAGTCCTGGTAATGGCTGCTCACATTCATAGAGTGGATGCCAACAAAAAAAATGCCTCTGACATGAACAGTAGAATCTGCTAGGCAACTCTAAATCGAGTCTTCTCATTGAAGAATCACCCAAGTCGATTTCCAGATCCTCTTCGGTTTGCCCCTAATTGGACAGCAACTATAGTGTCTGAAGAATTGAGACAATCTTGTAAAAACTTTATCAAGGCTTAATTCAACTCCTAAAGAGACCATCAAGTCACCAGGATTTCATAGTCAATCACCATCATCTCTTGGAAGCTCACTCCCATCAACTTTTCCTGCAATGAAAGACAAATGAAGATAAACACGTGAGAATTAAAAGGAAATCTATGTACAGTGGTCAACTCTACCGAAGTGTTGTTTGATGGGCTTGCCTAAATGTGGTCACCTGGGCTGTTGTTGCATCATCTTCGAAAGAGTTTCCACTCCTCTTCAAGCTCCTATTTCGCAAGATCACCTCCTGTCTTTTGTTCTGCAGTGTCAACTCTTCTCTCCCTCCCCCTGACATGTTGAAGATGAGGTTATAAAAGGTCTGCGCCATGGGTCATTCGAATAGATATTCACCACAACAGAGGGTCGCAGTAAAAATGTACATCACGGTCTTTAACGCAGTGTGATTGGTGGAGACATCTGGACGCCCTCATCCCATATCGTATAAAACTGCTTTTAATTCAAAAAAAAATACTCACAAACTTCTCCAATGATAAGCGGTGCCTGCAAACCAGGTCTCCGACAAAATTGGCGACGTCAACGACCCTCGCAAGAAAGTTAGAACTCCTTGGAGGATTTTGTTGTTCTTACTGCAGAAAAATAAGTGCAACGGTACAACAATTACTTGACGTCCAGCGTAGACTCGTAGTCAACAGATTCCACATCTTCACGAGATTGGCTTCCTATACGCGGGTCTTTTGTCGAACTTCTCTGACATTTACCAATCACCGTGGTCAACGAATTTCGTTCTCAGTAAGTCATGAGTCTCGCCTCCAACAGTCTGTTCTTGAATGTCACAACTCACAATGGCCTCATCAAACTTCTCAATTGGAAACAATCAACAAGTCCCCGAGCTCTTCTTTTGCAAGATCACTTTCCAATACTTTCGCACTGATGAACGAAAAGAAAGACATGCTGCCAAAAAGAAAAAAAGAAAAAAAGAAAAACTTGATGTTGTCATATGCCTCGCCACCGCTACCATTATTCCTTTGTTCATCTACGAGAATGAGGTCTGTAGACAGCTTGACATTTGTCACCCACAGTGTTCGTCTACGCAATGCCGTTTTCCTCTCCAAAATGACGACTAAGAAACATATGCCACCAAAGTCGGTCCATGCTGGAGATGATGCTTCAAGCTTGCAAACAAATATTGCTAAAAAACAACTAATCTGTTAAACAAGAGGTTAAAAAAAATTGAAATTTGTCTTACCCATGTGTTGGGATTCAGTGACCCGGTTATCAACCCCCAAGGCATATTTCACATCGGTTTCTTCACTCCCAGTTCATACTCAAACGAAGTCAGGTGCACCTCAACAAAACAAAGCGCCACCATCAAAAACCTGTTGGAAAAACCATGTTTAACATGATAGTTTCCAAATGGTCACGAGACCATCTTTGAGTCAACATTACAAGTGACAGCCATTGTCTTTTGGCACCATACTCAAGACGGTTGAGTAGATGGTATGACAAGCTTCGTAAGGGTATGTCGCATGATCTATTCGGAGAATGAGAGTGAATGGAAATTGGCGTCAAAAATTGTGATTGAGAAACAGGAAAACTCTTAATGCTTGAAAATGAGTTTAATGAGTATAACTCATTGAGAATTGTTCCACATTGAAAAATGAAGAGTCATTTTTACAATATATATACAAAGATATCACTTATGGATATTAAGTAGTGTGTCCATATACACATGTGTGTACATATATATAAAGCGCGCCTGTTCGACGAAAGCGTTGCAATAAATATGAATTCATTGCAAAGTTAATACTGCAGTTTCGAATTTCGAAAAACTGACAGTAGTAAAGTGACTTCAATGGCTGAGATACCCTGCCAGCCTATAAATAGGCAGACCCCCCACAGGTCAAAACATAACATTCTGAAATCAAACACAACAGCATATATCATCTCTCAAAATCAGCATTACATTTTAGTCAAAGAGAGCCACCCACCAACAGCTCGACCTTGACTCGTCGTCATTTGCCGGCGAGTCATCCGAGACGTTGTACATTGGGATCGAAGCGCCAAATATAACCAGAAACCTCAAAGGTGGTTAGGCGAATATCGGTTAAGGGCAGACTGTTAAACAGTCGCCTCGTCTATTTATTTTCCTGCATTTTTTATTCCGTCTTCACATTTTTGCATTTTTATATTCTGTACATTTGAATTCTGTAATTTATTTTCCTGTTCTGTAATTTCATTTCAGTCCTTTTTTCTTTTCTGTAATTTCTATTCTGTTCTGTAATTTACTTTCCAGTCCTGTAATTTTATTTAATTCCAGAAACAGTCCAGCAGTTTAGTAATTATACAATTCTGTCTGGCAGTTTCTTTTAATTAACAAACAGTCCAGCAATTTAGTTTTATACTATACTGTCTGACAGTTTCGTTTAATTACAAACCAGTCCTGCAGTTTAATAATTTATATTAATCTGTCTGGAATTTTAATTAATTGCATTTACTTTCTGCAAGTGTCGGAATTATGTAATAGAGTCACATTCCATTATAGATTTATTTCTTTTTAGTCATTGCACTTTAAATTATTGCTTTTACGTACACGAAAATCAACAATCTTAACCGATATTTAATTTTTGGTTTGTGTACTGTTTTATTTTAAATTTTAAATTAAAAGGAATAATGATTCTTCTGCTACAATTCTATTTTTAGAATATTTGTAGCAAAGGAAAAATTCCTAGATTTGTTTTATTCTGATTTTGGTATTTGTACCATTCTCGAAAAAATACCAACCAGTTGGGTATTAGCTTGAATTAATTTATTTTGTATCTTAATTCTTTTAAAGAAACCAAGTTCTCAATATTTGGTGTTTTGTTCAAGAATATTCTAATACGCATATCTTATAGTCTTTTGGTTGGCTTTTCAGAAACCGAAAGATGACGAATGAAAATATCTCTGATCCTATTGTCCCTTCGGTGAGTTCGCATGACGTAGTGGTTGGTGGGAATGTCCATAACACTACGGGCGATGCAAATATGGGGGCTGACGCTTAGTCGCATGCTATGACAGTTGCGGCCGCTGCGGCTGCGACCAAAGCTGATGCTACGGCCAAAGTTGCCGCTGCGGCCAAGGCTGCGGCAGCGGCCAAGGTTGCAGCTGTGGCTGCGGCCAAGGCTATGGCTGCGGCCAGGGGCAAGGCACCGATGCGTTCGGCTATGCCTGTTTTGCCGACCTCTCATCTGGAGAAGCCGGAAAAGTTTAGGGGTGACAACTTCAAACGTTGGTAGCAAAAAATGTTGTTTTATTTAACCACACTAAACTTAACCTGATTTCTTAAGGAGACTGCTCCCATCCTAAGCGAGGACGATCTGGACGAGCAGTCGTTCTCGGCGGTTGAGGCATGGAGACATGCCGACTACCTATGCCGGAACTATATCCTGTGTGCTCTAGATGACACCCTATTCAGTGTCTTCGAGCCCAAAGCAACTGCAAATGAGCTTTGGAAGACTCTCGAAAAGAAGTACAAGGTGAATAACGTTGGTGCAAAGAAATTTGTCGTCACAGACTTTCACGAGTACATGATGACTGATAATAGGTGTGTCATTGAGTAGGTTAAGGAGATACAACTCATATACCATAGGCTTGATGCTGAAGGGCTAGTTATCAATGAACCCTTCCAGGTGGCTCTCATGATTGAGAAACTGCCACCGTCATGGAAGAAGTTTCAGAACTACCTGAAGCACAAGCGGAAGGCAATGAGTCTGGAGGGGCTCATAGAGAGGTTAAATATCGAGCAGAGCAACCGCCGTTTTGAAAAGAAGGGCGGAATTGCTAGTAGCTCGGTGGCAAAGACCCATGTGATTGAGGCCACGCATGTCAAGCGAAAATGCCCTGACAATGTAGGCAGTGTTGTTGCTGCAAATAAATTTGCAGGAACCTGCTTTGTGTGTAACAGGACCGGTCATCGTGCCGTGGACTGTTATGACAATAGACGCATTGCTAAGCCCAAAACCTCACCGAAGAACTTTAAGGGCAAGGGGAAGATGAGAGCTCCAGCTCAGGCCAATGTGGCCGAGTGAGTAGAGGATGACATGCATCCTTTGTAGTGGTCTCTGAAGTGAACCTTGTGGGAAGCAACCCAAAGGAATTGTGGCTAGATACCGGTGCCACGAGCCACATCTGCTCCAACAAGTGGATGTTCAAGACCTACGAGGCGGTGGTTGGTGAGACCTGCTTCACGGGCAATTATGCTAATTCCCAGGTGGAAGGAAAGGGGACAGTGGTGATGAACCTGACCTCAGGAAAAGAGCTCACGCTGACTGGGGTGCTCCATGTACCAGATATTCAGAAGAATCTGGTTTCAGGCTCGGTTATGGTGAAGAAGGGTTTTAAACTAGTTTTTGAATCCGATAAAGTTGTAATCACCAAGAATGGTATTTATGTAGGTCGTGGCTATATGACCAACTGTATGTTTAAGTTAAATGTAGGAACTCCAGCTCCTAAGGCTGAGTTCGCTAATAAATGTGCTAAGGCTGAGGCCAGTACCAGTAATGTAATGACTGTTGCCAAGTTGGCCAATAATATTTCAGATTCTGCTTATATTTTTGAGTCATTTCATTTGTGGCATGGTAGATTAGGACATGTGAACTTTAATTCTATGAAGAAATTAATATCACTACAACTATACCAAACTTTGTCGTTAATAAACAACATAAATGTGAAATATGTGTAGAAGCAAAGTTAACGAAATCATCGTTTCAACATTTTGAACAAGATAGTGAACCTCTTGGTTTGATTCATACAGATGTATGTGATTTGAAATTTATTCAAACAAGAGGAGGTAAAAGATACTTCATAACTTTTATAGATGATTGTACTAGATACTGTTACGTTTACTTAATGAAAGGTAAAAGCGATGCAGTAGATATGTTCACTCTATATAAAACTGAAGTAGAAAATCAACTCAATAAAAATATTAAAATATTGAGGAGTGATAGAGGCGGCGAATATGAAGCACCGTTCGCACAAATATGTGCAGAAAGTCGCATCATTCTTCAACCCACAGCTCCATACTCCCCGGAGCAAAATGGAGTTTGTTGGCCCGTGTGCGGCTAAACCTTAGAGGGGTGGGTGGGGTGAATAAGGTCTATGGCGATTTTCGCCTAATTAAAAATTCTAAGCAACTAACACCCCAACTTACGCAATTCTAAACTTAAGCGTTAATAATCGTTAATAAATTCAAACGCAAGCAAGCAAGAATAAATATTTGCGGAAAATAAAAGTTTAAGGGAAGAAGATGACACCGTGATTTATAGAGGTTCGGCAAAACGCGCCTACGTCCTCTCCTCGGTACTACCGAGTATATCACTAAAAATTCTTTTCCCGGATATTACAATCCTAACGAGCTAATCGACCGATTAAGCTCCCCCTCACTTTGTGAGTGTCCCGAAATGAAAGACCTATAGCTTTTAAGCTTCACTTGCTTACAAAACCTCTACCCGATCGCTCGCTCACAAAAATGAGTTTATAAAATACTCGTTACAATTTTGTTACAAAAATGTAACTACACTCACTATTCTATTTGCTTCTAAATAAGCCAATTGGTGAGTCTTTGTTGTTGTTCGAGCTTGAATCGCTTTCTTCTTAATTTCCTCTTTTTCGAATATTTTCACCAAAATGGTGATAATTGGGGTTTTGATTAAGAGAGGTTTTAGGATAATGGATTGGTGTATTGATTGGTGGTTTGGAAGAGAGATTGAGCTTGTATATGTAGACCAAATGTCTGTTTTTCTGGGTTATGACCGTTAGAAGTGGTTGAGGCTGTTTTAAGCTATTTTCCAGAAAAAGCTGAAAAGCTGTTTTCGAATTCTGTAGAAAACGATCGGTCGTTTTCTACAGTCGATCGATCGTTTTCCAGAAAACGATCGGTCGTTTCTGAAAAACGATCGGTCGTTTTTTCGATGTCCTCACTGGAAGAAATTGGGACAAAAACGATCGGTCGTTTTTGTCCAGTCGATCGGTCGTCTGTTCTTCTGGCAGTTTTTCGGTCTTCTTCGAAAGCCCATAAATCCTTCGTTTTAGCTTCGATTTTGGTTCCTCTTGAACCTGTGGCTTCGTTTTTCTGTGCTCTATCTTTCTGGCGTTCTGAAATTTACAATTTCTACTTTTGGAAAAGAAAAGCATTATATCATCGAAATCGTAAAAACGTAAAATCATTAAAAACATAATCAACGTTATAATCAAAATCAATTATTGAACTCTAAGTTCAACAGAGTTGCGGAGTGTAAAAATAGAACGCTCAAGGAAATGACGAATGCGATGTTGATAAGTTGTTGATTACCCCAGAACATGTGGGGGGAAGCGTTGCTTTCCGCTAACTATGTTTTAAACAAATTACCACATAAGAAGCGAGACAAACCACCATACGAATTATGGAAAGGTCATCAATCTAGCTATAAGAACCTGAGGTTTTGGGGATGTCTCGGTAAGGTCCTAATATCCTCTCATAAAAGGATGAGAATTGGTCTGAAGACAGTGGACTGCGTGTTCATTGGATATGCACAAAATAGCAGTGCGCATCGGTTTCTCGTACACAAGTCAAAAAATCTCGATGTGCACGTAGATACGATAATTGAAAGCCAAAAGGCTTCTTTCTTTGAGGATATCTTTTCCCACAGAATGCCAACACCTGTACAGACTCAAGAGTTGAACAGTGATTGAAATGTGGGGGCAAGTGAACCGTCAGAGAAAGAATAAGAGGAAGAGCCTCGACGAACCAAAAGGGCGAGGAAGGAAACTTCCTTTGGGCCTGATTTCGTAACCTTCATGATAGAAGGTGAACTGGTGACATATCAACAGGCTATGTCAACACCAGATTCCCAATATTAGGAAAAAGCAATCAATAATGAGATTGAATCGATTATGCAAAACCACACCTGGGAACTGACGGATCTTCCGCAAGTATGCAAGCCCCTAGGTCACAAGTGGATCTTCAAGAGGAAGTTAAAGGTTGATGGCACGGTCGAGAAGTACAAGGCAAGACTTGTAGTCAAAGGCTTCAGGCAAACTGAAGGTGTCGATTATTTCGACACATACTCTCCTGTCTCCAGGAAAACGTCGATTCGGATCATCATTGCTCTCGCCGCATTGTTTGATCTGGAAATACATCAGATGGATGTAAAAACGGCTTTTCTAAATGGAGAATTAGAAGAGGAAATTTATATAGAACAACCTGAAGGGTTTGTGGTTCCAGGAAAAGAGCACATGGTGTGCAAACTTGTAAAGTCTCTGTATGGACTCAAACAAGCACCCAAGCAATGGCATGAGAAATCTGATAGAATCATGGTATCAAATGGCTTTCGTATAAATGAGTGTGACAAATGTGTCTACATGAAAGGAAGTGAAAAAGACTGTGTCGTAGTCTGCCTTTATGTGTACGACATGATTATAATAGGGAGTACTGATAGGATCAACTCCATTAAGAAAATGTTGTCGCATCATTTTGATATGAAAGACCTGGGTATAACTGACATTATACTTGGTATGAAAATCACCAAGACGTCAGAGGGGTATGCCCTGTCGCAAGGTCATTATGTTAGATAAACACTTGACAAATTTGACAGTGGTAGTAATGCAATGTCAAGAACTCCAATTGAGTTCAATTGTATCCTGAAAAAGAATTTCGGCAAAAGTGTTCTCTAGGATCATAGGCAGTCTCATGTATGTGATGAACTGTATTAGACCTGATATAGCCAACTCAGTAAGCAGACTGAGCAGGTATTCAGTAATCCGAATGAGGAGCACTGGAAGGCCATCATAAAGCTTCTCAGGTATATGAGATATACAGCCGGCAGCACTATACAGGATATCCAATGGTACTGAAAGGGTATTCAGATGCCAACTGGATATCAGACTCCAACAGCACTAGATATACGAGTGGATATGTGTTTGTAATGGGAGGTGCTGCCGTGTCTTGGAGATCCTCCAAACAATCTTACATCGCAAGGTCAACTATGGAATCAGAATTGGACCTGGCGACTGAAGAGGCAGACTGGTTGAGAAGCTTCTTGGAAGTGATTCCAATGTGGCCAAAACCTGTTCCCGCGATAAGTATGCATTGCGATGGTCAATCAGCTATTGCGCGGGCTCAGGACCATATGTATAATGGAAAGTCTCGACATATACGTCGGAGACATAAATCCGTAAGAGAATTGTTAGCTAACGGTGTTGTATCCTTAGATTTTGTGAGATCAAATGATAACATTTCGGATCCATTTACAAAGGGCTTGACTCAAGAGAGAGTCGAAGCGTCATCGAACGGAATGGGATTGAAGCCCATTAAATTGGTAGCCTTCCCATATGCAACCCAACCCAGATGGGATTTACCTGCTGGGTTCAATGGGAAACTGAACTGTGGGGGCAGCCGAACAAAGCACTCGGGAACCTGTAGTTCCCAGCCCAGTTTCGCGATGACAAAGTGATAGACATGTACCATAGTAAGGGTGAGCATGTGGCTCTTAATGATCCAAGTATCTTGAAGGTCGAGTAAGGTGAGTCATGACACCTTCTACTTGGAACCACCTATAACGAGTGTGTAAGGCCGGTACCATGTGATGAGCATGGGCTAAATCACTAGAGCACTTAGTTGAACGTGCCAAGGCAGTCCAAGCCAAATATGGACAACAACTAAAGGGCTTAGTACGTGGGTAGAGAGGGCACTGTGCGGGTGCCATTCTGGGATACACAAAGCTTAATGGTTCAAGGCTTTACACCTACCTAATAGCAGTATTCTGGATGGTACTCCACTACGGCAGGTTCAAGGAACTCGCTACCTGACCTTAGACAGTGAACTTTTGTGGTTCTCTTGTTTACATTTTAGTACATGGGCTTTTAAGCCAATTGCATTCATGTGGGGGATTGTGGGAAAAACCATGTTTAACATGGTAGTTTCAGAATGGTCACGAGACCATCTTTGAGTCAAGATTACAAGTGACAGTCGTTGTCTTTTGGCACCATACTCAAAACGGTTGAGTAGATGTTATGACAAGGTTCGTAACGGTATGTCGCATGACCTATTCGAAGAATGGGAGTGAATGGAAATTAGCATCAAAGATTGGGGTTGAGAAAGAGGAAAACTCTTAATGCTGGAAAATGGGTCTAATGAGGATAACTCATTGGGAATTGTCCCACATTGAAAAATGAAGAGTCATTTTTACAATATATATACAAAGTTATCCCTTATGGATATTAAGTAGTGTGTCCACATACACATGTGTGTATTGTGTACCACAAGCGAACCTGCCGAAGAAAGCGCGCCTGCTCGACGAAAGCGCGCGTGTTCGGAAAAGTGCTCTTGTTCGGGAAAAGAGCGCCTGTTCGGAAAAACGCGCCTGTTCAGGAAAAGCGTGCCTGTTCGGGAAAAGCTTCCAGCAAAGGTGTAACTGTTGCAATAAATATGAATTCATTGCAAAGTTAATACTGCAGTTTCGAATTTCGAAAAACTGACAATAGTAAAGTGACTTCAATGGCTGAGATACTCAGGCAGCCTATAAATAGGCAGACCCCCCACATGTCAAAACATAACATTCTGAAATCAAACACAACAGCATATATCATCTCTCAAAATCAGCATTACATTTTAGTCAGAGAGAGCCACCCACTAACAGCTCGACCTTGATACGTCGCCAGTTTTCGGCGAGTCATCCGAGACGTTGTACCTTGGGATTAAAGCGTCAAACATAACCAGAAAACTCAAAGGTGGTTAAGCGAATATCGGTTAAGGGCAGACTGTTAAACAGTCGCCTCGTCTATTTATTTTCCTGCATTTTTTATTCCGTCTTCACATTTCTGCAATTTTATATTATGTACATTTCAATTCTGTAATTTATTTTCATGTTCTGTAATTTCATTTCAGTCCTTTTTTCTTTTCTGTAATTTCTATTCTGTTCTGTAATTTACTTTCCAGTTCTGTAATTTTATTTAATTCTAGAAACAGTCCAGCAGTTTAGTAATTATACTATTCTGACTGGCAGTTTCTTTTAATTAACAAGCAGTCCAGCAGTTTAGTTTTATACTATACTGTCTGACAGTTTCGTTTAATTACAAACCAGTTCAGCAGTTTAATAATTTGTATTAATCTGTTTGGAATTTTAATTAATTGCATTTACTTTCTGCAAGTGTCGGAATTTTGTAATAGAGTCACATTCCATTATAGAAATAAAATTGTTTATTTGTTTTTAGTACTTACATTTTAAATTATTCATTTTACGTACACGAAAACCAACAAAACCAAATATCAAAGAGCACAAACCCTATCACCGTCAATGAAAATTTTCCGCCTTTGATCAATATGCCAGCATTGCTCATCATCCCCAGGCCATATACCTTTCCTGGAAGACGGTATAAAGCACAGTAGAACCTTTTTAAATTAATATTTTTCTGTGGTCTCGACTTGTGCCAATGTAAAAAATGACTAATTTCGATAAATTAATAAGATAATAAAATTTTAAAAAATCTTATATAAATATTTGGTCAACGCAAAATCATAAATTAATAATTGTTCAAAATTACAAACATTACCAAAACTAGGGGTGGGCAAAAAATCCGCAAAATCCAACCCGTAACCCAATCCGCACAGATTGGGGCGGGTTGGGACGGGTTGAGTGTCCAAAAAAAGTCAATCCGTTATATATTTTACGGGTTGGGTTAGGGTTAGAGTTGAGGTTATCAAATCGCGGGTTAATCCGTCCCAACCCGTTTCAACCCGCTATATATATAAAAAATAAAAATATATATATTTATATATACATTATGTGTATTTAAAGACAACAACATTCCGTTATTATTATATTTTAGTTTTATTACTTTTTATGAATGTTATACACGTATTATAATTGGTTTTAATTTTTATTTTATTTTTGAAACATACTATTTATTTTATATCTTAGACTGATTGTGCAAACTATGAAAAATAAAGTACTAAAATGAAAATTTAAGAATAAATCCTCCCCAATCCATAATTTTTTTTCCGGGTTGGATTGGGTTGAGTTGAGATTTAAATTTTACCAATCCGCTCATGTCCACACCTAACCAAAACGATTTAGTGAAATATAATTTAATCTCATGCCTAGTTTAATTTATTAATGTATTTTCTTAATTTCATACACGGTGGTTGAAAATGCAATAAAAATTATATATTAATAATTAAAGTAGTGTATTAGACTTTACTAACGAGTTTAACTAGTAATATTAATTAGTAATATATATGAGTTTTATGTTAGTATTAACGAGTATATTTATTGAATCAATAAAAAAACTTATTTAAATTAATAAATACTAAATTTATCTATTAATTAAATAGGTCTCTAAATTAATAAATTCGTATGGTACCAGCTATATTAATTTATAGAGGTTTTACGATATAACATGAACGAAAAAGTATTCTACTATTTATAGTGTTAAATTTAGAAGTTACACAAAAACCAATAGTTGCTTAGTAAATGGCGACCATTTATTCTCACAGTTACTATGAAACTGAAAGATTGCTTTTGATTCTCATTTAAAAAAAAACAATAATGGGAGATAAAACTTGAGGTTACAAAGTTTAAGACTGCCATTAAATAAAATAGTGGAGAGTTTTAATTCTGAAAGTTACAGAGCAAAAAAATATAAATTAATTACAACATATATATTATGTAATACACGTAATTAACATAATAGCTAGGAGATTTTACTACATGATGCGCTATAAGAAAAAGTTCATTTGCTAACAAAAAATTATGATGCTAAATAAGGATTTATGATGCTAAATTTGATTTCCTAACAAAACAGCAACATAAAAAATTATCTTGGTAAAGTGGTTGTGGCTAATTTCAGCAACAACAATACTAACACATAAAAAAAAAAACAACAAAATACCAACATAAATTGATGTCGGTAAATTCTCAAGTTTTGGCATTTTATAGTGACACATTTGCAACATAAAGTTTAGTGTTGCTATAATTATAAATTGTTATTTATTTTTAATTTCTGATTTTCTTTTAGTTATTTTGTGTTGCTACTGTGTTGCTATATATCATGTTAAATTTAATTGTATTTAGCTAATATTGTTTGCTTTTCAATGCTTAATTGTATTTAAAAAAACTATAAAAATAAATTTAAACTAAAGGACAAAACATTTAACTGAACTTGCAAAAAAGTAGTTCATACACTTGCTTAATCATCAAAGCTTATACGAGATACATAGGACACCTTGTTCAGAAACGACATAATACCCAAACATTACACAAATCAAGCCACTAGTTGCACCAGAATATTATAACAACCATATCTCAGTCATTAGTTGCACCTAGAATATGACCAAAACAATCCAATAAAATAGATTAATTGTCAACTAATCATCTCCCAAAACATTATCTACCATCTCTTCTTCGCCATCACTAGTTGCATCCTCCAACACATCTTGACTTGCAGCTCATGGTATATGAAAAAAATTGTTGAACAATTTATTGTACCGCATTTGGAAGTAATTATTCCCGGGTCTTCTTCATAAGTCGATGAAGACGAACTAGAGTTGACAAGAGACGACTTTGCGAACCTATAACGTACCCACCACCTTCCTCGTTTTCGCCGCCTACAATCTCCAAATAGATTTCATCGTCGTTAGGTATTGAGGATCCATCTGATCGTTGCGAGAGCTCGATCTTTCTCTCCTTATAAGCTGCCTGCGATTAAACAAGTATACCATTTTAAAAAACTATAATGGAAAGACTAGTTTATCAGATTTATATGAATTCGAAAGGAATATTTATTCATATACCTTAACTAAAAGGAAAATGTTGTAATATACCAGAATTCACCAAAAAAAAAAAAAAAAACTTCACAAACACTGGCATATTAAAAAAGTATAGTTTCACTTCGCTTTTAAAATTTGTCAACATAGACTCAACCGAAATACTATACAGCACGTGTTTAATTAAAAGTGTCTTTTTTTACTCTGAGGTAGTATTGCAACTTGAAAAACATATATTGCAGGTGAAGTAGTGCTCAAGTTAATGTGTCTTTTACTTGCAGTTGTTTGACTGCAGGTATAGTATTACGATTTACGAATACACCGAGAAAGAACTTTTGCAAACATTGGTTCGTAACTCTCGTTATACCATACTTGCAATACTAGTTTGTTTTTTTTACTTAATTTCAAACACCTACAATTGAGTACACAAAAAACACACCATTTCAGCTAGTATTGCTCAAGTTATTTTTTTACTTGCAGGTGTTTGATTGCAGTTGCAGGTATAGTATTACGAATACAGCAATAAACAACTTTTGCAAGCATTGGTTCGTAACTCTCGCTATACCATACCTGCAATACTAGTTCTTTTACCTAAATTTCAAACACCTACAATAGAGAACACACACCATTATTCAGCCAAGTCATAGTCACCGAACTTGGTTTAAGTATGTGTCTTGCAAATAGTATCTCATCTAAGCTTATTTAAAGTTAGCTATCTTCCATCTTCAATAACACAACAGTCGGAATTACTTTTTATGACACATAGCATGTGTTCATTTGAGATTCTAGCTGTATAAATAATGTTTCATTTTACTAATAAGTTGCACACCTAAAAGTCAATCGTACATGGAGCATCTTGCGAATTTTTTAACATCATTCAAACAATCAATAAATATAAATTAAAAAAGAATGTCGCTTTTCCTCCTATGCAAAAAGTCAAACAACTTAATCACATTTGCTTTTCTGTTGTGCTTTCTCAAAAAGTTTGGCATGCTCGGGAGCCGGAATCAAACATCCCGAATAACATGTTGATTTTGAGTGTATTGTACTTTGTAGTGAACCTGAATCTTAAATCAAACCAAATCTCTTCAACTTTGAACAAATAATAGGCAACTTTCTTTTAAAGAATAACATGTTGCTTTGAAAAGCTATAAAATAATATGAAAATCAAATGATGTTCTGTATCGAACTTCAATTTTAAGAACCGTAGTTCAATTGTAACTCAATAAACCAACTAAACTAGACAATATATGTTTACCAAATAAACCAATAATTCCATAATTTTATAGACAATCTATGTTACCAAACGAAGCATTAGTTCCATAACATAATAGCAAGACGTTGAGCAAAAATTCAAATAAAATAAATAAAAAGTAGTCTACCTAACAGATTAAATAAGTTACTTTTTAAGATAAGGAAACTCAGTGACAGGGAGGGGGTTAGAATAAAAATTAAAAACACACAAACACAATCGGAAAACTCAACAACTAAAGGTTAATCTCTCAAATCAAAAGATGCAAACGGTATTATCATATTATAAAATATTAAAAAAATTGAAAAAAGTTAAGAAGAATTCATTCAAATTAATATAGGAAGAAAGAGTACAAAATAGTATGAGATTGTGAAAAGGGAGGGGTATAAGAACTAGCCTGAAGGAGAAAATGATTGTTGGAGGAACACTAATATAAATATAAATTAAGATTTAATAATTGAGAGTGTGAAGAAAACGATAGGGAAAATGAATGTAATTGAAAAAAGCAGAAACAAAATAATTAATGGAGACAGTCGTACCTAATTGTATCAACTATAAACATCTATGAAAAATTAAGAAAACAGTAACTAGAGTAGAAATTAAACATAAAATAAAACAAATATAGAAATTGGAGTGAAGATAATGCATATTTTATAAAAATTCTGATACATTTATAGACCATATGTATGAAGAGAGAGAGATTGTCCCACCCCAAAATACACCTAAAACGGATATTAAAAGGGTTATGGAGTCCTGAACGTTTTAAACAAAAGAAAATAGAAAAGAAAATAGAAACACCTTGGTACAAAATTTAAAATTTTAAAATAAAACACTAGCGAACAATTAATTAATAAATAAAAGTGTTTGTCAAACGCACCTACAAAACGAGACAGTTTTGACAAATTTATAAAAAGAAATAAACGAATGTAAATTGCCCGTAAGCTACAAGCTCAAAATATAATCTAATTGAAAAGAAAAATGAAAGACCCGAGCCCATGCGATGTATTGTCATAGCTCCTAACCGAACGTCTCAACCTAAATTTTACCTGAAAGACAAAATTATAACGGTGAGTCCCACGCACACACATAGACGGGACGGCACCACAAAATACCGTCACTCCATCCCATAAATGCAAGAACCCACAAACAACAACTATGATAATCAACGTATAAAAAAATAGAATAACATCTTACAACGAAATAAATTAAATAACTTCATCATACATCTAAAGCATACATGGACCTCTCATGCCACCTACTCCAGTCCGTAAGGTAGGTCATTTCCTATCCCTTCGGCCGTCTTATGTCCCCGTAATTAGGGAGAGACATAGACCATTCCTAACATAAAAGTAGATTTATAGTGCACACTTGGACCTCTCATGCCACTCGTCCCAGTCCGTAAGACGAGTCATTCTCTATCCCTTCGGCCGTCTTATGTCCCCGGAATTAGGGAGAGACATAGACCATTGCTAACAATAATATAAATATAGTGCACACTGTTACCTCTCACGCCACTCGCCCCAGTCCGTAAGACGAGTCATTCCCTATCCCCTCGGCCGTCTTATGTCCCCGGAATTAGGGAGAGACATAGACCATTGCCACTATTCTAAATCACAAGGCCTCGGCCAATAAATAATAAACCAATCAATTATCACATTCTCATACGTCACTCTAACGTAATTCAACATAACCTATAAGCATAGGTGCTAGATTCACAACTAGCCAAACAAGTCTAACAACATAAATCTCATTCAGGCATTTTAGCAAACACATTATATGCATAAACTACAATTCATCTTTATTCAACAATAAAATACTCAATTTCATCAACAACTATAATAACACATAATCAACGGATAACAACACGCAACCCATCAATATTCTCATTAATCCGAAATTAAAAGCTTAAATTCTCAACTACTCCAAAATCAAATAAGTGAATTAAAAGTACAACAAATAACCCCAATTAACAATTTAAGAACATAATTAAGATAAAAGGCATAAACCCCCAATTTATGATACACGCAAAACTTAATACTAACATACACACTCGTCTAGTCGCAATGGATAACCCCCGTTACCTTAGAGCGTAGAGGAGATGCTTCCGGTAAGAACGCGCTAATGGTGGTTTCTTCTTCTTCTTCTCTCTTTTTTCTCTCTTTTGGGTGGTTTTAGATTTTTATGTTTTAAAAAGTAGCTGAAAAGTGTATTAATAAAACCGTTTTGGAAAAGTTTGTGGAAGCGAACTATTTGGTTCCCAAAGTTCTAAAAGTTAACTCTTAATCCAAAAATATTGTTTTACTACTCAAAAATAACAAATATTTAGAAAAAAATCTATTGGTTCCTTTTTATTTATAAAATTAGTAACAGGTTTTAAAAATAAAGTTTTTCGGAAGAGTTTCGATTTTTGGCTAAAAATTAGTCGAGTGACCGGTTTTTGATAAAATTTGTATTAAAATGTTTTTGGATAAATTAAATCATGAATAAAAACACTTATAAAAATGCGGGATGTCACGGAGATGGTGAATGTATTACCGTGTGTTGTGAGAGATGGATCTAACAATGGATGTTTGTTGTTTGGTTTGTTTGGTTTTTAGAGAGAAGAACAAATGATAGGGTTTCATACAACTTTTGGAGATAAATAATTCAACTTTTAAGTTTTTAGAAAAAAATGGGAGAAAAGGGGGGGAAAGCAATTGGAGTTTGTAAACAACACCCAATATTTTGGAACCTAAGAATTTTGGACAAAAATACCAGCCAAACTTGTGTGAAAAAAATATGAAAAATAAAAAATAATCATGAGTTGTTGATGTGTGTTTGGACACATTATATTTTTGGTGACAAAATTCATTTTTACAATTTCACTCTTTATCTCATGCGATTTATAAAAAAATTCGTTCTAATGATCAGATTTCAAAAGTCGCTAGACGGACTAAATGCGCGATATGTGGCCCGGGGGCGAGGCATTTCTTATATGAGTACTAACTTAATGTAATGCATTAAATTTAAAATTTATGAAAACTTTTAGACTAATTACAAATGTATTATTCTCGTTTGAATCTAATTTAACGAAATAATTCAAACATGTTACATAAATATTCTCAAGCTTACATTTTGTATTTCTTTCATCCTCCACAATTTATGAACAAAATATATCACCTAAAACAACATCACGACAAAAGATTGAAAACAATCGCCTCTAACAACGTTGGAGTATTAACAACTCCAACCCCTAAACGCTAATTTGATTTTTTTTGTCCGTTTTGTAACTTGTATTGCAAATATGTTACTTTTACAAGTAATTGAACAGGAAAGATACAATATATGAAAGCTATCATATTTATTTTACCAATTTTATCCATTATAAAATGATTGTATAAATTAGTTATTAATAATGCATTTTTAAGAATACAACCATTACTAGACATACCATAATAATTTTCCACTAAGTAAAATCATATTTACGAAGTCATCAAATATTAAAGGAGTTTAGTTGTTTATTAAGTAGGTTAGCAAAATACAATGAATCAAAATATTGCAATCATATGGTAAATAAGATTTTTAATACAATACCCAGTTGCTGTTAAGATTGCAACTATGTATGTTACTTATTTACAGAATAAAACTTACAAATTATTCAAACCATTCAGTAATATATTTCTAAATCTTTTCTGCAATTGTGATGTAAAATTGTTGTTATTATATTGTGTTAATAGATTAATAAAGTTATAACTTACCAACATAAACAATTGTGATGCTGAAAATTGGTGCTAGTTTTTCAGCAACAAAATTTAATGTTGCTATTTTTAGGATTAATCATGTTGCTATTTTTGTTGGTATCATGTTGCTAATATTAGCAAAATTTGTATTGTTGCTAAACAAATATTGTTGAAAGCGTTACAATTTTGTTGATGGACATCCTATGCTTAATAATGTTGGTGTTATGTTGCAATTTAGCAACATAAATACGTGTGTTGCTATTTTATGTAAGGAAATAGATATTTTCTTACACTGATAATCATACAATATAAACATAAATACACATACCTTGAGTCATGCGGAATGACGGTAAGTTCGAAGCTCTAAACAGTAACTTGAGAATTGGGTTCGTATGGCAGAGGTAGATCGTCGGGGTAGAGACTTGGATTTTTTTCTCTTTCGCCTATCACTACACTACTTTATTTGATGTTTTTGTGTGTGTATATATGACACAAAATGAGATGATATTGTGTTCTTTATATAGGTAGGAGGAGAAACCGAGACTCTTGATATACTTTCGATCTCTACCGTCTATCAAGTTAGGATCAATCTAAACCGTTCGTTAAGGTGAAAATACATAGAGTTTCTTAACTCACAATTTATTATCTTTAAATCATAAAACCTTATAACTTATGAATGTCAATAGATCACTCTAATGACCAATAATTATTGTGTTGTAACTCTTGAGAGTGGAGATTAATTCTTACATTCTTCCACTTGGTCCATTGAACATATCATAAGCAATCATACGTGCGCAATTAAATTATGACATGTTTTACCGAACAAATCTTCAATAAGAGTCATGGTGGTTCCATACCAACAACTTATCTAGCGAAGCCTTTAACGTGAATTATCGTAATGGTCCAATAATGTCTTAAGAAAAGACAGTTCCAGTAAAGGTTCGTAACTTTCATTTTTGTACGTACTTAATAGGAGAACAGGAACAATAGAAACAATAAGAAATGAGATCTCTACTTATCAAATAAACAACTATCATTGTGCAATACCATATAATTATCTACAATCAAGACACGTGATGTTAACAGAATCTTAACTGTCTTGTGTAGATATCGTTAAGATATATACGATCATTATGTGTTTATTGATAGTATTGTTTCAAAAAGTAGTGTAGGAAACTTAGCATTCAAATTATGTGAACTCAACACCATTTGAATGATAGTTGTCAAAAATATTTGCAAACATTTATTTTCAGCGACTCAGCCATAAGCTCGACATAATCTAAGTGCTGAAATTAATTTGAAACTATTATCATGAGTTTTTGTACTCAAATCATTATATAACTTTTCTTGATGATACATTAAAAATATGATAATACATTCAATAACATATGTCATAAAATTTCTCTAATCTTATATTAAGAAATAAGACATAAATTGATCAATGCTTTTATTGATCATTATATCATATATTAGCGTCATAAGACTCATAAATTTAATGAGCAATAAGCCATTTTAAAATATTTAGTATCATATTTCCTTTCTATGTATCACATCAATGATACGTGAGCATAACATCTTTAAATTCTTGCAAACATAAAACATAATTAAGCATATTTAATATTATGTAAAAGGTAATCCACTCTCCATAATGATTATTGAGCGTTGCCTACAATAATATGTGTTTTAAGTACAACTAATAGTTCAAGCACACAAGAACCGGTTTACAATACTATTAATTAGTCGTAAAACTCTTTTAAAACATTTTATCATTTAGAAACCCTTTAAAAAAAAATTTGCAATTCATTATGGGTCTAGTAACTTACTTACATGAATATGACCATTAATAAAATAATATGTTACAAAAACAAAAATGATAATGGTTGTAATAACGTTTACTCCCACTAATCTAGTGGTTACTTCAAAATAATAGATTATGGACACAAAAATAAGTAAAACTTTTATACTGGAGTCAAATAAAATTGTAATTCAAGTAAATCTCAACAATGAGCTTATTTTAAAGTTATTGTTGTGTCACAACTATTAGCTAGGTGTTGACATAGCAAGAAATATAGAGATATAGCAAAGTATATCTTGTATTCATATCAATGTGTGTGAGCATCTACAAGATGAAGCCGGATGAGGGACAAAAAAACGGATCATAGGACAAAATGGTGTTGTCAAATGGAGTGGGCCGAAACACTATACAAGTGCGTTAATGAACTGACTAAAAAATATGTGGCTCATCAAAACCTTGCCAAGAAAACCTAGTGAGAAAAAAACTTGTTCGAAGGACGAAATAGTGCATAACTATCAGTAAAAACAGTGGAAATAACCATACATGGTGTGCCTCAATAAAACCTTGTTCGAGAAAACCATGTGGGAAAAATACTCTAATCGAATGACAAAAGAGTACACAATGGTTATGAGTATACAACTTGATACTTCCCCTGATTTCGAAAATTCTTAGTGATGGTGTGAATCGTGTCTCATTAAAAAAACTTGCCAAGGTAAACCTATTGGGACAAACCCTTGTTCTAAGGACAACAACAGTACATGTGCATGCTCCCCCTCACTTTCACACGTCAGGGTGCAAGGATTCATCTTGAACATAAAATGTCTCAAGGTAACTTTGATAGCCTACGAAATCCTTAGTGAATGCGTGATTGATTGTGTCTCATTAAAATCTGGTCAATGTAAACCCAGTGGGATAAACCCTTTGTCTAAGGATAAAACAGTACACTCACAAGTGTTAATCAACACGTGCATTTATTGGGATGCTCCCTGTCACTTGCATTCAACTAGATGCCATGAGTTCTGCTAATTAGTCATACAAGACAAATAAGCAATCACCATGATGCTCCCCCTCACATGTACATAACTAGGTACATATAGTTCTTATTTCAAGTACTTAATAAGTACGAGCGTACGCTCTCATTTGCACATAATTGTGTGCAAAAATATGGAATAAAAATGAGCACTCAATGGGATTTTAGTGCTCTTCCTACGTGAAGAAGTGTATTCGACAAGATATACTTGGTGGCATTTAATTTGATGAAATCATGCCTATTCAATGACAACACAAATGTTTTATATTGATCGTAAGAAAGAGCATATAACTTTACGTGTGGCTGATACGAGCTCGAATCCATATACGCTCTCTAGTCGTCTCATAGAGCACGAGTAGATAAGAACAGTCTTTATAAGTAGCCTCTATGATCTTTTCAAGACCTCTAAGCTAGATATCGCCATCTTTCCAATGGTAAAGACATAACCATATCGGAAAGCCCCTTATGCGAGTTTGATAAGTAATCGGCATCGGTATAACCGAAAAAGGTGGCATTCTTTCGAGCACTAGAGGGTAGTACACTCGATGACGCAATGGGACATGACAAATAGGTATTTCTCAAGATCAAACTCCCAAATAAGTGTGTTCACCAAGAAATAAGTATTCAAGTCAAGATCATCCTCAAAACTCAAGCAACTCAATACTCAACAAAATATTGGAGTCGCCAAGAATTCGTTTGTGAAGTAATTAATCAAAGAATTTCTTTTTTTTTAGTAAATATTCAGAGATTTTACCCGCAAAATATCAAATAAATAAAATTATTTGGGAAAATTATAATTTAGTACATATTTAGAAACTTATTTACTAAAAACTTGGTTGTTTTGAACTTGATGACTTTTTTACAAAAAAATACATATTTTGTGAAGTTGTTTACAAATAGGTAGATATGTCATTAAAAAATCCAAAAAAATATTTAAAAATTAAAAACCAAAATTTTAACAAATACATTTTTTATACAAAAAATATGTATGATTCTGTCTAATCCTGTCTAATTATGTTCAATCTTGTATGTTTAATTCTGTTTGATCCTGTTTAATCTTGTCCATCTAGTCAAGTCTTGTATGTCTAATCCTGTTTAATCCTATCTAATTACGTCCAATTATATCTAATCCTATTTTATACTATGTACAAAGTTTTTGATTTTTTTAATATTTTTTCGATTTCTTTTTTTATTTTGTATATTTTTTTTTATGACATATATACCAAAATGTAAATAAGTACATGTATCTAATTATAAATAAGTACACATAGATGGGTTTTTATTTTAAAAAAAATTGTGGGTTTGTCACGACAACCCTTATGACTTGTTGTACATATGTTCAGCCACTGATTAACACATGAAGATGGCAGTAACAAAAGTTAATAATTGCTACCATAATAATTTAGCTATTTCATCGTTTCTTTGTTTGGCAATGCGACTCATTAGCACAAACAATTGGATTGTTCATAATATTATAGAAGTGTAGAAACAGGATGAACATGCGGCAAAAAGATCATGTTGTTGACAAATCATTGTTCGTTATGTCCAACACTCCAAACTGCTTCTTTTCAATATGTTCACCTTTGTTTCTTTTTATCATCAAACGAGTAGTGCTCTAACTTGTCAAGTACTCCGTCATGCCTTTTTCTACCAGATTCTCGCTTATTTGCATCATTACCTGAGTAAAGTCTGAACCTTTTCATCCACCTTTGTACTTGACACTTATTTGTACTATTGGTTAAAGAATGTGCTAGCTACTACTTAATTCGGGTTCCTGAATGCGTAAGAATATAGACCTTAATCATGCAGGTTAATGGGGACATTAGTTGGTTTTCATGCTTGTCCCGATTCATATGATCCAATACAATACGAACAGAATCTAAGGATTCACTACCAAGACAAGACGACAAAGTCCCAATAAGGGATCTTCGAAAGTCTAGAGAATTGGCATAACGAACTTAAGTACATATATTTGGTGCCTGTTTAGTACCCTGGAAAACATAACTTTCATAATGAAGTCACATTATATATATCCATTACTCCAATCGACAAGTTTCCGACTTTTAATCATTTACTTTTCAAAGATTTGAGCTTTCGAATTTTGAACATAATTCATTTTCCTTTTTTTCTAATTGTTAGGACCGTATTTCTGGCCTAATGAACTCTTTGTTGTCAATTAGTTTGAGCACAGTAATCTAAGTTAAATGATTATTGATAACACAATTTTATGTTTATAGGTGAAGTTGCAATCATAGTTATAACCTACTGATACGCAGGATTATTGTCTAACTACTTATTATTCTTTTAATGATTATTATGTAATAATTATGTTTTAAATATGCAGGATATATTCTCATATAACTACGAAATCAGTTTTATATATTGGAGAATATTTAGTTGATAAATAATGGAATGTTCTATGGAGAATTATATGGAGGTTAGTTTAAAAGATATGATCTTGTTCCTTTTATTGTGCTAACAAGATCTCCTACTATTATGCAAGTCTTTATCATATTTCCATCTACTTTGATAGAGAGATGTTTATGATTCAAATAGATTGGATTTATTTATGGAGTTATTTGATTGTATATGAAACAGATTTTATCTGGAAAAAATATTGTTTTATATGTTTCTTTCAAATGAAATAATAACTCTTATATTCAAGCAAACTTATCTCGAATTGATCTAAAAAGATTGTGATCAAATCTAGATCTATAAAAATTTCGTATGACAAGAAGATTTAGATCAATATGAAGATACAAGAATAAATCAAGAAGACTCTAAAGATAAAGATTATATTAAGAAGATATTTGAATATTTTTCTTGTATAAATAGATGATAGTTTTACTTGTAAAAGACGTGTGTTCTAAACTATATAGAACTAAGCTTAGAGAGACACACAGGTGAACTTTTAAAATGAAAAATAATGGTGGGATGCCATTGACATTTTGAGTGATAGTTATATAGTAGGATCAACATAGAGATAGGCAGAAAAATTTAGAGCGAGTCTGAGAGTTTTTTTCACTAAGACTTAAATTCTATATTGGATAAACTCCGTTGTTAAACGTGCATGTGAATTTACTTTCAAGTACGTTTAATATTATGTTCAGTCCATCTATTCACTTGGTTGCAACTGTGGTTCCAACTGTAGTTGCAACCTAACTGCGTAACAGCAACTAGAACAACAGATAGGAATTTCAATTGGTATTAGAGCTTCACACTAGACTTTACTTTGTGTGGATCCTGTGTTCTAGTAAAGACGGACTTGACGAGGGAAGGAAACTCGTGGTCCAAACCACTATTGCTGGAAGGATGAGAAAATTATGGCTTTTGGAAGATCAGGATGAAATCATTTATCAAACAATAAAGTGAGTAAGCCTGTAAATCAGTGCTAACTGGATGGGAGACTCCAATGGTTTCTAATAGTGATAGTGATCTTGTTTACGTGCCTGAAGAAAAATGGACTGCTGGAGAAGATATGAAATCTAATGCAAATTCTACAGTCATCAATCTAATCTTTGTTGGTGTTACTCTCAGTGTATTCATGTATATTTCTCTTTGTGAAACTACTAAACAAGCATCGGACATTCTAAAAGTAACATTTGAAGGAACTGTTAAAGTAAAAGCATTTAAACTCCAACAATTAACTAGTAAATTTGAAAACTTAAGAATGGAGTAAGATGAAACTATTGAACACTTTAATGGAATAATATGTCAAATTGCTCATGAATCTGAAACTTTAGGAAAAAATACAGTAATGCTAAACTGGTAAAGAAAACCCTAAGATCTCTTCCTAATAGATTTGAAATTAAAGTAACTGCTATTGAAGAATCAACTGATCTTGACAATTCAAAACTTAAAAAATTAATGGAAAATCTTAGAACAAATGAATTAATATTTCATAAACCAAATAAAGTTGAAAAAAGAATCGTTTTCAAGCCAAGAAATCATAATCTAAATTTTGTGAAGATAGTGAGGAAGATGAACAGTCTTACCTTTTTGTTAAAAACATGTTTAAACAGTTTTATAAAAAAAAGCATGTTGAAACGGGAAACTCAAAAAAAAATTCAGAAAAGAGAGATGCAAACTCGTAATTTTGAAAATCATTTCAATGAAAAATGGGGTTCAAGAGAAAAAGAAAATTGGGAAAATAAACCTAAGGAGTTCAATGCAGAGAATGCAAAGGTTTTGGTTACGTACCATCTGAATGTGTAAATAATTTAAAAAGAAATGAATCTGAAAGTAATAGTGAAGTGGACCTAACTCTGTTAATTTTATGTGAAGAATCACTACAGATAAGCGTAATTATGACAGTGATTGAAGGACAGTTTCAACCAAAGTTACAACTGTACTTAAAACCTACAGCTGTGATGAGGAAGAACCTTCAACAAAAAGTGTCACCAAACAATACCTGGTTCTCTATGAAAAATAACAAAGTTTAAGCAAACAATATGTTGTTATTAATAAACTCAATGAAAATCTGAAAGGTGAAGTAAAATTTTTTACTGATCAACTTAATAAAAAACAACTTGAGTTCAATGAAACCAAAAGAAAGATTAACTTGTTTAATGGTTCAGCTACAAATAGACTAGATAATATGCTTTCATATTCTAGAGTTTCTAAGGACAATAGTGGTTTGGGGTATAAAGGTTATGAAAATGTTGGAAAAACTGTCTTTGTTAAATCTTTTGATAAGTCTAAATTTAGTCAAACTAACAACAAGGTTAGAAGTACAGTTGCAACTGTGGTTTTAAAAGTTATCTGAAAACGTACCCAACTAAATCGAGGTTTGATCTAAAGTTATGTCATTTTTGCAAAAACCCTGGACATTTTGAAAGGCAATGCTACTTAAAGAAACACAAAAAATCTATTTCTAGGAAACCATGTTTACTCCAGGTTTGAGTCAAAAGTCTAATTGGGTTTGGAAAGCTAAAATTAATACAGGCACTGTTAAATGCAACAAAGCTGTTTTTAGTTCTTCAAAAACTATTACTTTAAATCCTACGTATTTTGATAGTGGTTGTTCTAAGCAAGTAACTAATGTTAATAACTTGGGTAACACTTGTTTAGTTGGTAGTGGTGACAAAAGTAAGTTTGTAGGCCAAGATATCACTAAGTATGCAGGTAAAGAAGGGACGCAACATGGAGAAGTTACAACAGCAGTTGCAACTAAGAGTGATAAGCAAGCAAGCAATGAAAAAGTTGAGAGCAATGACTCGGTTCCAATGTCAGGTACAACTGAACTTACAACCAATGAGAATCTGAGTCCAGAAAAATTGGTGCGTGACAAAAAGGCTCAAAAGAGTAATCACCTGAACATTATCAATGAAAAGGTTAGAAAATGTATGAAATCTCGAATCAAACATCATAATTTGTTCAATTCTGCATATTATATATCTCAATCAAAAGTCGGGAATGTAAAGAGTAAGACTATTTGTTTAAACCTTAAGACCATTCATACATAGCTTACTATACATTAGAGCTAGAAGACGTAATTTGTGGCCTAAGTATATGAATATGGGGACTTGATTTGAGATGATAATATATATGATATAAAAAGTACTTCTGGTAATTGTTTTTATTTTGGAAACAATCTTGTGTCACGGTTTAGTAAAAAGCAAAATTGCATTTATTTATCTATTATTGAGGCAGAATACATTGCAACTGGTAGTGGTTGTACCCAACTTATTTGGATAAAATAAATGTTATATGATTATAATATTAAATAAGAAGTGTTAACTTTATTTTGTGATAACAAAAGTGCTATAGATTTATCAAAGAATATAGTACACCATTCCAGAACTAAACACATTGATCTAAGGCACCATTTTGTTAGAGAATTAGTTGAAGAAAAAAGCTTAATTTTAGAACATGTTTCAACTAAAAGACCATTAGCATATATTTTTACAAAGCCCCTTAATACAAACAAGTTTGAAATTTTAAGAAGTGATATTGGGGTATGTCACTATAGATCTAATTAAATATTCATGCTATGTGTGTTTATCTGTGAGTAACATTGATATATTTTATATCTAAAGTAAGTCTTATTGAGCTATGAAGTTTTTTTCTTGAAAAGGTCGCTAACCGATGCCTCAAACAAAGATGTGGGATAACTTGCCCTAAAACCTCTATGATAATAGAGTTGAAAGCACAAATTGCAATTTTATATTCAGTTGCAACCACGGTTACAACCTCAGTCTGAAATACAGATAAGTCAGTGACTATTCCTAAAGAGAAACCACATTGATTATGAACAAATTCAACATAAGTTGGTGTTCTAAGTGAACTAAAAAGATTAAAAGCCAAGACAAAGTCTTGAAAATTTTGGCATTGCTTATACTCTTTCCTTGTTGAGGTAATCAAGTTAGTTTTTGTGTAGAGGAAAAATAGACTTGCTCAATATAGCTCTTAGTCATAATTTTTATTGTGTGAGATCTCATGATAAATTTATATTCTTGAGTAAATTGTTACTATCTTGTGTTTAAAATTCTATACTATATATAATTGCCATCTTTATTTTGAAGCAAGTCAAATTTTCTAAATTTCTTCAACTACTTAAAATCAAAAAATTAGATAAATATGTTTCAAGTTGGAATGTTTATCTTTATTCATTGCTGAATTTATTTAAATTCGAATTATTTTAGTTAAAAACTTATATTCTATACCTTATACGAAAATTGAATATCTTTCAAAAAGATAAGCATCTATATTTGGGTAAAACTTGTTCAAAAAGAGATTTGGGTATATTTTTCTATCTTTCTATAATTCTTGGACTTAAAAGAGATTTGCTTAAACAGTTTTTTTTAACTAAACAACCACAATACATAATTACTCTTTATCTCTATATATCTATATCAGTAGTATGAGTTGAAAACTTGGTTGATAAAAAGTCTGGTGAGTAATGCGATATTTATGGTGAGTGAAACTATACCGATGGTTGTTTTAATGAATGTGGTGATTCTATTGTGAGTGATTTTGCTGTGAGAGTTGATTTTGATATGATTTTGGTGGTGGTTGTCATATCTGAGAATAGATGTTATAATGACTGCTTCAATGTTCCCACTAATAGCAACTAGCTTTGTCATGGATGTGGCAAATAGGGGGAGAAGGGAGTTTATGTAATGCTATGTTTGGTACAGTATTAGTGAATGCTTATTTGACTTAATATGTTATCTGCAATTCTAATCTGCAGAGGGAGATTAAGTGCTAAACTCAAATTATATATATTTTTCTACAATTCTAATGTGCAGGGGGAGTTCATGTGTCAAAACTGATATTATTGGGACTTTATGTGCTAATATGGTCTGCAGGAGAAACTGCTTTATAAACTCGGATTATTTGTCAAATCCAATGACAAATGAGGAGATTGTTAGGACCATATTTCTGGCCTAGTGAACTCTTTATTGTAAATTGGTTTGAGCCAAGTAATCTAAGTTAAATGATTATTGATAACACAATTTTATGTGTTACAGGTGAAGTTGCAACCATAGTTATAACCTGTTGGTACGCAGGATTATTGTCTAACTACATATTATTCTTTTAATGATTATTATGTGACAATTATATTTTAGATATGCAGTATATATTCTCATATAAACACGAAATCAGTTTTATATATTGGAGAATATTTAGGTGATAAAGAATGGAATACTCTATGGAGAATTATATGACGATTAGTTTAAAAGATATTCTGCTAACAAGATCTCCTACTATTATGCAAGTTTTTATCATGTTTCCATCTATTTTGATATAGAGATGTTTATGATTCAAATAGATTGCATTTATATATGGTGTTATTTGATTGTATATGGAAAAAAAATTATCTTGAAAATATATTGTTTTATATGTTTCTTTCAAAGAAAATAATAACTCTTATATTCAAGCAAACTTATCTCGAATTGACCTATAAAGATTGTGATCAAATATGGATCTATAAAGATTTCGTATGTCAAGGAGATTATATGGAGATACAAGAATAAATCAAGAAGACTCTAAAGATAAATATTATATGAAGAAGATATTTGAAAATATATATTTCTTGTATAAATAGATGATTGATTTGCTTGTAAAAGGTGTGTGTTCTTCTAAACTATAAAGAACTAACCTTAGAGAGACACACAAGTGAACTTTTAAAATGAAAAACAATGGTGGGATGCCATTGATATTTTGAGTGATAGTTATATAGTAGTAACAATATAGAAATAGTCAGAAAAACCTATAGCGAGTCTGAGAGTTTTTTTCACTAAGACTTAAATCATATATTGTAAGTTTTTATAATATCACTAATCTGGGTAAGTGCCCCGGAGACATAGCCCATGGATTGGGTGAACTCCGTTGTTAAACGTGCGTGTGAATTTACTTTCAAGTACGTTTAATATTCTGTTCAGTCCATCTATTCACTTGGTTGCAACTGTGGTTCCAACTATAGTTGCAACCTAACTGTGTAACAGCAATCAGAACAGCTGATAGTAATTTCACTAATTGTTCTGCTGGTATTAATCTAACAATAGAAGGAATACAAATTGTTTTACTTGTGTTCTAGACTTGGTTATTAGGCGTATAGTGGTTGTATTTGACTGATATGACTTACATGTAGATTTTTTTTTTCTCCACTCAATTGTTCTTCTAGATATTTTGTAATTGAATAAGCCATAACAATTGATTTTGGCACAAAACATTTGAACTATTTTTAGCCTATTTCTTCTTTCAAACCATTTTCTTCTGTCAAATTGATAAGCCTATGCATAGAAACAAACTCAAATTCATTCTTATATTATATTCCTTGGGTTTTTGTTTAAGTTTAATTAAAAGATCTAATGAATCATCAACAATGATTTCAGAAAACCCATAATCAATTGTTAAGTAAAAGAACTCAAAGTGGTAATCAAACTTGACTGATTTTGATTTTTGAACGAAATGAGTGGTTGCCTCTCAAAATGCATACTTGTAATAATGCTTTTTTTTTGGGTATTATACAAGTTAAAGAACTAGTTTTCGATAAAGTTTTCTCCATAAAGTTTAGGAAGCTCCAACCTAATGGTACTCATATTGATGAATTGTTGTTCATGTTTCATTTTATCGGATTCCTCTACAAAGTTTGGCTTCTCAATCTAGATTTCTGATGAATAAGACACTGCAGTAGCGGTAATTTTCTTTTTCCATTTAAAACTTGTAAGTTGTTGCATTTGATTAGTTAATTGCAACATTTAATTTTAAAAACTTGGCCCTTTTTCCATTTATTTTCTTTGTTTCTCAAGGTTATCTCGAAGTTGTGCTTGTAAAAGAGCAATGTTTTGATGATTGATGATTGTTGCATTGGTTTGTATATTTTTTGTTCTTTTTTCGATATACCATCATACCGTTCTGATACCAATTTGTAATGATCCACATCATTTCGAACAGTGAATTCAGAAATTGAACGGAATTCTTTCATATATAGAACATATATTTTGGTAGATATTATTACTTGTCCTCAAACTGTCACCTTACAAACATACTTGTATTAATTTAAAAATAACTACAACCATAGTTGCCAACTTGGGAAAAAGAAAACGAGAAACGGTACGGAAAATACAAATGGAAACGCAAAGTGAAATTTTATATGCTAGGGAAATACTGGTAGTTAAAAGTTTAAAATACAATACTTATGAAACTTAGAACTTGCATAAGTTTATAAATTCCTTTATAATATTTGAAAATTTTATAAATTTCTTAAATTTAATGAATATGCTAGCTAAAATTTGAGTAATTAAACATAATAATTTATGTAAATATGTTAACATGTGGTAATGCATTTTTTCTGATTTATCCCAAAAATAGTATATTTGTTGTGTGACATATTAGCTACGGTATAGATATATGGAGAGATAAATATAGAGAGATAAAATAGCAGTCTTTTATTGATTGAATGAGTCATAAACAATGAATCATAACCCTCTTTATATAATAGAGGTTATGACGATTACAAGAAGAAAACCCTTATCTTAGGACCCAAGGCCCACCTTGTAGTAGGGCCCAAATACAACCATAAATAACCTACAACACTCCCCCTTGTTTGACTTGAGTTCTACCTTTTCATGTAGTATAATGAGTCGAGTCGAAACATATGTTCATTCGCTAATGCCAACAGATAAAAACCATGCATAAGTTGTGAAAAACCCAACGTGGGACAAAACTGACACTTCGGAGAAAAATGGTGTTGCCGAATGATAAAGGCCGAAGCACGATGAGTGCGTGTAACTGGCTATGAAACCGGTGCCTTATCAAAATCTTGTCAAAGAAAATCATGTGGGAAACACTTTGGCCGAAGGACAAAAGAGTACATGATAGTCAATACAATAGCGGGTGAACTAACCATATAAGAAGTGCCTCGTCGAAACCTTGTCAGAGTAAACCCAGTGGGAAAAACCTCTGATCGAAGAAAAAAGAGTGCATGATGGTTAGAAATATACGACTGGATACCCCTCCTATTTCGGTAATTCTTAGTGAGGTATCAGGAATGTGTCTCATTAAAAACCTTGTCAAGGAAAACACAGTAGGAAAAAACCTTGGTCTAAGGACAAAAATAGTACACGAGCATGCTACTGGATGCTCCCCCTCATTTGCACATGACATGGTGCGAGTATTTCAACTAAATAGTAATTAGTGCAATAAGTATTCTCCTAGATGCTACCCCTCACTTGCATACGACTGGGTGAAAGGATTTCATATTCGAAGAAAGAGTACGGGGATTCGACTGAATGCTTCATTTTTACATGCACACGACTAGGTGTAGTAAATTCCAAACATGGAATAGAACGAACATGAGATGGGATGCTCTTGTACTTCATATGTGAAGATTTATTTTGGCGAGATATAGTATAACCTAGTCATGTCTGTCTTGATCGATAGCAGCATGTTGTCCTAAGACAAGTCTTCATCTAGATTGTGAGGCATAACACATGTACTTCATAAGGCTAATACCAGCTTGAAGCCATATGCATTCTCTAGTCGTCTCATAGAGCACGAGTAGATAAGAGTGATTTGTATGGAGTCTTTCCAAGCCCTCCAAGATCTTTCTTTATTCTTAATGGTAAAGATGTAATCATCTAGGAAGAGTTCTGTATGCGGGTTTGATAAGTAACCGACATCGGTATAACTGAAAAAGGGTTGGGTTAATTTGAGTACCGAAGGAGGTAGGTACACTCGACGATGTAAACGGGATAAACAAGCCCACTTCCAAAATTACCATAATGTAAGGGAATATGTCTTTAGTGCCATTTCGATGACAGCGTGTTAGCACGATGCTGTGTCGAGTTATACCATTCACAGCAGACGAGATGTTCGTCCTAGCACATTAGACCAAGTACAATGATGCGCTTATTGTACTTAGATGTGAACATCATGGTTCAATATCTCTTCATCATCTCATCAGGAATGGACCGGGTCTATATTAATGTCTAGTGATCGAACGATCATGGGAGAATCTGACGAGTTAGCGTCACGATAACTAAAGCGTCATAACACCTTCTGGGTGTAGTCTGAATCATGGACTAAGATTCAATCTTTACGGGACTTGATCATCAGGTCGAGTCACTACCGTGTCTTCCTAAGATCCTTCATCTCTAAGGCAAATCCAAAAGTGAATCGCGTAATAAAACACGCAAGGGCATAAAACGTGTCTCTACGTATCCCAAGCCGATCAAGTAATCACCTAAGCGGGATACCATACCCGCTCGGATTTTATAATCCATATAGTGAATGTCTTAGTTAATTGAGAATATGTTGTGGTCATGAACTAATTGATTCAAGCACATAAAGTCACACAGCGACCTTCATCTACATCTCTTTGTCTAAATCTCCATAGAGATAAAACATGACCACATTCGTAGCTGCATACTCAGTTTTTCAGAAACTACTAAACTGGTAAAGTAGGGAACCATTATAACGTCCATTACGAGGAAGTAAACCATCTCGTAATCAATTCCAAGTTGTGAGATAAGCATTGCGCTAGTAGGCGAGCACTTATACAGTCTAATTATTCTCCTCACGCTTCCTTACAAATACCCAAATAAACAAACTGGTTTAAAATTTGGGTGGTGTTGGAACGACGGGTCCACACACGCTTCGTTTGCTAAGGAATTTGACTTAGAACGTAAGTTTCCATATAAGCCAGTCTGATCTTCGTTGGCTTCTAGCAATGATACGTGGTTCCCTATCATCATTTGCTCATATTATCAGTCGTCACCGAATATATGAACAAGTAATCAATGACAGTCTTGTTTCGCTTCAATATCGTCTAAGATGTCATGATCGATAGATATTTTGAGACTTTTAGGATGAGGACGAGTAACACATCTCCTTGATTGTTTATAATCTCGTGTGACAAACGAGTTTCAGTTCACCTTCTCTGAGGCTGAACGAATTAAGAACCGAACAACTACCTCATATCTTGGGAAGGACGATAGACTAACGGCCGACAGAAGCGTCATTTTCTTGGCGGTTTCGGCCAAAGCAATGTGTTACGACAGGAACACGGCGTCCGAGAGGGACATCTATCCTTTTAAGCATTTTACAGCAGGTATAAATGATCTCGTGACATCTCATAAATTCATTAAATACGGATGACATTTAGTTAGACTTGGGGGAGTCTATCCACTTACTTATCACTAAGTGCAATTTTTGGGGATCAAGCTAAGCCTGAGTGGGTTATGCTATGTTACTTCACGTCATTCCTTATCAACAGTAACGTGCAAATCTCCCCCTAGCGATGGGGAGAACAATCTTAGCAATGTCACTTTCGCATATCATGCGGTAAATAGATCGTTTGCCAACGTTACTCTATCAAATGATAGGCAGGGGATTCATAATCAACCTATGTCCCCGATTTCTAGAGTTCCAAATTTTGAATATTTTAGCAGCTCAATCAAAATACTAATTAAGCATTCAAACACGTGTTCATATGAGACTTCTGACTCATAACCAGTAACCAACAAGTACGCATTCAGTGTTTGAGTGATTATGAACCTTAAACGAACCGATGCAGTAATATGCAATATTTTGTGACCCCAAACAGAAATATATAGATGCGCATCACCAAATAACGCGTGCAATCATTTGCAATCGCTTAAAGTTTTTGTGAGTCCATTTTGGGTCTGAACATATTCTTCTGGATGCTCAATATCAATTCCCAAATTCAATTATACAAATCAAAACATTGATTTAACTCTTCGGCGTTATCAAGTTAACTAAACTTTTCAAGATAATCCGGATCATAAGCTATCAATTTAATGATTTGGCTTAGAGTTTGGGAAATGCTGCATTTCTGTAGACAACAATACACATCTGACCATGTTGTCGATGCATCAACCATAACCATATATTTAATGGTCTGTAGTATGGTTGGATAAGCTCACAAATATCTCTTTCAATTCTTTCCAGAATTCTGTGAGACTATTTAGGATCTTTACACATTCTTGTCTTTCAAACGAGGCATTAGTGGCATATGTATTTCGGACTAATCACGAAATCATTCCTCAAAGAAGATCCAAATATCTCCTTCAATTCTTTCTAGAATTCTATGAGACTATTTAGGATCTTTACACATTCTTGTCTTTCAAACGATGCATTAGTGGCATATGTATTTCGGACTAATCACGAAATCATTCCTCAAAAAAGATCCAAATGCGATGCGATTATAAATACAGTATCGTCTTCTGACTCGGGTATATCACATATGGTCAATGCCATAATGTCAAAATACTATTATCAATCAATGACGGACGAATGATAGTATTGACAATCATGTTTCAGCATCTAAGACCTTTAATCAATCAACGACATGCGAATGATAAGGTAACTTTCAAATGCTTGATAAACGTGGTTAGAGCACTCGAAAGACATCTCAACTCCTCAAGAATACTCTTTTGGTCGTATTGAATGGGTCTTGTGTAAAGAATTTTAATTCTTTCATGAGCTATTACCAGATAACACTGGTTTTATCCAATATCTTATTACTCAACAAGGTACGACATGACCTACAGAAGTATAAAGCCTCATATTTGACAAATCAATTTGCTTTTACCAAAGATTTCGATTTGGAACGACATGTCCAGAATCGTTGTCAATGAGAATTCTTTAGGCAAGTAGTGGGTGAAATTATCATTATCGTCGGATAATGTAAGTGGTACATAGTTACCCACTTTATCCAGACGACCAACTACCCCACACGTATTGCCATAAAATTGATAATTTAAATTTTGGTCACATTTTGAAAGCAATTTGCTCAAAACATTTTAAATTATTTCGAGAAATTTCGTAAACAGGCAAACCATAATCCAAAAGTATGGTCCAAATGGAAAAATCATAATCCAAATGGAAAACATAATCCAGATAAGTGACAAATTGGCTCAATATGTCAATTTCAGACATTTGTTCACCATAGACGTCATCACGTCTCAAAAGTGGCGGTGGAATAAATCGACGCCTTAACCTTCATTTTATGAGACACAATAATCTCGTGTTTTACTCATCAAAGATGGCATCCAAAAAAAATTGGGCATCACATGCTCACACATCAGGGTGACTAACATGTGGTGACGGAATAACATCATCGTTTAAATAGTTATTTTGCAAGTATGCTTTGCGATTTTCCTCATCATAGATGGCATCCAACAAATGTTGGGAGTTCTGGATTAGTTATCATATAAAACGACCAGTTTATATGTTTATGGTTTGCATAAGCACAAACTTTGTTTCGAAACGACATGTTCAAAAATACTAGTTTTGCTTCTCATGTGAATTGGTTCTCATTGATCGAACGACGAGTCAATACTGAGACACAATTCGGTGAAACATACATCACTATATAAACACACTCGGGAAAATTATTATTTAGTCAATCCCTTTCGTTAGTTTTACTTGAACACGACCAAGTAAGACGGTGATGGTGGTGGCCACGAATGCTACTTATACACATACCTCATTAGGATAGCAACTATCCGCCGATATCTTTCCTAAACATCGTATCCAAATAGTTGAGCCTATTTGGGGATTTTTCATAATTTTCCCAACTTAAATGTGAAAATATATGATTTCGCAAATTAACATATTTTACACATGGCAATAAATACATTTATAGATATTGCTATTTCTCCGATTTACCAATTATATTATCAATCAGAACAGTATCCATCACAATTACAAATAAGATCTAATTAATCATTTGTTATATTACTGCTATATGTGTAGGTTCTATTGATGGTAATTCTTAAATATAATTTACCAATTACACTAGCAATATATAAATAAATATCCTACAAATCTATTATTTTTATGTGTAAAGTTTAATTATGATAATTTACAAGATACACCATATAACATGCATGGAATCAAATAAATTTACAGTAAACACGTAAGTTACATACATGGTAATTTACTGAGTTAATTATCAAGATCTATGTTTGAATATCTTGACCAAAATCTGGTTGGTTTAAACACATAATAGTAATAGTTGCTCACGCGTTGCGTGTGCGATACGTAGTGATATAGATATGATCCCGACAAATAAACTTAATATTTTTTTAAAAATTTAAATATCGAGTGATTAAATAAAATTAATTAACAATCATATATAAAGAGTAACATAATGTTTTACTCTTATAAAAAATAAATAACGATTTTGTTTGGAATATAAATATGTGTGAAAAATAACATTTTTTAAGTCATTTATGTATTTGAATTGAGTGATGACATTTAAGGGAAATTACAATATTAGAGTGACGGTAAAATTTAACAGTGTCAAAATGTTTGGGTTGACTTATATTAATAGTATGATATGATATGATGTTGATATATATATATAGAGGTAATTAACTACAGGACCAGAGGTGTAATTTAAGTAAACTATCTCAGTTACAAACTTATTCCAGAGTCAGTCTAAAATATCTAGAAAGTTACAGTTTGGTCCTTTAGTGTTTTATAGTGCAGTCCCACTATAAATTAATCCTATGGTTTCTGTTCATTACATATTCAGTCCCACTTATAACCATATGTTCATAATTACATGATTTTCAATGGATTACATGTTTAAACATAGTCAGCATAGATCATGATTAGCTATTGCAATTCTTAAGAATTTTATTTGTATGCAGTAAGTACCAAACAAACGTGGTTGACGTCGGTGCAAACATACATTACATACCGAGACATACTATTGGACAATAAGGAACAATTTGTTCAACATGGTTTTATTTGTATTTCAATCATATTTTGAGTAACAATACCAAGTACAAAATAATCTTCTAGGTTCACAGTATCAATATGTATTTTACTTGTGACTTGCAACATGTCATAGTCTGTGGTACGTCAATAATAGATGGCAATAGTATTAGACTAGCAAGGAGGCCCCAGTTTGCCAGTTTGCTACACTTCATGTTTATAGAACGTAGTGTCCGGTCTTTTCCTACCAAGATTGAATAGAAGTATTAACACTTTGTTGCTAAGTAAAAAACCAACTCAACTCTACACTTAAAATACTCGTATTCACAAAGTGTATTGTCTTTGGGCATTGTTATACAAATTTCTCCTAGCTGTACACTTGTACCGTAGCTAACATACTGATTGATATGGTCTACAATATGAGTAAACAAATGCTTATATTCCCCTATTATCATATATTAAGCTTTTTTGGCAACTCAAATACAAAGCACAAGTACAGTATTCCGAACCTACTGCAATAGTTTTGCTAAAAGACTCTTACTTTATGTTCAGATTACAACAGATATACTAATAATATATATTATTATAGAACGGTCCAGACGACACAAACTCCCTGGCAAACCTCCCGTAACTTAGAAGCTTGTATCAACTACCAAATGAGGAAATCAAAACTCTCAGCTGCCACCAGCAAAGAAGATGACTATTTTATAGAAGAGAGAACAAAAAAGAGCACTATGTTCACGTTTCACACATTATCGGAAATTTGAAACCATGAGAACTACGCATATCTATCGTTTACTTTTATCAATAACTATTACAGAGTACTATTGCTCTAAAGATTCATTCTCACTCACATCTTTCCTCGCCAAGTTTAGTTCATTCACTTCTTGCAATTAAAGTCCTTCCCCTCTCCTCTTAACCCTTAGCTTTGCTTGTCCCCTCGAAACCTTTTTTTGGTGATGAATATAAAGAGGTCGATGCAGATATACCTTTAGGTGTGGAAACTTAAAGGGTTTCGGCCGAATACTCCATCCAAACGTGTTTCTGAAAAGATGAATGGAAAATATTTCATTAAGGTAAGGACTAAGGACTATTCTACTTTTCTTACATTAAAAAAGCCGGAACATCATTCGCTAAGCAAGCAACCCACATAAAGAACTATTGCCAAGGGAAAAAATGTTTGCCTATTATGTTTATTATAATCAACTTCTATACACCATAAATAAGCAATTCATGCCACAAAACAAGAACAATCCATGCCACAAACAATTTCATCATGTTAAACTCCGGGATCACTTTTCCTTGCATGAAAATTACATAAATTCCTAATGAACACATACTTAAAATATGTTTCTTTCAGATTAAATCAATGTACACAGTACATGGTATATTTTCATAAGTATAACACGTATATCGAGGCATAAAGACTTTTAAACTCTACAAGTTGCAACCACACAGCTAAGATAACCATAATGCATAAATTAGAAAAACAATATGAGATTACCAGAGAGCCTCACCTGCAAGTCGTGCATCACATTTACCAAGTTTAACTTCGAATCACTTTTGTAAAAAAAAAATTGAATTTTAATGCAAGGACTATGTCTAGCTCTGATATAGCCATATGATGGAATCTGAAGCAAATCTGATATAGCCAAAAATGTGCTTTTTATGGTATAGTATATTTTTACAGAAATGTGATAATAGGCATATGATGGAATCTGAAGCAAATCACCACACCCCCCAGATCTGACATCAATTTTACTGTAATCCTTTTAGTCCTACTTATGAGCAAAAAAAAAAAATCGTAAGAAAAAAACATGTATATAAACTGCAAAATTCCATATCCCTCCCTTGATTTTGAACTTTTGTCGCTTTCTTTTTGCTCCTCTTATGAACATTGGACATGATAAATGTATGTATCCATCTTTGCAAAGGAAAAAAAGGTACGTAAAAAGACATTCGAATAGTTGGAATGAGAAAAGTAATGGACAAACTTGTATTGCACTGAACATTAGAGAAGGCAAAGGCCTGGAAAAGCACAGGTCAAATAAAGTTAAGTATGAGTATGACAAAGTAAACATGCATTAACAAATAGTTCGAGTCCTCAAACGAATTTAAAGATGAAATTTAAGATTCAATTGCTATTATGGGAAAATATAAAACAATCTACGTCACTTGCTAACCAAAATCATTGAACATTGTCCCTGAGGTCTGTACATATCAACCGTGTAGTATACAGGATCATTACAATTGTATAGAATAAAACTCACTCATTATATTTCAGTTTCGAACACTAATCGAATATGTTTTTTTTATTATATATTTGTATTTCTGCACAATAAAGTAATAACCATCTGCGATTGGCGTCCAAAACAGCACAATCGCTTGAAAAAGGTGACTGTACAGAATTGGAGTGATCTAGATGATCATCTAGAGAAAAGTATTCATTTGGCTTTGGGCATGGAAGGCCAACATCTTCATAGTTTCTCAGGAACTTTACAAATTACAATCAACCCATGTTCGAAAATATTGCAATTAGATTTAACTATTCTCTATGGTACTTTTCATAAGCTTGTTTGGCTGCAACTACAAACACTACGCTGGCATATTTTTAGATGGATAAGAATGGCTTCATTAAAATTAAAACTTGTAGATTCTGCATGATACAAAAACAAAGGCAAAAGAGGTTCCCAAAATGGTCAACCAAATGTTTTGCATCTTCTAGACAGGAAAACAAAAATTGAACTTCATAGCTGCAAACAAAAAAGGCTTTAATTCTCTTTTTCTCCTCCACAAAAGTCTGTCTAATCAATCCCAATTTTTACCAAACAAACAAATGAACCCAAATCGAAAACCAAAAGTAAAATCAAATATAGGAATGTTCCGAAATTCTAACCTAACAAGACCAATTATCCTTCAAATAGCCCCCAAATTCCTAAATGAACATTACCCCAATTCACACACAAATTCAACCTATTATTTCAAGATAATCATCAAGCTTATACTTCATTTTCTCACTTGTATTCATATAAATTTCTGAGTGTAATATTATTGTAATCTTATAAACACCAAGAGATTATTTGTTAGTGAGCGATACTCTTTCGATTCAAATTGTAGAGTGAATTATAAACTCATTTGTGAGCGAGTGATCGGGTAGAGGCTTTGTAAGCGAGTGTTACTTAAAAGTTCTCAAGGGGGAGCTTAATCCTCGGATTAGCTCGTTAGGGTGTAATCTTGGGAAGAAAATTCTAGTGAAATACTCGGTAGTGTGAATACCGAGGAGAGGAGTAGGCGCGTTTTGCCGAACCTCTATACATCTTGTGTTATTTCTTTTCCCTTAACTTTTATTTTCCGCACTTATTTATTGCTTAATTTGATTGATTGCATAGCTTAAACTAGCATTAAATAGTTAATAAAATTGTTTAGTTATAAAATCTACTAATTAGCTTAGTTAAAATCTCTAAGTTTTTATTCCGCGAAAATCGTACGTAAACCTTATTCACCCCCTATAAGATTTAGACACTTACGGACCAACAGATTTTATAGATGAGTACATACTGTTGTGCCCTTTTATTTGTTTATTTTAAAGTTCTTTAAGTCCATCGTCATAAGTAAGCAAGATCGTTTTTAAAAAAAAACAAAAGGGGTAGGAGTGATCATCATAACTATGTTTGGCTATTTGCAAACAAACCAATTCATTTACCTTGTCATCAGTAGTATGTCCACTCAAGTATTCTATTTGGCTTAGATAGCCACAAAATTTACTCACTTCTGTCTTTATTTTTGATAACCGTTCCATTAAACCATTCGGAGTTCGATTAGGATAGTTATCTTTTTATGGTGATTAAACCCGAATGTTTCGTAGAAATAGATGGGAGAAAAAAAGATCAATCTCATGCCAAAAGGCACAATAAATAAATAAAACAAGGAAAAAGAGAGATAAATAAGGCACATGCCCTTTTCTATAAACTCACAATTCAATAACATAAAAAATAATGCAATAGGGTTTTGTGGGTATTAATAATACCCACAACTAATAAAATAACGAATTGGTACTCAAAATAGAATAAAATAACAATTAAGTCACTTTCAAGAGTGAAGTTGTGAATAATAAATAAGTCTTAATAGGTACAAATACGCATGCTCATCATTCCTTCCCTTAAGAAAAAACTTGTCCTCAAGATTGTAGTCATGAGCTCAAATAAACAAAACATCTCATTTCCACCTTTCCACGATCTGGCTGTAAACCAACCAGACTCCTCCCGTATTGAAGACATCTTTGACCCCGATCAAAAGTAAACCGACCCAAAGTCTCCGACCGTGTTAATCGCCGTATTCGAATCTTCGACATTCTGCCAAACCAATAATTCCATAATAAGATCACAAAACCATGTTCCCACACAAACCAAAGAATTTGAGTGGCCCAAACATATTTTAGAAATTCAGCATAAGTAGTATAAATGCCCGCACCAAAATAAACTCGTATATCCGACTTTTCATTCGATCCATGAAAATGGTCATCCCAAAACGGATCAATATATCTACTAGATGGCTTACTGATAACATAAGATACTCATATAATATCATCAGCGCACAATAATATAAAAAGCATATGCCAAATCATTAAAATCGTATGGACAGAAAAAATGAGCCATTTGAAAAGTCATAACACATTAACGGTGTATTAAAAAATAGTGAATCCGGTATTGAAACCTCCCTGACAGTATTAGGTATTTCAATATAAAATTTCATATAATTGGGACCATCTTTAAGCAGGGCCAAAAACTTTTTTCTTCATACTATAAAATCTGCCCAGGTCATGTTTGGACAGCCCAATTCACCAAAATTAAAAATTCATAAATAAATCCATGGTTATCCAAATCGTGCGAATTTAGCATGAAAACGTCCGTACATGAGTGTGCTACCTTCCCACCAAATTTGGACTGAATCACATACCAATTACTAACCCAAACAATTAGCTTTCTAAACAACGTTGTATCAGTCATAATATAAAAAACTGCTCGCAGCCCAAAATTCAACAATTTATAGCTCGGTCGATATTTATCCAAATACAGAGATTTTGGTGTCAAAACAACCGTACACGAATTTTCTACCAAAGCACAAAATTTCAACCAAATCAGAAGTCGTTTACTATAGAGAATAATTATTTTTTCCAAACTATGTCGTAACAGTTTTCGCATGAAAAAAACTGAACCGAATTATTGATTTTATAAACTCATATTTGATCAACTGTATACCCAAACACCGCAATTCTTGTTTCAAAATATCACCCAGTAACACAACTATCATTATATTAATTTTTATAATTTTCAGACACTTCTCACTAGAGCAGTAATTAGGATGTCTCATGTAATATGAGAGTCTAAAAAGAAAAATAATATCATATAGCATACTACATGATTCATCCAATTTTCAAACATCAAATCTACAAGTAAGCTTAGAGGATCATCACCAACTAGATAAACAAAACGATGGCAGCAGAAAAGAAGTAATTCGTATAAGAAAATTTTATTATTTAGCTCAGGAATTTTATCAAACATCTTCAATCTTTGCATACTCTTCCAATCGTAATTAAACTCATCAATATTTTTTTCTCCTCATAGGCTTTCGCCAAACCAAACAGTCAAAGTGTTTTCACGAAATCCACCAAATACCAATTTTATCGTTCTATTCTTTTGGTCTATACGAAAAAGTTTATTATAAATATTTTTATTTTTTACTCTTTCGCTATATAATTCAATCGCAAATATGTAAACAAAATTGTTACACGCCTTATCACCGGACATAATAGGTAAATATTCATCAACATAATTTTTATTTGAGCATTCAATAAAATTACCCTCATCCGACTCAGTCTCGAGTACCAACTCGTCGTCGTCTTCATTTTCATCACCACTTAGACTATTCTCGTACTAGGTAATAAGCTTTTTCACTTCATTGCACTTATTTATTAAATCCACATCAAAATGGGTACTCAATTGTTTTAAAATATCTAGTAAAATATCTTTACTTCAATCGACATCATCCAATATAACGTTAAGGGCAACCTGAATTTTTTTTTTGTGGATTCCATAACGAGTTCGATAAGATTAATTTCGTCACACTCAAATATCTCCAACCCGAGATGCAAAGGTTCAATTATCGGAAACTCCAAAACCCCATACCCATCCAACCGAAGAGCCCCACCCGCGGTCGGATTCCGTGCTTCTACCACGATACCCCTCCTTCGACACATCAACTCAAAATGATATTTAATTTCACTAACACCTTCCTCTAGTGCCATAACTCCCGTCTTCATCATATCCATGTCTAACAATAATTATTTTTGTTCCATGTGGTAATAGTAACAAAAAAAAGTTGGGAGAAAGATGAACTAGGGTCCCCACAAGGTGTAGGAACGACCTGCTCTGATACCAATGATAAAATCCGAAGGTTTCGTAGAAATATAGGGGTGAAAGAAAGATCAATCTCATATCAAAAGGCACAATCAATTTAAAAAGAAGGGAAAAGAGAGATAAATAAGCCTTCAATTCTTTTTTATAAACTCACAATTCAATAACATAAAAAATAATACAGTAGAGTTTTGTGAATATTAATAATACCCACAACTAATAAAATAACGAATTGGCACTCAAACTAGAATAAAATAACAATTAAGCCACTTTCAAAAGTGAAGTGGCAAACAATAAATAATACGCATGCCCATCATATGGTGCATCCAATATAAATGTTCTTTCAACCAAAAATCACCGCCTTTTTGGAGTGTACCAACAACAGGGTCAGTTGTCGCATTACTCCATAACCAACAAAGAAACACATCTTCCGCCTCGGTAAAGTTTGGAAAGCGAGTCAATGAGTTAGCCAGCTCAACAACTACATTCAAGTCACTATTTATCTTCAAATCTAAATTGACTTCACTAAAAAAAACTTAGAATAGTTTCTCACTATATTTTTTTTCCAAGTATAAGCCATTTTGTCATATCGTTTTACACTACAACCAGAATTTAGTAGACGGAAAAAGTGAGAACTCATTAATCCAGTCTTCTAAAACCAAAGCTTGCAAAATTATCTTAATGATAAATTAATCGACCATTGGTCAATATAAATCACTATTAATTAGATACTAAAAGAAGGGCTTTCTCAAATACGCACTTATTTATTTTGCCTAAATCAATCAGTAAATCACATAAAATATTTTAAATTATATACATAAACATAAAAAGGGTTCTATATAGAAAAAGAGATGGAAATTGGACTTAATCAGGGATTATTTAATAGATTTAATGAATGGGATGATCTAGGTCAAAATTGTTATCTCTCTATTGAAAAAAGTCTGAGAATCAAAACTAAAGTTCCATAAGTGACAATTAAAAAGTAGGGTTTTGAATTGAAATAGAGTTAACTAGTTGATGACAATGGAAGAGATCTGTAGAGAGAAGCCTTGTCGATGAAAAAATCTCTTTAGGTATGTCACTTTTAGAAAGGGGAGACATTAATAGAAAAAGTGAAAGAGGAAATGAATCAATTTGGGGTAGGTCTGATTATTTTTTAATAAAATAATAGATATATTTCTCTGTATTTGCTCTATACATGTAGGAAGGTTTTGTAAAATACCTTTAAGGATAAATTAACAAAACATACTATTTTTGAAACTAAATTACCAAAAACATACCCTTACAACTTTAACTATCAAAAACATACCAAACAAATTTAAATTTAATGTTGTTTATTCTTTTCTTTATCTCTCTCTCATCTTACCCTCTCTCTCCTTCATTCTTTTTTCTCTCCAATTCTTCTATGTATCTCTTCATTCTTGTCTCTCACCAATTTTTCTCTTTATCTCTCTGATCTTACTCTCTCTCCTCCATTCTTCTATGTATCTTTCTTTAATATCACAATCTATCTCTCTCACGTCCTCCACCACGAAAACCCGCCACTAACTACCGAACACTATCTAAATTATATAGATATTTATATACATATAAATACAGATATATACATACGTAATACACAAATATTACACTATTTTGATACCCCGTAATATATGAAAAAAATATATGGAATTGGTGAGATTGTTTTCTATTTATTGAGTTTTGAGACTATTGTAAACATTGTGGGTTTCAAGTTGAAAGAGAAGAATTCATATGTACAATATTGAGAGAAATTCATATGTAGGGTATGAAGTTTTGAAATTAGGGTATTAAGTTTTAAAATTAGGGTATGAAGTTTTGAAATTAGGGTATGAAGTTTTAAAATTATAGTATGAAGTTTTGAAATTATGGTATGAAGTTTTTGAAATTAGGGTATGAAATTTTGAAATTAGGGTATGAAGTTTTAAAATTAGGGTATGAAGTTTTATAATTAGCATATGCATATTTTATGAGTTTTTAATCATTTTTAGAGAGAGATGAGTGATTAGCACGTGTTAGAAATGGGTGCGATTATCGTGTGTTAGAGAGAAATGTGCGATTAGAGAGAGAGAGAGAGTTGCGATTAGAGAGAGATAAGTTAGATTATGGTTTGATTAGAATTAGAAAAATAATAAGTATATATAGGTATGTTTTTGGCAATTTAACTTTTGAGGGTATGTTTTTGGTAATATAATAGGGGTAGAGTATGTTTTTGTTAATTGCCCCTTTAAACTTTATAGATAAAATTTTGTTACACGCAAACGGTTGGATAGTTTCTTTTGATGATATTGTATAAATGTATAGATATAGTGCTCTTTATATGAACAGATGAGAGTGCGCTTAGTATCTTCGTTTGGTTGACTCATTATTAGGGGTGTAAAAAAAACCCAAGACCCGAAAACCGCACCGTAAATACCCAAAAATCACAATAACCGACCCATTACAGAATCGTTTTTGGGTCTACCCAACCCGACCCCGCTGGTTCTTGGGGCAGGTATGGTTCTCAACTCTATATTGTGGACCCGACTCGTATACCCGATCCGCGGAACCGACCCGCATAGCCGAATTATAGAACCGCAATATATACTCATATTTTAAAAACAACTAATGCCCAATAGGTACCACTTTTGAAATTATATTTCTCCTAGGTACCTCCATAATTTCACATTCCCTATAGGTACCACTTTTTAATTATTTAATTTATTTAACAAAACGCCATACACATATTTCATAAAAAATGGAAAAAAAACACATAAAATTATATAAAATGCAAAAAATCTCAAAATAAATGAAAAAAAAACCACAAAAAATTGTAAAAAAAAAATAATAATGTATTTTTATAAAAAAAATCACAAAAATCACAAAAAATTATAAAAAATTATAAAAATAACAAAGAAAATAAAAAAAATCATAAAAAATGAAAAAATCACAAAAAAAATCATAAAATTTTAAAAAAATTACAAAAAAAAAATTATAAAAAATAAAAAAATCACAAAATATTATAAAAAAATATAAAAATATAAAAAAAAAAAAAAAAAAATGAAAAAAATCACAAAAAATCACAAAAAATTATTAAAAAAAATGAAAAAAATCACAAAATTATAAAAAAAAATGAAAAAAATCACACAAAAAAATCATTAAAAAAAATCACTTTTATTGAACTTTATGCACTTTCGACTGTAGTAGATGCACTTTCAGCTGAACCATATGCACTTTCAGCTGAACCATATGCACTTTTATTGAACTAGATGCACTTTCAGCTGAACCATATGCACTTTTATTGAACTAGATGCACTTTTAGCTGAACCATATGCACTTTCAGCTGAACCAGATACACTTTTAGCTGAACCAGATGCACTTTCAGCTGAACCATATGCACTTTCAGCTGAACCATATGCACTTTCAGCTGAACCATATGCACTTTTATTGAACTAGATGCACTTTTAGCTGAACCATATGCACTTTCAGCTGAACCAGATACACTTTTAGCTGAACCATATGCACTTTCAGCTGAACCATATGCACTTTCAGCTGAACCATATGCACTTTCGACTCAATTTTATGCATTTTTGACTAACTATATACACTTTCGACTGAACTATATGCATTTTTATTGAACTATATACGCTTTTGACTGAATTATATGTATTTTTGACTGAACTAGATGCACTTTCAGCTCATTTAGATTAAAAAAAAGGCACATTTATCATGGAAAAACCATTTTTTTGTATAAAAAAAATCACTTTTCGGTATAAAAAGTGCTATATTGACAAAAAAAAATATTTTTTGTAATTTTTTAAAAAGTTTATGATTTTTTAATTTTTTTATAATTCTTTTTTTTGTAATTTTTGTGATTTTTTATAATTTTTATAATTTTTTGTGATTTTTGTTATTTTTTTATAATGTTTTGTGATTTTTTGTGAATTTTGTGATTTTTTGTGATTTTTTGGTTTTTTGTGATTTTTTGTGATTTTTTGATTTTTTGTGATTTTTTGTGATTTTTTGTAATTTGTTTGTGATTTTTTGTGATTTTTTGTAATTTTTTGTGATTTTTTAATTTTTTTTGTAATTTTTATAATTTTTTTGTGATTTTTGTATTTTTTAATAATTTTTTTTATTTTTGGTGATTTTTTATACTTTTTGGTGATTTTTTATAATTTTTTATGATTTTTAATGATTTTTTCATTTTTTTTAAAAATCAATTACTAATAAAACTCATATAGTATGAAAAGTGGTACCTACGAGGAATGTGAAATTATGAAGGTGACTTAGGAGGAATATAATTTGGTAAAAGGGACTTATAGGGAATTGCCCCATTTAAAAATATATATACATATTATGTTTGTGCAACGAAAATTGGATAAATGCACGAGAAACAACACAAGAAAAACTCATACAACGGCGGCGAGTGAAGAAAGATGAAACGTTTTTGAATATGTGCGAAAACACGGTTGAAGATTTAACATTGAACAATTAGTTTCTAATGATGCTTTTATACTTATTTTATTTTTCATTAATTGGCGCTCATTTACTCTTTTTCTTTTATGTCTTGTGGGGTTTTTTTCCCATATTTTTATATGTTTATCATTAATAATATAAAAAATATGGGTTTTTCCCGTCATTTAATAAAAAAATAGTTGTTAATTTTTGTTGTGATTCCAAGTTTTACGATTTTTTTTTAATCCGGTCTATCTTTCTTAATAATTTAGGAAAATCATTAACAATAAAATGGATAATTAAGAAAATAAAAAATGGAACAATTAGTTTGTAATGTTTAAGTGACCGTGTAATGTTTACGTGATTCAGTAATCAATAAAACACATTGTTGACCAATATGAAGTAAAAAAATTGATAGTAACTCGTTATTTTGTTTATTTTTAACAAGTAAGTTAAAACTTAGAAAAATATATTCATTATGAGTATGTAAAAATACAATTTAGAAAAGAACATCTAGAAAATTAGAATAAATTTTACGAATTTTTGGTATTTTGGTTAATACCTGCACCGAGAACCGTTATACTCATTACAAATACGGATATGAGTCGGATAAAATAAGTAAAAAAAGTTATATAAACCCCGACCCGACCCGTAGATGATAAAAGGACCGGTAAAACAGTTATCAAAATACCCAAAAACCGTTAGATCGGATCTGATCGGTTCGGATAAAATTTAGACCCCAATCATTATTGAGTACGAAGAATACCTGTCAATATTGTAGAGTTGTACTAGTGAAATTTAACTCTCAAGCAATCAATAAAGTTTAATATTGAAATTTAGACTTTTTATGGCTTTACTTATATTTCTAACTTCCAACTCCCTCTGTATTAGTAACATTTAACAACAAATACAGTAAAGTATAGACTGACTTTGAACAACATCAACAACAACAACAACAAAACACACTAAAGTCAACTCATTCCATTTTGCAATCTTGCCATTAACCAGTCACTTCTCTGTCTTTGTCTCATCTCCAAGAATGAATACTATTAATCTTAATCTCCTCTTGATCATCTCATCCCTCACCACAATACTCCTCATCAAGTTTATACACAAATTCATTTATGCCCCATTCAGAATTCAACACCACTTCTCAAGACAATCCGTAACTGGTCCCGGATATCGTCCCATCATAGGTATGAATTAAGATGTTAACTATGTCACTATTTGATTGATTCTCAAGGTCTTGAGGAACTTATATTTATATTTGTCTTGGGGCTGGAAGATTATAATTGTCAACTTTTCAGTAAAATAAAATTAGAAAAATTATCGTTTTTTTTTAGTTATATGGGGGTGCTCTAGCCCCTTTTAGCTTGTATCTAGTTCCTCCCTTGCTCATGGTCAAGTTATTTGTATTTGTGGAAATATAATTTCCATATAAAATATATTTTGTTTACATACTGGTGTAGGCTTAAGTTTATGTAATTTGATTCACCAAGGTATTGTTGTATATAGCTCGTGTAATCTTGCAAGCAATATGAAATAAAAAAAAACATTTATCTATCTATATTTTATCAATAGGTAACACAGCCGAAATCCGAAGGCGCATGATCATAGAGGCCGAAGCCAAGCCATTAAATTTAATAAACCATAATATCGTGCGGCGCGTAATCCCACACTACTATAACTGGTCAACTTTGCATGGAAAAACTTTCTTGTACTGGTTTGGTACAAGAGCACGTTTAGCTGTGTCCGAACCCGAGATGGTCAAGGACATTTTGGTGAACGCGAACGGGTGTTATGAGAAGATACCGTTTAATCCTGTATCCGGAGCTTTGTTTGGGAAGGGACTTGTTGGGTTGGTTGGTCAAAAGTGGGCTGTTCATAGAAGGATTGCTACTCAGGCATTTAATATGGAAAGAGTTAAGGTCATAATATTCCTCATTTCTAATTTCTATGCTTTACATGTGCTTTTATTTCTAAAAATTAGAAGAAAATAAACATACCAAAAAAATAGAGGATATTGGTGTAAGCTCCTCATAGATACTCTAGTTTCATGTTCGTATTTGAATTTCCGGAATGGAGGGCTTTTTCTTAGTGGCAAGTAAAAGTTTAACATAAATTTCTTAGTGGCAAGAGAGGAGCCAGAATTAATTAACGTTCGGGGTGTGTATTACAAAGTGTTTTTTTTAAGATTAAAAATAAATGAAGGAATGCGGTGAAGGTGGATCAAACAACTGACCTTCAGATCTTCAGTCTGACGCTCTCCCAACTGAGCTATCCCCGCCTTTTGTTATTTTATTGGTCGCAAAACTCATTGTTTTTGAAATTGTTTAAAAAAAAATTATAGGAAAAATAGCATTTGCGTAATATGGAATGGGAGTACATACTAAGCTGATTATATTTGAAGTTAAAGATAATAGTATATTTTTGGAATTAGAGAAGCCATTCTTGCCATTCCAACAGCAGTCATCTTTCATACATATGATTTATTTGGATTCATCTTATTCAATTTTAGTGTGTTTTGGTGCAAGAATGTTGGACAAATACATACCAAAATAGAAGGAAACACAATTTTTTATGTTTAAATGCTTCTTGTACAATATTACGGAGCGTTTCTAGGAAAAAAAATACGTTAGGGATTTTATGATACCAGTATTTCATTTTCGCATGTGATCATATACATGGATTTTGGTTGCATATACTAGAAATTTCCAATGATTTCAGACAAATTTGTTAAGACAGGGTTGGGTGCCACAAATGGTGGCTAGTACCTCGAAAGTGTTGCAAAAGTGGGAGGAACTGAGATGTGGAAGGGATGAATTCGAGTTAGATATATACAAAGAATTCCATTTACTTTCAGCGGATATCATTTCTAGGACAGCTTTCGGGAGCAGTTTTGTAGAGGGAAAACGTATCTTTGATTTACAAGACCGCCAAACAGGCCTTGTGCTGCAAGCTTTGAGGAGTGTCTACATTCCTGGTTTCAGGTCACTATTCACTTGCACTCTGCTATGGTTGTATCTTGTATTCATTACGAAAACACTGTTGGAGTGCGTATTGGTTGATGGTCGCTATTTCTAAATTGTTTAATTTGGGATAAAAAGTTGGAAACAGTTGTGGAGCTCATTCACATGTTTGATAATTTGATCAAGAAACGAGTTCGAACAAAAGGACACCCAGTATCCAAAATCATAGATAAACAGATTTTGGATTTCATTTATTGGCTTATAGCGATATTGAAGGGATGATCTTATATATATAGTAGCCACTAGATTTTGAAATTTCTGTGACGTGATTTTATTGGCCAAAATAGGTGATTGAAAACTTGTGATGAGATATTGAGATCTTTGTATTATGGAATATAATTGTCTGTTTAGTAATTAATAAATACTTATGCTTATATACACATATGTTGCTACAATTTCTCATTACACTTTAGTACCCCAAATTGATTTTACGCTCTATAGGTACCAACTTTCTTACGGCTGTTCTTTTAAATGTAATTGCCATTGTAGTTGTTGAGTTTGGTTATTGCAAATTTTTATTCAAACATCAATCTTTAGGTTCTTGCCGACTAAGAAGAACAGATTGAGGTGGCAATTGGAGAAGGAAACTCAAGAATCAATACAGGCACTTATCGAAACCAACAATAAAACTAGAGAAAACTCGGGGAATCTTCTATCTTTGTTGCTATCGCCTTACAAAAATCAAGATGGTGAAGAAGAGAGGCTAAGTGTGCAGGAGGTCATAGATGAATGCAAAACATTTTATTTTGCAGGAAAAGATACAACTGGTAATCTCTTAACTTGGGCACTTTTTCTTCTAGCTCATCATCAACAATGGCAAACCAAAGCTAGAGACGAAGTTTTTGGTGTTTGCAGTGGCGCTAAGGTTCCAAGTGCCGAGAATTTAAGTGATTTAAAGCTAGTAAGTAATGCATTTTTATATGAATTTATTCCTGGATTTTTTTTTTATATTACTTCTCAGGATATGAAATTTAAAATCAAAAGTTTGCCTGAAATTTGTTCATGAAAGGGCTGTAACCGCATCTGAAATTACTATCTTCTCTTCTCTACTATCTAATTTTAGGCCGAAATTTGGCATGAAAGTTCAGCAAACTAAGCAAAGCCTCTCCTGTGGGAAAATTGTCTGCTGGGTTAATTATCGGAACATTTTTTAAGAAAGTGAACATGAATTACATTAGTTTCAGATACTTGTAATGTTAAGATTTAATATCTTTAATCCAAAATAAAATATCGATCAATATATAGTCTCTTAAGATCTCACAACTTTCTATCTTTCTGATCAAGTGTTCCCAACATCTACTTACCCAAAAAGCAATACTGAATCGAGGCTAGCTCTTGGATTAATTTCATTTTCCCCTTTGTGTTCATTACTCTTTTTCCTCTTTTTCCTCATGGTTTGCTAATCAAATTATATACAAACATTTTGCAGCTAGGCATGATACTAAATGAAACATTACGACTTTACCCTCCAGCGGTAATGTTGATGAGGCAAGCATCTGAAGATGTAAAATTAGGAGGCCTCGAAATTCCAGGTGGGACCCAGTTTTATATAGCCATGACTGCAGTTCATCATGACACTGATATATGGGGAGAAGATGCTAATGAGTTCAACCCAATGCGATTTTCCATCTCTCGTACACATTTAGCGACATTTTTCCCGTTTGGTTTGGGCGCAAGAAATTGTGTGGGACAAAATCTAGCTGTGGTTGAGTTGAAAATCGTATTGGCGATGATTTTATTGCAGTATTCGTTTGTTGTTTCCCCTTCATATGTCCATGCTCCAACACAGGGAATGACACTACAGCCTCAACACGGTGTCCATATCACATTTACAAGAAATCTAAGTTAAATTCTATAAATAATGTTGTACAATTTCTCCTTCTGTACATTAACTCTTGCCAGTGATATGAAGTCTTTCAATTTAACACGTTATTCCGGTACATGTATAGGATCGAACGAATTAAACCAACCCTAACCAATTAAATTCGTTCTTAAATTATTAGTTCAAAACCAATACTACTGGTTTCATTATTGTATCAACTTGGTTTGGTTTGGTTTGGTCGCTTCAGTAGCAACAAACAATTTAAACAAAACCGATCACTTAAACTGCACTCTTCATTAAGCTAACATTTTCTAAACCAATATCTGATACACTAAATTAATACTAGCACTTAGTTACCGGAATATTTGTTTTCTATTTAAAAAAAAATGCACTTCTATTTGTTTAGCCCCCTGACTTCAATGGAATATGAACTTATCGTAGGTGTAATTTATTTACCACTCCCCTATATTGACTTCAACAAACATGGCTAAAATCTTATTTATGATTAAACTAAACTTAGCTAATTTATATATTAAGTATAAAATCTCGATAGTATTTATTATATCGCCAAGCCTTAAAAATCAATACAAAAACAAAAGACCACATCTGTTTCTGCATAAAAACAATTTTGATGTATTGACCAATTTAAGAAAATGGAATTGAAAAACTAGCTGTGGCAAAAACAAAAAAGAATACAGTGGAATAACAACGAACCAAAAATGCCCCTACTTGGGCAGCCTTTCTTTATCGCATTGTGACTTTATGAACGACACAATTATATTTGGTAGAATCAAGTCATAAACCTTTTCTTTCTACAATAATAAGATGAGCACTTTTCTAATAAATGACCAACTGACCAAGAAAATACCGGGCTTGCACCATCCGAGGTGATGTGGATATGCAGATTTTGAGGGATTTATGCAGATATGCAGATTTTGACAGGAAAAAAAGAACTCTAGAACAGACGGAAAAGTAAAAATCAGCAACAAAATTTTATAGGACCAACTGCCAGATGCAATTTCTTACTTTACTAAAAGGCAGATGTCACAAAGTGATCAACAAAACACAGTAAATTGCATACACAATTAAATACTGGCTGGAAACTTATGATTACATCCTCAATAAGAGTTTGATTCAACAACTCTTAAGTTTCTAGACATGTATATTTTTGACCAGGGGCAGGTGCACTCTTTACCAGCCAATCATACTTGAGGCCTTGATCTGTGGCAAGATCATCTCAATCTCCTCGTCAGGAACACTAGCTGCATCAGGAACACTTTGTCTAACTGCAAAATTTCCCATTTAATAGAATTACTTCATGGTAAAAAGCAAGCTACAGCAACAAAGCCTCAACACGAATTCAGCTTGCTTTATTTCTTTGGTAAGGTGCTTGCATATTTATATATATATATATATATATATATATATATATATATATGTATAGAAAGAGAGAAAGGGAGAGAGGGAGATAGTACTTTTCTGAAGAATCTTTTTAATATCAGAGACAGTAGGGTATTTGATTCCATGTGTTCCGATAGCCATATTGTAAGCGAGGTCGACCAACCCCCTAAAATATAAGACAGACCCAAACACAGTCGGTATGCATATTATATATATATATAATATACACACAAAGTGGTATAAATAATAATGATATGTATAAGTATATATTTACAAATAAATATGTTAAAGGAAAGAATCCTACTGAATAAATTAATTGACAACTGTAATTGAAAGCTGATGATTTACTTCTTATTATCCTATATGTCAGCATAATTATAGGCATTATAGTAGGTTGTGATTATCTATTCCTGTATAAAGCTAGTGTTTTACCCTTGTAAATTATTCACTTAATAAATATACGTTTCTCTTTATGGTATCAGAGTAAGGTTCTGGAATTTAAAAATTCACAAAACCCTAGCCTACATAACGATGGGAGACAAAGGGGAAGAGAAAGCAACCAAGTCAAGCATGCCTTCTAACCCCAGTTGGGAAAATTTTAATCATCTTTTATACCTACACCATTCGGATCAGTCAGGGGCAATTCTTGTGGTACAACCCTTGGTGGAAGATAACTATAATACATGGACTCAGTCCATGAATATGGCATTGGCGGTCAAGAACAAAGTTGGCTTAGTCGATGGAACGATTGAGGAGCCGACTGAGAAAGACGAACTGCTACGTACAATGGAATCGTTGCAACAATTTAGTAAAGACTTGGCTACTAGGATCAATGTCAAAAGAGATTGCCGGAAGCGTCATCAACTGTAAGAGTGCACGCAACATGTGGCTCGATTTGCAAGAGCGATTTTCTCATGCGAATACTGTCCAGCTTTTTCATGTGGAAAACGAGATCCATGATTGTGTGCAAGGTAACATGTCAGTAAGTTCCTGCATGCAATTGTGGATCATCCAAACAGATAAACTCATATCGAGAGACTCAGAAGATCATGAAATTACTCATGGGTCTGAATGATTCGTTTACTACTATACGTAGTAATATTTTGTTGTTGGATCCATTGCCGCCGATAAACAAGGCGTATGCACTAGTAATACGTCAAGAAAAGCAAACCGAGGTCTACGGAAAGGTGCCGGCGCAACCCGAGGCAGCTGTGTTTGCTGTGAAAAACTCGAACAGAGAATTAAACCTAGAAAATAGCGATTTAAAATGTGGAAAGTATCACAAAACAAACCATAGCACTGAAAATTGTCGTGCACATCAAAAGTGCACTTATTGTGGCCGGAAAGGACACTTATACGAGTTTTGTAGAAAAAGAAAGAATGTCGAAGGAGAGAAGACTCGTTCCAAAGGTAATCAACTTAGTGCCTCTGTACCTTACAGGAAAGAAGAGGCGTCATACTTTCCGTTCTCTCAAGAGGAATGCAAACAACTACTAAACATGTTGAACAAGAGTAATGTTTCCATGGTTAATCAAGTCGGTAATAATCTAAATCATGACGAAATCTCAGGTAAAACCCTCAAATTATATGAGAATGGAAAGAAAGATTATTGGATCTTAGATAAGGGCGCTACTGATCATATTGTTTGTAGTCCAAACCTCCTTACATTTTCAAAGCAAGTTAAAAATTACACCGTTGAGTTACCGAATGGTTCATCTGCTAAAGTTACTCATATTGGAAAAGTCGTTTTCTCACCCAATTTTATCCTTAATAATGTCCTGTGTGTGCCACTTTTTCATCTGAATTTGATCTCCATTAGTAAGCTAGTCTTCGATTCATCTTTCATTACTATTTTTCTTAAAAACTTTTGTGTCATACATGACCTACGTTCGGGGAAGATGATTGGAACGGGAATTGAACGGGAGGGGCTCTATTACCTTTGTAACGTCTCGGAAATTTTGTACTTTATTATTAATTTTAGTAATACGATAGTGATATTTAGTTTTGTGGGTGATTACGTATTTGTGTGAAATATACACGTGTTATATGAAATTTGGTTTATATAATAGTGGTGGGTGTGATTTGTGTTATTTTATAACTAAGTGGACTAGTTAGTAAATTAGATATATATAGTTTACTAAAACCTATATATATATATATATATATTACATATACACATATTACATATACATATATACATATACATATTACATATATACATAGATACATATATAAATATATAGAAGAGAGAGAGATAAGAGGAGAGAGAGAGAGACGAACGTCGGAGAAAGGGTTTAGGTCGACGGAAAGGGCTGGTCAAGCTGTGGTGGTAGTGGCGGTAGTCGGTGCGGTTTAGGGTTTTAGGGCAGCGACTTCGGGAGCCGATTACGAGGTCATCGGGTGTCCGTTTTCGACAATCAAATATGTTTTCTTAGCCTATTTTTCGAGAGCTATCTATCCGTGTAAGCCGTTTTATCTGATTTTAACTTTTATAAAAAACCCATTTTTAGGGTTTCATTAATAATCCGAATTTACATCAATTTTATTGATCCGTAGCTCGTTCTAATTACGTTTAGGGACTACTTGAGGGCGATTAGTGGGCTGTCCATATCTAGCTTTGATTGTTCGGTGGGTTTTCGGTTCGAGGTTGGGATATTTTTACAAACGAGCTCTCGTTTGTATAGGTAAGGGGGAAGAATATGGTTTCGCTTTAAAGGCGGTTTTGTGTGTTGTTTGTTGTATGCTAGGTTATGTGAAATTGTTAGTGTGTATTGCATCATGTTATTGTATTTTGTGTGTAATAGCTTCGCATCGTTATTTTTATGGTGATTATATTGTGTATGGCGATTTTACTATTTTTATAATAAAATGATTTAAATGTGTTATTTAATTAAATATTTTAAAAGTGTGAAAGTGGTGAAAGTGTGAAATTGGTGATATTGTGTGAACATTGTGGTGATATCGTGACGTAGATGTGTTCAAGTGATTTTTAATATTCGATTCAATAAACTATTACAAAGTGTGGCGTTCTTTATTTTATTTTCAGTTTGTGGACTTTACCGTTTACGTTTTTGGGAGTCTTTTATATTTATTTTAGGGATTGCAGTACCAAGTGTTAAGGCGGAGCTGTGTCAGCTTACGGTGAGATCCCGGAAACTTGCGCAAGGATTAGGTATATCGGTACCATAGGGTTAGTCCCCTTAAAGCCGGCCCCATATCTTTTGGTCACATGTTAGTGTCATAATATGGGTGAGGGAACCATTGTACTTTGGGTCCTAGAGCAGAGTGGCTCTAAAAGTGGGTACATGTGAGGCAATCCCGACTTTGTGTTTTGTTGAGTCTTGTTTTATTTTGTTTTGTTTTATTTTGTTTTATTATTAATTCAGTTGATCTTGATTATATGTTCATTTACTTGTGTTGCGAGTTATATTTGTTGATGTGTTTTTCGTGCAATTACCTTTATCATTATTTGCCAGATATCATATTTGCCATGTTAGGATTGTGTGTGTGCGCGTGCTTAGTAGCACGCGCCGTTTTTAATGCGAGATTGTTTTCTTACCTCCTTTCTTTGTTTTCTGTACATTTTGTTCATGATCGATGTACAGGTGTTGATGTAGACTGTGGCGAAGTTTAGAATGCTTGCATGGGGCTCATTATCATATTACACGTGATCGTGCGCACGTCAGACTTGTTTTTATTCATTTTGGTATTACCTCATTTTGAGCCTTGTGGACCTAATAGGCGTTTAACGCAAGTATATTTTAGATTACGCTATTTTATAGAATGTCAGCTGGGTTGGATTTGATTTATCCTTGTTGGATTATTTGGTAATCGTGTTGCGATTTTGTTATGTGTTGTTTCAGGCAGGTCTAATTTATTGGAAACAAATAGATACGCGAAGCTCATGCCGAAATTTTCTAAAACGTAGTGTTTTGTTTGTGTTGTCACATTTGAACACCGTTGGCTACCCTTAGGCCAATTTAGTGAATCAAATGTGATTATCGGCATGGCCTGAAGTATTTATTTGGTTCTATTGATTAGCATATTATCGAATGACTTTCTGCATGTTTCGTTATTTTAACTTTTTCCTTTTTATTTTAATTTACATTCACGACCCGGGTTTATCCAAAATCCGGGGCGTGACAGCTTGGAGATGGGGGAAGAAGAAAATTCAGCCGTGTTGTTCTCGGTGAAGGTGCAACCGTCGTTAGTCTCGAGGGTAATTGAGGCCCAACAAGGGGACGAGGAATCTAGAGACTTACGAGTTAAAGTTTCGAGCGAGTTGAGACTCAACAGAGGGAAGATTGGCTCAGATGGCGGAGTGAGATTTATGGATCGTTTGTTTGTACATATGAGTATGCACGTGGAGGTTATGAGAGAATTCCACCATTCTCGATTGGTAGTTCATCCTGGTGGTACCAAGATGTACCACGACCTAGCTCAACAATTTTATTGGAGTGGAATGAAAAAGGATGTGGCGGACTTTGTTAGTAAATGTCTTACCTGTCAGCAGGTGAAGATAGAACATCAGAGGCCGGGAGGGTTGCTTAAACCTTTGCATATACCCGAGTGGAAGTGGGAACGTATAACTATGGACTTTGTAGTGGGGTTGCCGAGATCTAGTAGGCGGAAAGATGCGATATGGTTCGTAGTGGATCGGTTGACGAAATCGGCCCACTTTCTCCCGATGCGTGTTAGCGACAAAATCGAGCAGCTATGCGAGATTTATGTTCGTGAGATTGTTCGCTTACATGGTGTCCCAGTTTCTATTGTGTCTGATCGTGATCCTCGTTTTGTGTCTTGTTTCTGGCAGAGCCTTCAGAAGGCGTTAGGGACGAAACTAGATTTGAGTACGGCATATCACCCTCAGACCGATGGGCAGTCGGAGAGGACTATCCAAACTTTGGAGGATATGCTTCGTGCGTGTGTACTTGATTTTGGTGGGGGTTGGGAGAAACATGTGGCGTTGATTGAGTTCGCTTATAATAATAGTTATCATTCGAGCATTGAGATGGCCCCTTATGAGGCCCTATATGGGCGACCTTGTAGATCTCCTGTGTGTTGGACGGAGGCCGGTGAATCATCGTTGCTAGGACCAGATGTGGTTCGAGAGACTACAGAGAAGATTCTTTTGATTAAGCAAAGGTTAGAGACAGCGAGAAGCCGTCAAAAGAGTTATGCGGATAGACGAAGGCGGCCGTTGGAGTTTGGGGTGGGTGGTCATGTGTTCCTTAAAATATTGCCGCGTAAGGGCATTATGCGTTTTGGGAGGCGTGGGAAGTTGTCACCGCGTTTTATTGGACCTTTCCTGATCTTGGAAAGAATTGGTGATCTGGCCTATCAGTTAGCGTTGCCACCGCAATTGGCGAACGTACACCCCGTGTTCCATGTTTCGATGCTCCGGAAGTACGAACCGGACCCGTCACATATTTTGGATTTTTCCGATCTTCAAGTACAGGAGGATGTTTCCTATGTGGTTCGCCCGGTCCGTATACTGGACAGGCGTGAGCAGGTACTACGAAGGCGCGTTATTCCTTTGGTGAAAGTATTGTGGAGTCACCATGGGACCGAAGAGGCAACATGGGAACGTGAGCTAGAGATTCGTGCTAAGTATCCAGACTTATTTATTGATTCGGGTATGTGTTTAATTTCGGGACGAAATTCTTTTAAGTTGGGGAGAATGTAACGTCTCGGAAATTTTGTACTTTATTATTAATTTTAGTAATACGATAGTGATATTTAGTTTTGTGGGTGATTACGTATTTGTGTGAAATATACACGTGTTATATGAAATTTGGTTTATATAATTGTGGTGGGTGTGATTTGTGTTATTTTATAACTAAGTGAACTAGTTAGTAAATTAGATATATATAGTTTACTAAAACCTATATATATATATATATTACATATACACATATTACATATACATATATACATATACATATTACATATATACATAGATACATATATACATATATAGAAGAGAGAGAGATAAGAGGAGAGAGAGAGAGACGAACGTCGGAGAAAGGGTTTAGGTCGACGGAAAGGGCTGGTCAGGCTGTGGTGGTAGTGGCGGTAGTCGGTGCGGTTTAGGGTTTTAGGGCAGCGACTTCGGGAGCCGATTACGAGGTCATCGGGTGTCCGTTTTCGACAATCAAATATGTTTTCTTAGCCTATTTTTCAAGAGCTATCTATCCGTGTAAGCCGTTTTATCTGATTTTAACTTTTATAAAAAACCCATTTTTAGGGTTTCATTAATAATCCGAATTTACATCAATTTTATTGATCCGTAGCTCGTTCTAATTACGTTTAGGGACTACTTGAGGGCGATTAGTGGGCTGTCCATATCTAGCTTTGATTGTTCGGTGGGTTTTCGGTTCGAGGTTGGGATATTTTTACAAACGAGCTCTCGTTTGTATAGGTAAGGGGGAAGAATATGGTTTCGCTTTAAAGGCGGTTTTGTGTGTTGTTTGTTGTATGCTAGGTTATGTGAAATTGTTAGTGTGTATTGCATCATGTTATTGTATTTTGTGTGTAATAGCTTCGCATCGTTATTTTTATGGTGATTATATTGTGTATGGCGATTTTACTATTTTTATAATAAAATGATTTAAATGTGTTATTTAATTAAATATTTTAAAAGTGTGAAAGTGGTGAAAGTGTGAAATTGGTGATATTGTGTGAACATTGTGGTGATATCGTGACGTAGATGTGTTCAAGTGATTTTTAATATTCGATTCAATAAACTATTACAAAGTGTGGCGTTCTTTATTTTATTTTCAGTTTGTGGACTTTACCGTTTACGTTTTTGGGAGTCTTTTATATTTATTTTAGGGATTGCAGTACCAAGTGTTAAGGCGGAGCTGTGTCAGCTTACGGTGAGATCCCGGAAACTTGCGCAAGGATTAGGTATATCGGTACCATAGGGTTAGTCCCCTTAAAGCCGGCCCCATATCTTTTGGTCACATGTTAGTGTCATAATATGGGTGAGGGAACCATTGCACTTTGGGTCCTAGAGCAGAGTGGCTCTAAAAGTGGGTACATGTGAGGCAATCCCGACTTTGTGTTTTGTTGAGTCTTGTTTTATTTTGTTTTGTTTTATTTTGTTTTATTATTAATTCAGTTGATCTTGATTATATGTTCATTTACTTGTGTTGCGAGTTATATTTGTTGATGTGTTTTTCGTGCAATTACCTTTATCATTATTTGCCAGATATCATATTTGCCATGTTAGGATTGTGTGTGTGCGCGTGCTTAGTAGCACGCGCCGTTTTTAATGCGAGATTGTTTTCTTACCTCCTTTCTTTGTTTTCTGTACATTTTGTTCATGATCGATGTACAGGTGTTGATGTAGACTGTGGCGAAGTTTAGAATGCTTGCATGGGGCTCATTATCATATTACACGTGATCGTGCGCACGTCAGACTTGTTTTTATTTATTTTGGTATTACCTCATTTTGAGCCTTGTGGACCTAATAGGCGTTTAACGCAAGTATATTTTAGATTACGCTATTTTATAGAATGTCAGCTGGGTTGGATTTGATTTATCCTTGTTGGATTATTTGGTAATCGTGTTGCGATTTTGTTATGTGTTGTTTCAGGCAGGTCTAATTTATTGGAAACAAATAGATACGCGAAGCTCATGCCGAAATTTTCTAAAACGTAGTGTTTTGTTTGTGTTGTCACATTTGAACACCGTTGGCTACCCTTAGGCCAATTTAGTGAATCAAATGTGATTATCGGCATGGCCTGAAGTATTTATTTGGTTCTATTGATTAGCATATTATCGAATGACTTTCTGCATGTTTCGTTATTTTAACTTTTTCCTTTTTATTTTAATTTACATTCACGACCCGGGTTTATCCAAAATCCGGGGCGTGACAACCTTGACCAAGCAAAGAAAGGAACATGTAATTTAATTCGAGCTTTTGTCCCTAGTCTTTGACACCAACGCCTTGGACACCCTTTCAACAAAGTATCTTCATTATTTTCTTTTTCCAAGAATAAAATTTGTGATCAAGACAAATATTTAATTTGCCCTTTGGCTAAACAAACTAGATTACCCTTTTCATTAAGTTCTATTCCTACTCAGTCTTGTTTTGATTTAATACATATCGATATTTGGGGTGGTTATCATGTTCCTTCACTCACAGGAGCAAAGTATTTTCTTACCATCGTTGATGATTATACTAGAAGCACATGGATTTATTTAATGAAATACAAATCCGAAACACGTGATCTTTTAGTCAAATTCATAAATATGGTTGAGAACCAATTTAATACTAGAATAAAATTGTTCGCAGTGATAATGGCACAGAATTCAAAATGGAAAGCTTTTATTCTGAAAAAGAGATCGCTCATCAAACTAGTTGCGTCGACACGCCACAACAAAATGGTGTTGCCGAACGCAAACATAGACATCTACTTAATATCGCTCGTGCTCTGCTTTTTCAAGACAACCTTCCCAAACATTTTTGGGATGATGCTATCCTTACCTCAGCATACCTTATTAACCGTACACCCACACATGTCCTTGGTGGTAAAACACCATTCGAAAAATTATTTCAAAAGGAACCAGCTTATTCACATCTAAGATTTTTCGGTTGTTTATGTTTTTCTTCCACACATTCGAGTAAACGTACAAAATTCGACTATCGTGCATCTCGTTGCATTTTTCTTGGTTATCCTTATGGCCAAAAGGGGTATAGAGTGTTCGATCTTGAACTTAAAAAGGTCTTTGTCTCAAGAGATGTTCTATTTTTTGAGAACATATTTCCTTATCAAACCAACACGAATTCCGCTGCACCGCCGAATCACCCGAACCCCACTATCTCACCTTCAGCCTTTGACATGGATTATATACCAAGTCCTAGCCTCATTATACCGTCTCAAACACAATGGCTAGTTGATCACATGCCAACTGAACCCACACTTTTTCAACAAAACCAGCTAGAGGACACATCTCCACAACATCAGACAACTCCAAATTCGCATTCTACCATTTCCATACACTCAACTCAATCCGCAACTACACCATTATCCTTAACGGTTTTATACCCCACACAATCTTTTCCCGATGATGCACAAACAGCCCAACCACCACCTAGAAAATTTACACGGTCTACAAAAGCCCCGTCTTTTTTGAAAGACTTTCATGTTGAGGTAGTCCTTCCGTCAGGAACCGTTCCTTCGTCTACAACGAACATGGTCAAACAAAGGTACGGCCCATCCACTTTCCCATTTTTTGTCATATGACCATCTTTCTTCAAGGCACCAAGTTTTTACTAATAAGCTTACACCTCTTCAAGAACCAAAAAGCTTCCAGCAGGCTATTCGAGATCCAAAATGGCGTGAAGCTATGCACTCTGAAATACAAGCACTTCAGGCTAATAATACTTGGAAGCTCGTCCCACTTCCATCTCATAAAAGAGCTATTGGATGTAAATGGGTTTACAAAATTGTTGGCCCGTGTGGCTAAACCTTAGAGGGGGGGGGGGGGTGAATAAGTTTTTTGGTGCTTTTCGCCTAATTAAAATCTAAGCGCAACTACTAACCCAACTTATGCAATTCTAAGCTTAAGCGTTTTAACAAGAGTTAATGAATTGCTAGATTTACTAAACGCAAGCAAGAAAATAAGCAATAATAAATATTTGCGGAAAGTAAAAGATAGGGAAAGAAGATGACACCAAGATTTATAGAGGTTCGGCAAACGGCCTACGTCCTCTCCTCGGTACTACCGAGTAATTCACTAAAAATAATCTTCTTTCGGATATTACAATCCTATCGAGCTCAATCGACCGATTGGCTCACCCTCTACCCGAGGTCCTACTCTTGATACAAGTGCAAGCGAACACTTTTTACGAGTCAACGACTCCCCCTCAATATATGAGTACCCAAGTGTTTAACCTAGAACTTTTAACCAACACTTTGGCTTAAAAGTTTCTACCCAAACACTCACTCACAATGAGCTTATAATTTGCTCTTTACAAAATTTGTTACAACAATGTAACTACACTCACTATTTTAATTGCTTCTAAATAAGCTAATTTGTAAGTCTTTGATGTTGGTTGAGCTTAAATTGATTTCTCCTTAATTTTCCTCTTTTTCGAATATATACACCAAAATGGTGATATTTAGGGTTTTGAATGAGAGAGGTTGAAGGATGATAGATTGGTATGAATGGATGTGTATGGAGAGTTATTTGGGGTGGTTTATATGGAGAGCAAAGTCTGTTTTTCTGTATATGACCGTTGGTAGTGGTTGAGGGTTTTATCCACAGATTTTAAGCAATTTTCCAGAATAAGCTGAAAAGCTGTTTTTTGAAAATTGCAGAAAACGATCGGTCGTTGTTATGCAGTCGATCGGTCGTTTTTCAGAAAACGATCGGTTGTTTCTGAGTTTCGACCGGTCGTTATTCAGATGACTTCTCTGGAAGAATTTGGACCAAAAACGATCGGTCGTTTTTGTCCAGTCGATCGGTCATTTTTCTTCTGGTCTCGTAAACCTTCGAAAGCTTGTAGCTTCTTCGTTTTAGCTCCGATTTTGGTTCCGCTCGAACCGTTGGCTTCGTAAACGAATGCTCTTTCTCTCTGACGTCCTGAAATATACAATTTTCTTTTCTTGGACAAGACAAGCGTTATATCATTGAAATCGTAAAATAATTAAAACATAATCAAAGTTATAATCAAAATCAATTAATGAACTCTAAGTTCAACAATCTCCCCTATTTTGATTATGACAAACTAATGATGATTTTACAAGAAAAATATCTCCTCCATTTTAACAAACGGATTATCTCTAAATATATCATTTTTCTCCCCCTTTGGAATTATCAAAATGCAATCAAGAATAAAAAAAAATGGGGTTATGTGAAGGGTTTTTAAAGAAAAAACCAAAACATGAAAAATGTTATTATGAAGTATATGCCCCAATTAATCACATATATGTAAATATTAAAGATTAGAATATACCGAATATGTGATGTCGAGTCCGCTCGCTAATGACATTTGCATTGAGCGTTTCCGAGTCCAAATAGGTGGTACCATTTGTTGGTATGCCTTCCACCTTTGTCGATTAATGGCTCTTCATTCTTGATGGTGGAGTCGATCTTCTTGACTTCCACGAATTTCGCCGGTTGATTTTCTCCTTTTGGATGGAGATACCTACAACACAAGATTTGTCTTTTGGTACCCAATTTCTTTTGGGTCCGACATTGTTAGTGACTCGGGTCTTTACTACCCATTTCAAATCGCTTCTACTAACATGAAAACGATAAGGGCATCTAGAAGAATTATGCTCATTTCTACTACAATGAATGCAATGCATAGACTTTTTAGTATAACGAGAGTTCTACGAGGTTTTGGAAAGGGTTTTCGGAGTATCCAATTTGGTTTTAAAACCTAACCCTTTTCTATCATTAAAAGATTTTTGAAAAATCTTGGAAGTACTCTCTTTTGTAAAAACAACCTCTTGTTTAGGCGGAGTAGCAGTTTTAGAAATGTTAGAGGTTTTGACAAAACGGGTTTTGTTTGAAGTAGAACCAATGCAATCAAAACCTAAACCACTCTTATCATTGAAATCTTTTTGACAACTCAAAATGTTATCTAAAACGGTTTTACCTTCAGAAAACTTTGAAATTGTTAAATCGAGTTTTTCAATGGAAATGACAACCTCATTGTTTTTATTTTTCAAAGTTTCATTCTCGGTTTCTAAAAGCTTGACCTTGTCATTTAAGTTAAAAGCATGAGAACTCAAAACCTTATTTTTGCTTTTAACTTTATCGAAAGCATCCTTTAACTCTTCAAAATTTTCTAATAAGTCGCAATCTAAAGAAGATGGTTTTGAAAGAGTTTTAGTAAGTCTATAGACTTCATTTTTAAGAAAATTGATCTCGGTTTGTAAAGACTTGTTTTGAATGACGAGATCATTGTTTTTATCTTTCAAGTCTTCCTTTTCGTCATCTACATCATGTAAAGAGAATGACGATGTCGGACTAGACTCATTTTCAATTTTATCTCTTTTCAAGGATCTTATTTCTTCATTGAGAGAAGAATTTATCCTTTTAAGAGAGTCGACCTTTTTGACAAGTTTAGGAAACTTTTTGGAGTAAGCATCGCACATATAAAGTAATTCATCATAGGATAGATCATTTACCTCATCGGTTTCGCTTTCACTTGAAGACGATTGGTTTGGCTCAATGTTGTCTTCCAAGGCCACATAGCAACCAAGGTGAGCGGCTTCATCTTGGTCGGAGCTATCGCTAGAGCTTGAAGCGGATATTTTCTTCTTGCCTTTGCTCTTGTGATTCTTGACGCATTCTCTCGCCATGTGTCCTTCCTTACCACAAGTATAGCAAACAAAATTGTTAGAATAAATTGAATTATTTGACGATTTACCTTTATGTTTGCGTTTGTCTTTTAGCTTGAGTATTTCCTTGACGGTTCGAATGATTTGCATTGAATTTTCGTCGTCATTGGATAGCTCACGCTTTCATCACAAGTTGTTCCTTTGAAAGCTATCTCCTTCTTTTTCGAGATTGGCTTGTGACTATTGAGGGTGATCTCGTGAGTAATGAGTGAACCCGTCAATACATCAAGAGTGTAGGTGTTCATATCGTGCGCCTCTTGAATTGCGGTGACCTTTGGTTTCCATTCTTTCGGTAAGCTTCGAATCACCTTTGAGACCATTTCCTTACAAGACAAACACCTACCAAGAGATGTTAATCCATTAGTAATAGTGGTAAACCTAGCAAGCATATCGGAAATGGTTTCACCCTCGCTCATTTTAAAAAGCTCATAGTCATGAACTAATAGTTGGAGTTTGCAATCCTTAACTTGGTTAGTCCCTTCATGCATTACTACTAGCTTATCCCACATACCCTTAGCGGTTTTACAAGCAGAAATTTTGTTGTACTCGTTAGGAGAAACGGCACAAACAATAGCATACATCGCTTTGGCGTTCGTAGAGTAGGCTTCTAGTTGAGCGTTATCTAGGTCCTCTACGGGGATTGGGTTCTTGCTATTTTCGGATTTAGGAGCGGAATATCCTACTTTAATAGTCTTCCAAAGATTAACATTATAGCTTTGTAGGAAAATGCTCATCCTATCTTTCCAATAACTATAGTTTATCCCATCGAAATAAGGTGGAGTATTTGGGGATAAAGCTATGCCGTATGCGAAATTGTACAAATTAGCCATTGGGATCTTAACTTTTAAATCGTTAGATTCCTATATGCAAGAGCCTCGGCTCTGATACCAATTGTTGGCCTGTGTGGCTAAACCTTAGAGGGGGGGTGAATAAGGTTTTTGGCGCTTTTCGCCTAATTAAAATCTAAGCGCAACTACTAACCCAACTTATGCAATTCTAAGCTTAAGCGTTTTAACAAGAGTTAATGAATTGCTAGAATTACTAAACGCAAGCAAGAAAATAAGCAATAATAAATATTTGCGGAAAGTAAAAGATAGGGAAAGAAGATGACACCAAGATTTATAGAGGTTCGGCAAACGGTATTTGTCCTCTCCTCGGTACTACCGAGTAATTCACTAAAAATAATCTTCTTTCGGATATTACAATCCTATCGAGCTCAATCGACCGATTGGCTCACCCTCTACCCGAGGTCCTACTCTTAATACAAGTGCAAGCGAACACTTTTTACGAGTCAACGACTCCCCCTCAATATATGAGTACCCAAGTGTTTAACCTAGAACTTTTAACCAACACTTTGGCTTAAAAGTTTCTACCCAAACACTCACTCACAATGAGCTTATAATTTGCTTTTTACAAAATTTGTTACAACAATTTAACTACACTCACTATTTTAATTGCTTCTAAATAAGCTAATTTGTGAGTTTTTGATGTTGGTTGAGCTTAAATCGCTTTCTCCTTAATTTTCCTCTTTTTCGAATATATACACCAAAATGGTGATATTTAGGGTTTTGAATGAGAGAGGTTGAAGGATGATAGATTGGTATGAATGGATGTGTATGGAGAGTTATTTGGGGTGGTTTATATGGAGAGCAAAGTATGTTTTTCTGTATATGACCGTTGGTAGTGGTTGAGGGTTTTATCCACAGGTTTTAAGTAATTTTCCAGAATAAGCTGAAAATCTGTTTTTTGAAAATTACAGAAAACGATCGGTCGTTGTTATGCAGTCGATCGGTCGTTTTTCAGAAAACGATCGGTCGTTTCTGAGTTTCGACCGGTCGTTATTCAGATGACTTCTCTGGAAGAATTTGGACCAAAAACGATCGGTCGTTTTTGTCCAGTCGATCGGTCATTTTTCTTCTGGTCTCGTAAACCTTCGAAAGCTTGTAGCTTCTTCGTTTTAGCTCCGATTTTGGTTCAACTTGAACCGTTGGCTTCGTAAACGAATGCTCTTTCTCTCTGACGTCCTGAAATATACATTTTTCTTTTCTTGGACAAGACAAGCGTTATATCATTGAAATCGTAAAATCATTAAAACATAATCAAAGTTATAATCAAAATCAATTAATGAACTCTAAGTTCAACAAAAATAAAACTAAAACTGGATGGCAATATAGAGCGTTACAAGGCTCGATTGGTGGCGAAAGGCTATACTCAAGTTGAAGGCGTTGATTATCGTGAAACTTTTTCCCCAGTAGCAAAACTCACTACAATCCGTGTGTTACTTAGCATTGCTGCCATAAAAGGATGGCACTTATATCAACTCGAGGTTAATAACTCTTTTTTAAATGGTGATCTTTACGGAGAAGTTTATATGGCCATGCCTCCTGGTTTCGAAAGAAAGGGGGAGAATGTAGTTTTCAAGTTACAGAAGTCTATTTACTGATTAAAACAAGCTTCGCGACAATGGTTTATAAAGTTATCAAGTGCTCTCAAAGCGGATGGTTTCCAGCAATCTTTGTTAAATTATTCACTATTCGTTCGAAATCATCCAGGTAGTTTTATTGCATTGTTGGTATATATCGACGATGTGATATTGGCAGGAAATAACTTGCAAGACATTGCAAAAACAAAATTGTTTCTTTCAAACCATTTCAAGCTGAAGGATATGGGAATACTTAAATATTTCTTGGGAATAGAAGTCGTACAGTTCAAGCAGGGAATTACATTGTGTCAAAGAAAATATGCATTGGAAATTTTAGAAGACGCATGGCTTTTAGGTGGAAAACCCTCTCGATTCCCTGTTGAGCAAAATTTGTCTCTCACCCAAACGAATGGGGAATTGCTTGCTGACCCATCTTCGTATCGTCGTCTAGTTGGTCGTCTCATTTACCTTACCATTACGAGGTCTGACCTTGTGTACATTGTCCACGTACTAAGTCAATTCATGGATAAACCAAGACAGCCACACCTTGAAGCCGCACACAAAGTTCTCAGGTACATAAAACAAGCACCTGGACAAGGAATTTTGCTATCTTCTCAAAGTCGATTGGAGTTGCGAGCATTTTGTGATGCCGATTGGACTCGATGCAAAGATGCAAAGATACAAGAAATCGAATACTGGGTACTGTGTTCTCGGTTTATCACTGGTCTCTTGGAAAACTAAAAGGCAGAGTACTGTGTCTCGTTCAAGTGCAGAGGCGGAGTATAGTTCAATGGCTAATACTTGTTGTGAAATCACTTGGTTAAAGAATATTCTGAATGACTTAAAGGTGACGCATACAAAACTAGTTACATTGCTTTGTGACAATCAGGCTGCTATGCACATAGCCGCAAATCCGGTGTTCCATGAACGAACGAAACATATAGAACTTGATTGTCACTTAATACGTGAAAAGATTCAGAATGGGATAATGCGGACAGCTTATATTCGAACTACAAATTAGCCCGCTGACCTGTTTACTAAACCAATCGGTTCCACGCAGTTCAAAGTGCTGCGTAGCAAGTTGGGAGTCATTAACATCTATTCCAACTTGAGGGGGAGTGTTAAAGGAAAGAATCCTACTGATTATCTAGTCCTGTATAAAGCTAGTGCTTTACCCTTATAAATTATTCACTTAATAAATACATGTTTCTCTTTATACAGATTTATAGACTATTTAGTATCAAATGAGAAGCATGAAACAGGCAGTTTTGAATTGAAATGAAGAGCTGCTCCATGAGCATACAGTTTCTTTTTATCTAAGGCAGATATATAAATACATGCATTTAGAGCAAGTACATCTGGCTCTTTATAGGAAAATTTACATTAAATCTGAGCAAAGCCGCAAAATCCTCCTACACCAGGGTCTTCATCTTCTCCACAAAACTAATTCAACCTACAGTAGCTCGTTTAATATAGCCAGTGCTGAAGCCCTCCACAAAACCAAACTTACTAAAAACTTTTTCTTACTGGTTGGGCAAAACAAATCCACACAACCATTTCATCATCATATCTCTCTGTGTGTACTATGTAAAACAATAAACCTTATTCAGCTATATTACAATTGGTCCAAACTCCAAATGAACTCAGTTCATCTACACTATAAGAAATAAGACCTGGTTATGCTGGATTTCTTCACACTACGAATCCCATGGTGGTTTAGAATTCTTTTTGTTATTACGTTGATAACTCACTTATTTATTTTACAAGTAACAAATTTATTCATAATCAATTTTGGTTTCTGTTTGTCTGCTATGATAAATGTGTATCATTTTTTCGAATCGTTCCAGAAGAACTAATGATTCTAAGGGAATCAAATGTTACAAAATATATTGATGAAGAGCATGAAAAAGTGGCTGAGATATTGGGTAAGCGTAAAACTTATAGCAAAAAGTTGAAGCGACTTCTTTTTTCATTTAAATTTGAGGACGGTTGAGAGGATCCGTATGGGGATGCTCTTAGAGAGGGAAAGAGAGAGGTTACCTCGCATTAAGGTAAAGCACTGGTACGCCTTTTCTGGCATTCTCCTGGGCATCCTTTGGTTTATTGGTGCTCATTTTAAGCCTCTTTTCCCCAGGCATGGCGTCCTTCTTCTCAGCAGTAGGGAAATGCTTGATACAAAAATACAAGGACGGAAGTAAGACAAGTAGAAGTGTAAAACTAAAACTAGTAAAACCTAATCAGAAAACTAAAGTTTAGGGTTTATACTTCATAACAATCTATTAGGTAACTTTAAAGGGTATCAAAGATTGCCACATTCCTTTCTAATATACCATTACACTACTCTTCTGAAATTTCAAAAATACAAATTAAGTTTTAGAAAAAACTGCCCCTAGAAACTACCCCATTTAAAAGACAAAAAAACTAAACTACACGCGTTAATGATGTATTCAGTGGCACGCATCGCATTCCCTAGGTTACTAGTATATATATATATATATATAGGAAGGAATGAACTGTATAAGAGCACTCCCAACTATATCGTTAGTCTTTCTTCTATACATATAGTACACAATTGTATAAATGAGCGCCAAAATGTTATCTATCAGCCCATGTAAGACTTGCTTGGCAAATGTGTAAAGGAAAAATGTTGACATCATCGAGTGTGCTCTAAACTGATTTCTTACTTGTCAATCAATTAAAAATGTCAGCTATATACTAGTCCACTAATCACAAAGGCTGTACCGAAAGTTAAATAACATAAAACAAATCAATCTTACCTTCCACTAGAGCCGGACTCTGGTACACCTTCTTGGGTGTCTTTCTCAGGAGGGAACAACTGTATGTTCTTATCCAGACGCGTGAAATAATTATGACCATTGCCAGGTGGAAGCGGATGATTTTGCTCCGAAGTATATGCAAGCAACTCCTGCCAGCCTTTTTACTCGACTCGGAATAAGAGTTTTTTTAACCTCCTCGTCATCATGAACAATTTCTCCCACTGCAATGTTTTGCACGAGATTTCTTTAAACGAAATTACTGCATGGTTATAGCAAGTCCAGAGCGACATTCTAGGTACACAAATTTTACACCCTAACGTAACCCTTATTTTTTGTGCTACGGCCATTTTTATGAGATCGAGGGAGTATAATGATATCAAATTTAAGCAAATACTACTTTATTTTATTCTTACATCATTGCTTAGGTATTCTTTCAACCAAATGAATCTAACTTTAAAACCACCTATTAACTTTCCTTATATAATTATCTATGAGTATTAATATTATACAGTATGATAGGAAAGCATTTGTAGCAATACTTTTTTTTTTCTTCAAATTCTCTCACCAATTTCGTTTCTTTTCATCCTACATTCCAGTTTTTTTGTTGTTGAGTAAACTAGAAAACACTTGACACTGGTTTAAATAGCACTGGAGAAACTTGGGTTTACTCAATATGGCGAACTGGTTCGTAAATGACCCGCGATACTCACGAATTGGTAAACAGTAGGTTGGGGTACTCAGCGAATCATGTAACTATGATATATGTATATATACACACACACACACACACATACACACACACATATATATATATAAGAGATAGAGATAGAGATAGAGATATAGTACCTTCCACAAGACAACGTTTGATATCAGAAAAGGTAGGGTGTAAGTTGCCAACATCAATAGCATGGTAGAAAACCAAGTTCAAATTCGGCCTTCTGAAATATCAAACATACACAACAAAGTCACCCATGCAATATGTGAAGGGCTTAGAATGTGGTTATTGAAGCTTTTACGCATTTGGAATCAAAAGCCATCGGCAGTTGTATAGTCCTCTGCTTGGGGTTTTGTTTTCTGAGGCTTTTGATAGGGCCTTTAGTGTTGCTATTTATCAGAAGGTTTAAGAACTGAAACTACTTCATACAAAAATATAGAGACAAAAGTGAGACAAATACCACAGTTTGACAACTAAAACTGATAAAAATCTGATCAAAGAATTAAGGTTTAGGGCATACACTTGATGTAGATGTAAAGATATGTAAAGACTAAAGAGAAAGAGTTTTTAATTGTTAATAAGTTAAAACTGTCTATACACATACACACGAGTATAAAGGAGTGCGAAAATGCTACTCATCAGTCTATGTAAGAATTACTTGGCAAATGTGTACAGAAAAATGTCGAGATTCTAGAGAAGGCTCTAGACTGAATTAGTCCACTAATCACAAAATCTGGAGTTAAATAACAAAATACAAATCAATCTTAACTATAAGTAGCGACAACGCCTATTCTGGCGTCCCCTTGGGCATCCTTTGGTTTGTTAATGCACATCTCGTAACATCCCGTATTTTTTATAAGTGTTTTTAATTAGGTATTAATTTATCCAAAAACGTTTTATACAAATTTTACCAAAAACCGGTGACTCGACTAATTTTTAGCCAAAAACCGAAACTCTTCCGAAAAACTTTATTTTAAAAGCATGTTACTATTTTATAAATAAAAATGATTCAATAGGTTTGTTTCTAAAAATTTGTTATTTTTGAGTAGTAAAACTATATTTTTGGATTTAGAGTTAATTTTTAGAATTTTGGGGACCAAATAGTTCGTTACCACAAACTATCTCAAAACAGTTTTTCTAAACACTTTTCAGCCACTTTTTCAAAACCTAAAAACAGTAAAAACAAGAAATAAGAGAGAAAAGAGAGAAGAAGAATAAGAGAAAGCCACCATTAGCGGGTTCTTACCGGAAGCATATCCTCTACGCTCTAAGGTAACGGGGGTTATCCATTGCGACTAGACGAGTGTGTATGTTAGGATTATGTTTTACGTTTATTACAAAATTGAGAGTTTTTGTCCTTTATACTATTTATGTTCTTAATTTGTTAATTGGGTTTATTTGTTGTATGAATTATTCACTTATTTGAATGGTAAAAATTGATGAGTTAGTTATATTAATTTCGGATTAATGAGATTATGGATGGGTTTGCAGGTTTTATGCGTTGATTATGTGATTATATAATTATTGATGAAATTGGGCAATTTTATGTTGAATAATGGTGAATTGTAGTTTATGCATATAAGGTGTTTGTTAAAATGTCTGAAAGTGATTTTATGTTGTATTGTTGTTTGCCTAGTTGTGAATCTAGCACCTATGCTTTTGGGTTTTATTGAATTACGTTAGAATGACGTATGAGAATGTGATAAATGATTGGTTTATTATTTATTGGCCGAGGCCTTAATATTTATATGTATGAGAATGTGTTATATGAATAGTATAATATTATTGGCCGATGCCTTAATATTGATACATTAGCAATGGTCTCTGTCTCTTCCTAATTCCGGAGACAGAAGACGGCAGTGGGGATAGGGAATGACTCGTCTTACGGACTGGGGCGAGTGGCATGAGAGGTCTTAGTGTGCACTCTATTATTTTTCTGTTAGCAATGGTCTCTGTTTCTTCCTAATTCCGGGGACAGTAGACGGCCGTGGGGATAGGGAATGACTCGTCTTACGGACTGTGACGAGTGGCATGAGAGGTCCAAGTGCGCACTTTAAATCTACTTTTATGTTAGCAATGGTGTCTGTCTCTTCCTAATTCCGAGGACAGAAGACGGCCGAGGGGATAGTGAATGACCTACCTTACGGACTGGGGTAGGTGGCATGAGAGGTCCATGTTTGCTATAGATTTGTGTTGATGTTATTTACTTCATTTAATTCATCCCGTTATAGAATGTTATTATATTTCTTTTTATACGTCGATTATCGTAGTTGTAGAATTTGTGAGCTCTTGCATTTAAGGATGGAGTGACGGTGTTTGTGGTGCCGTTCCGTCTAGTTACGTGCGTGGGACTCACCGTTACAATTTTATATTTCAGGTACCAATTAGGTTGGCATGTTTGGATAAGAGCTGTTGCATTGCAATATCATGGGTTTGGGACTTCCGCTTTCTTTTCATTTTTATTATATTTTGAGATTGTAGCCTACGGGCAAATTTTTTCATTTGTTATTTTCTTAGTTTTATAAAACTTGTCTTGTAGCCGTGTTTGGCAACATTTTTATTTAATTGTCAATTGTTTCTTTAGCTCGTAATTTATTTCTTTTAAAAATTTTATTTTCGTAACAACAGGTTTCACTTTTCCTTTTGTTTTAAAAAGGTCATGCCTCGATATCCGTGTTTATGGATTGTGGGGCATGACACATCTGGTCCCCATGGCAGATGTCCTCTTTTTCAGCAGGAGGGAACATACTTATACCCAGTGTTTTAAATAGCGTTATCGCTATCGTAGCGTTTTTTCGAGAGAAACGTTAAAAGCGCTGCTATGTAGCGCTTTACGGTGTATTTTTTTTTGCCTAAATATGCACTAAACTTTAGAATATATAACAAAAAAAAAGAAATGTATAGTTATATTAGATAGTAATAAAAAAAAAAAAAAATTGTTGTTGGTGAGTTTCGAACCTGGGTCTGCTGGAAAACACAGTACTGTCTCAACCATCTGAACTGCAAACACTTTTATGAAAATTACACAATATATACTAATTATTTAGATCCGCTGTTTTTTTTTAACTCGCTATTTACGCTTTTGGTCCAGAATTTCGCGCCTTTTGCGATTTTGGTCCCCTATAGCGCAATTTTAGCGCAATTCCACCCAAAATCGTGATTTTTCGTTGCGTTTTTTTACCAAAAAAGTGCTATTTCGCGCTACGTAGCGCTACGTAGCACGAATTTTAAAACAGAGCTTATACCAACAAAAAAATTAGGAACAAAAATGAGACAAATACCACAGTTTGGACAAATAAAACTCTGATAAAATCTAACCGCAGAATAAAGTTTTAGGGCATATACTTACTATATATCAATCTATATATATGTAGAGAGAAGGAGTTCTTGATTGTTAATCAGTGAAAATTGTTGTCAGCTAGTCCACTAATTACAAACCCAATGCCTTGACTGATAAAATAAATGTAACACTTAAAATCTAATCGGAGAATTAGAAAAGGGTTTGTTTCAGGGTTTTTTATAATAAAAAATGCCTCTAAATTCCAATGAAATTCTAGCAGTTCTGATGGTCCTTTACATTTACAAAGGTAAAAGAGCATCAGTCCTTGTATGTATTGAAAGGTGATAAATCTAAATATTTTTCTCTGTGTTAGTGACAAACAACAAAAGAGGCTTCATATTTTTATTTTTAGAAGTCTGGATATAGAGATAAAAATGAAGCTGCTAAACTAAATTTTATTTCAACTGATCCGATATTTTTGTTTACAAAATAATCTGTGAATAGAATGGTGTATATATCTTACTACAACTATATGTGAGCACCCCTTTGAAACAACTATTTACAAAAAAAAACCTATCGAATTTAGCAAATTACACATTGAACACATGGAAAAAGTGCTCTGCATCTCTTTTGAAATTTAAAAATATAAAATAGTGCAACTGCCCATCCGCACAATACAAATTTATTATAAAACTTTGTAACTTCCGATTTGTATCTTTGTTCATCTCTCCCTTAGATACATCCCATCATTTTTTATTCAAAATTTACTTTGATTTGTATATTGAAGTCTAAGACATCAGATTACAGAAGATTGATTCGATTTTTAGTATGTCAAACAAAGTATCGATAGAGGGTTTTTCTATTGGTAGATTAAATATTTATTTTGCAAACTTATCGCGTGTGCGCGTCCACTTAGTATAAATATATGGAATCATACATGCATGCATAAGGAAAAGAAAAAAAAAAAGGAGATAAGAGAAAACCTTGTAGAAGGAAAGAGATTTGACGAACAAAGAGTAGAAGCAGAGGGAGTGAGATGTGCAGCCATCATCTCCAATTTCATCTTTTAATATACTTTGTAAATCATGAGCCATATTATCATCGTCCTGGAAAAAAAATAAAATACAATCGGATGAAAGGGACAACATATACCCATAAAAGCATATGATAAAAGTAACAAGGACTACTTACCCCCTTCGAGCTTTCTAGTATTTTCGGGATCCATCTCTCCATCAAACAATCTAACAAAAAATACAGACAACTATGTAAATATCTCTTATCTATTATCTATTATAAGGGAAGTCAAAAGAAGGTACAGTAGTTATTTTTTGAAAGGTGATAAATCTACTTAATTTTCTCTGTGTTAGTTAATGACAAACAACAACAAAAGTCTTGACAAAAAGGCCTCATTTGTCATGAACCCGTTAAACTACTTTTTACTATTGATTTGATATTTTTGTTAACATAAAATCCTTACACTTGTAAATTGAATGATATATATATATATATAAGAATCTTTAAAAATATACATGTGTAAGAAAAGGCAATAGAAATAGAGATAACCTCTGGAAGAAGAAGAAATGTTCGACGAATGTTAAAAAGAAATGTAGGAAGCAACACGAGTGAGATAAGAAGCAGCGCGAGTGAGATCTGCCGCCACCATCTCCCGTTTCGTATTTGATTTTCTTTCCTGTACTTGTGCATCATCATCCCCAGTGAGTATATGTCCTCCTCAGCAGAATGGGACATGCTTTATACAAAATGTCACAGTTTATAACAACCAACTCTGGTAAAAACTAATCAGAAACTTGTTAATTGTTAATCAATGAGTTAACACTGAGGCTACACAATGGTCCAATAACTAGAAACCCACCCAATTCCTGGACTAAGATAAGACAGTACAAATCAGTGTTGATAACACAAAATGTAACACTAAAAATCTGCTCAACTAAATTTTATTTCAAATGATTCGGTATTTTTGTTTACAAAATAATCCTTACACTTGTAAATAGAATGGTATATCATACTATTATATATTCCCTCCCTCCCAAACTATTAGGGTTCTATGTATTTATGTGCAATTTTGACCGACAAATCATATAGTTCAAAATGTTAAATTAGATGAACAAATTTTAAAAATTTATATTTTAACAATTTAAGCACGAGATATTTACTGATAAAACTTACACGTAAATAAATAGAGTCTTAATATTTTTGTAGGAGGTAGTATTAAGGGAAGCCTTACAACAAGTATTTGCAAACCACCCCTGCTAAAACACGGGATACAATACTTGCAAACCACCCCTGCTAAAACACGGGATACAATACGTAAAATAACTGCTTCCCATCAACTGTCATATCTCTCTTTCCCCCTCTTCACTTCGCTTGGATTCTCATGTGCATGAAGTTACGGCTGAGAAGATAGGTGGGGATGCTACATCTCCCCATTTTTACGTACAAAATTTTATTTATTTTATGAAAATAGCGATTAAGCCTCACAAAACCACCAACAATGATGTTTTACCGATTAGAGCCCACACCTATCAATTTTCGTCCAATTAGAATAGTGATGTTTAACAAAATAACAAAATTCACGTATTATTATCTATTACATAGTGAGTGAAATTGCGTAACTATACACCAAAAATAGATTTCCAGATGTGAGACATATTGAGTGCAATTTCGTCGTTTATGTTGTCAGACCCTTAATTGGACCAAAACTAATATGTTAGAGATCAAACTGGTACAAACTTAAAGATCGAATACTAAATTGTTAAAAGTCAATAGTATAGGGTACTAAACAGCTTTCTTCCCATGTAACCAGTAAATTACTACATATGTACGAGAGGATTATTCAAACGATCAGCCAAACCAACAGCCGCAACACTCGTGTTTTCCTCAATTTCATTCGTGTGTAATCACTCACTAGCAGCGCATTTCGAAACAACGTGACTGAAGATTTAGAGAACACGTAAACATAAAACAACGAAACGTAAATGTACACTAATACGGCCGCAGCCAACCCATTATCAATCCGTTTATATTTACAATGATTACATATGAATTATCGGCCAAAACTCTATGTAAAAACGAAATGTTATCCTGCTTTATATTTATAACACAAACAATCGCATTTTACAAGCAGATTTTAAGCAAACCGCCTTGCTGCTTCAACACATGTCGTGGCAGTTTTTCTAAGTGTATTTCGCTACCAAACAGGGCTGTCAAGTGTCCCTAAAAGCCTCTAATAGTTATCCCACAAAATACTCTGCATTTGTTGTTAAAAAAGGTAACAATTCTCGCCAAAACGCATCGTAAGCGGCTGCTGTATTAGCTACTATTTTGGGTGCCCAACACTTTCCCAAATTCTACCAACTTATACCCAAATCTTCTTTCATCTATCATCCCAACGAAGGCACCAAAATCCGTTGTAAAATCCCTTGGCAACCGTTGCAAAACAGCTTTGCAAAACTGTCACGCCAATGACTTTGTTAACACAAAAGAATGCTACGTTGCTAACATTGGGCTTAACTAGTGTTATATATTTTTATTTTGGTTTTTATAGTACTGTAAAATTGGTTATTAATTTATCAAATCATAATTTGTCTTCTATATAATAAAAATGAAACCAAAAATTAGTTATTGAAAAAGAACTATCTAACCCTTTATTTTTTAATCAAACGGTGGGTAAGGTGACTAAAGTAACAATTAGATTTACTTAATAATCAGTTAGGAGTTACAAGTAAGCATATTCAAATAAGAATTATTTTTTATCATGTATTCTAGATAAATAATTACATTTTTTTTATTTCAAAAACAACATAATGAAAAAAAAATATCCACATGAAACTTAGCCCCCTAACGAAATGCTAAATAGCAAGAACACCACCCCTTATTAAAATAAAATCGATTTTTACAATAAATTCTAATAAATAATTATGATTTTTTTTCGAAAACCGTGTAATAAAAAATAAAAAGTCCACATAAAAATCATCCACTAAGCTCCTACTGCACATAAATACTATTTTTCCGGGATGTCTCATATAAATTACTTAAATTAACTTGCAAATGAAATAAAATTGATCTATATAACAACATTATAAACATATCTATATTTTCATTAAACTATGATTTCACTAGAACTTGTAAAAGTAATGTTACATAAAACTCAACAAAATATGTGCTAATGTAAGTTACATATATATAAATCCGCTCAACTTCAGTATCTCCCTATAGAACGCATAATAATAATGATGGAAAATAATAATAGGGACGAAGCCAGGATGTGTAAATGGGGGTGCCAAAATATATGTACAGGTAACATATTTTTATGGGGGTGCCAAATCTACACCTAAAAAGAAATTGTACTAAAAAAAAATTGCGTCACTTGGGATTTCTAAAATTATGGGGGGTGCCGTGGCACCCGATCGTCCCCACTTAGCTTCCCCCTGATGGAAATGTTGTATTATTGCCCAACATGCTGCTTCAATGACTCTATATGAAAGACGACGGGCTAAAACCTTCGACTATTGTATTTTAGGTGTTGAAAATTTTTGATAATCGATAGAAGATAAAGACTCGGCTGGTGTCATCCCAGTAATGTATGCAAATACAACTACCGGTCTATCCAACCCTTTTTTTTTATGCGTCTACCAAAACGTCATCTTTGATCGACTTCCAAACAAAAGTATAAAAAATAAGGTCTTGATATGTAATATCGTTCGTATTTAATCGTGTTTGTTCGTCGACTTCTCGTATCGCCTCGTCTATTGGGCTTAAGAATTTATTTTACTAAATTTAAATATTACTAATATTCAGTTAAAAACTCCCGGAAAAGAATTATGGTATAAACCCTAAAATACACAAAAAGAAAAACCCATAATACATAATACGGGAGATTCTCTTTTACATATGCAGAATGCTTATTTCTATAAGAGGCGTGGGATCTGAGATCCCACGTCTACGTGGCACTGTGAAATTTTTTTTTTTTTTTTTCTTTATTTCATTTTTCTGTTATTTGTTTTGAAATATTAAAAACTTCCCCAATTTTAACCAAAAATTTACCCAATTTTATCCAAAAAAAATCCTAACCATCAACCATAAAACTTATCAAATTAATATATTTTTTTATCAAATCAACGTCACTCTACCACTACAATTATATCCAATTTTAACAACAAAAAAAACCTCTCCCAATTTACCAAAAAAAAAACTTCCCCAATTTTACCCAAAAAAAACTCTCACCATCAACCATCAAACTATTTCATGTATAAAATTAATATATTTTTTTATCAAATCAACGTACCTCTACCACTACATTTATCCTCAATTTTACAAAAAAAAAAAAACATATCCCAATTTACCAAAATAAAACCTTCCACAATTTTATAAAAAATAAACTCTAACCATAACTACCAAACTAATTCCTATATTGGAATATAGTTTTTTTTCTATATCTGAATATAGTAATTAGTTTGGTAGTTATGGTTAGAGTTTATTTTTTATAAAATTGTGTAAGATTTTATTTTGGTAAATTGGGATATGTTTTTTTTTTTTTGTAAAATTGAGGATAAATGTAATGGTAGAGGGACGTTGATTTGATAAAAAAATATATTAATTTTATATACGAAATAGTTTGATGGTTGATGGTTAGAGTTTTTTTGGATAAAATTGAGGAAGTTTTTTTTTTGGGTAAATTGGAAGAGGTTTTTTTTGTTGGTAAAATTGGATATAATTGTAGTGGTAGAGTGACGTTGATTTGATAAAAAAATATATTAATTTGATAAGTTTTATGGTTGATGGTTAGATTTTTTTTTTTTGATAAAATTGGGAAAATTTTTAATATTTCAAAAGAAATAACAGAAAAATGAAATAAAAAAAAAAAAAAAAAAATATTTCACAGTGCCACGTAGACGTGTGATCTCAGATCCACGTCTCTTATAGAAATAACCATTCTGCATATGTAAAAGAGAATCTCCCACATAATACATACACAGAAAAACCTTTCTCTCTCTCTTTCTCTCTCTCTCCCTCAGCCGTGTGTTTCCCCCACTATATATATAAATTATAATAAACCAATTATTAGTATTATAAAAAATATTTTTATTTTCCTGCACTCGGTTTGTCAATGGGCAATCAAAAAACTTCCCACAAATTAGGTAAAATTCTTGTCTCAATTTTTTTTTTCATTTAAACTTTAATTTTGCTCTTTGCTACCATTACCTTAATTCTTATTATAACTGGGTTCTGACTTATTTGTTTTCTTGTACTTATTAGCATTACATTTTTGGCTGCATTTTTGGGTTATATTACACTTTCTTAGTTGGGGCTTGTTTGGCTGCATTTTATTAAGTTTAAGCTGGCTTATGTTTTTTTTGTTTTTTAAATCACAACTTGTTTCCCATTAAACTCTTTCTTTGAGTAATTTCTAGCTGTTGGGTCATTGTACTTTTAAGACTTTTTAAAAGGTTAAACCTTTTTTTTTCATTTAAATTTTAAATTTGCTTTTGTTAGCATCACCTTAATTCTTTTTATAACTGGGGTATGACTTATTATTTTGCTTGTACCTATACCCTTTTTATAACTGGGTCATATTACACCTTTTTAGTTGGAGCTTGTTTGGCTGCTTTTTCTTTGATTTAAACTGGCATATCAGTTTATTTTATTTTATTTTATTATCACAACTTGTTTCCCATTTAACTCCTCATTAAGCAATTTCTAGCTGTTGGATCATTGTACTGTTAATACTTTTTAAAAGGTTACACCTTTTTTTTTTCTTTTAAACTTTAATTTTGCTCTTTGTTAGCATTACTTTAGTTCTCTTATTTATAAGTGGGTTATGACTTATTTGTTTGCTCGTACTTATTAGCATTACACTTTTGTCTTATGATTGGGGTAATATTACACCTTTTTAGTTGGGGCTTGTTTGGCTGCATTTTATTAAGTTGAAGCTGGCTTATGGGTTTATATTTATTTATCTCAACTTGTTTCCCATTAAACTCCTCTTTGAGTAATTTCTAGCTGTTGGGTCATTGTACTGTTAAGACTTTTTAAAGGTTGCATCTTTATTTACTATTTTTACTTGGGCCTTGTTTGGCTGCATTTTATTTTTTGACTTACGTTGGCTTATGAATTAGTTAGTTTTTTATGTCAACTTTTGTCCCATTAAACTCCTACGTGAGTAATTTCTAACTGTAGGGTCATTGTACTGTTAAGACTTTTTAAAAGATTACAGCATTTTTTTTTATATTTGGGGCTTGTTTGGCTGCATTTTTGTTAGATTTAAGCTGGCTTATGAGTTTTTATTTTTATTTTATTTTTATCTCAGTTTGTTTCCCATTAAACTCCTCCTTGAGTAATTTCTAGCTGTTGGGTTATTGTACTGTTAAGACTTTTTTAAAAGGTTACACCCTTTTTTTTAGTTAGTTATACTTTTGTATTTAGATAATTTTTTTACTAGTACAGTGTGTGCATACCTAGGGCAGTAAGTAGATGCATCATATCAATAATCATTTGTCTCCGAATCTAGTTCCATAAAACATCAAAGGCATAGAAGTTACATGCATATGCATTAGACACCGATCTTCAAAATAATAATTCTTATCAACTTCAGTCTTAAGCTGAAAGTCACACAATTGTTGATATTTTCCTTATGTCTATTGATGACGTTTCATTTCTCAAATCAAGAATAGCAGAATTTATAAAATTACCAGAAGAGATAGAAGTTTTAAGAAAAATATCTTTTGTGTTTAGCAAAACTTATTTTCAGAACATTGGCCATAATAGGGACCAGGTTCTTTATTTATTCAAACACAATTGTTAATTTATCACTTGTTTGCTTACTTCTTATTTCTATAAATTAATTATAAGGTCGTTTAAAAAGGCCAAAGGGATTTTTTTATCGGAAATTCGGAATCAATGATTTGGATTTTTATTGAATTTAAACACGTTATGCAGTATGTGTGGTTTCATGTGAAATTTACTTATGTAGGTTTGAACGTATCGAATAAAATTAAAAAGCTCAAATTGGCAAGGAAAGCAAAGAATATCAGAGATGAAGGTGACCTCATACCATCTCCTAGCACCTCAGGCAAGTATCTTACTTTTCAGATATTATGTGTCTAATTGGTGAAGTGCGACTTTCGACTTCACAGTTCCTCTTGAAGGTTAATGTAGATGTTGTATGCTTGTAATTAATTTTTTGACTTGTGAATAGCTTGGATAAAATTTCAACAGTAGGGAGCAGAGTTATCCAAAGAGGATAAAAATTAATGAATTTGGCCAAGCTTGTAAAAGAATAAATCTTTAACATTTGTATGCATATATGTACTCTTCTATTTATGGAGATTCATAAGTAGTATGAAATATGTGTAACAAATTGTATTTTCATAATTGTTTAAAGTCAAATAACCCGTCAAGGCGACACTTGTTTTTTTCCTTATGAAGTTAACAGAAATTGAGTATTCTATGGATATTGAACCCTGATAGAATAGTAGGAAAAGTACCCTGTCCGATAAGTATAGAATGGTTAAAATACAACGGTAAGGAATTAGCGAAATCAACGGATTAAGGACTTGACATCACGTCAAATAATATTGCTTGTTAATGTACCACGCCGGATCATTATGTTCGTGATGCAGAATATCCCCAGTGTGTTCTAATATGTGTAGATCTAGTTTTCCACCTTTTATAGGTATAATCATACGTCATTACATAATTAATCAAGTAATTGAATTAATTGTAGGAAGAAAACCATATTCACTTGATGTCTGTTGCATGCATTCATTCCGCTAAGTTAATATACCTTTGTGATTATACATTCACTTTGCAAAAATAAGTTGCCTTATTTATTTATACCGTGTTTTCAAACCTGACATTGCTTTAAATGAATGTTGGTCAGAAAAATACAATGCTGCGTTGATGGCGTAGTTCCATTGAAAACTTGCATGAATGAATATGTTTATTTAGATACTTATCTTTTATCACTAACCTACATGTTATGATTTTTTATATACTATAAGAGTAAATGATCATAAACCTCTTCTAGACACACCAATGCAGTAACAATAGAATTATAATTTTTTTAGTTGAACGTCTAGTGTTAATAACTACTTCACTACCAAACTTCTCGATTTTGGAAAAACTACTCTTTTACTTCCTGCTTATCTTTTCGTATAACGTAACTTACAGAAAGTTTATCTTGCATTAAAGAAGTTGTCAAGTTGAAGATGAGAGAAGAAGTCTCAAATGAAGGTCAAGAAGGCACGAAAGGGAATTTGGGAAATATCAACAATAACGAGATACAAAAAGAAAATATCATGTCTGAAATCCCAAGGGCTATTACACAACCTTTAAATCATGAAAAAAAACCTGGGGTCGTCTTTGTTTTAGAGAAAGCTTCTTTGGTAATTGCAAATGTTGGAAGGGTAAACATTCATATCCAAGTGTTCTTTTTTACCAATGCTTATAGTTGATTTCTATGAATTCTCTTACCGATATTTATAGTTGATTTCTATGAATTCTGTACTTGCTTAGTTATTTTGGTGCTGTTTTACAGAAGTACCAGATCTTGCGTTCAGATATACATGCTGATTATTTGAGAAGAAAGAAGTTGAACCCATATGACTATAGACCAGACATTGTTCACGAGGTGAGTTAGTTGTTTAGACTTGTTCTGTAGGAAGCTAGAAATAGCTTTCCTTCTCCAAGTAGACTATGCTTAGCTAATCACTATTGTTGATTTTATTCGCTTTCTGTATTATGGGTAACTGTTGTTGCTTGAGTGGTGTTCCTTATTTTGTGAATAGTATAATAACAATGGGGTTTTGATATATTTAATTAGTGTAAATTACTTTACCGAATTTGAAGTTTAGACCGTTCTAGTGCTATTCTGTGTAGAACTTATAAGGTGATGATTTGTCTTTTAAAGATTGAATAAATTCCCTCTAAAAGGTTGGACATAAAAGGGTTGTGAAGTATGAATAGGCAATTTTTTATTTTAATTGTTTTTAAGAAACTAAGAAAGGTATTCGGTAGCCTATGTATTAGCAGTCATTAGAACACCATAATATTCGGTAGCGTATGTATTAGCAGTCATCAGAATTTTGTAATGAATACATGGTATGTTTAGGAGATACGAGAAGAACACCGTAGAAAACTTTCTAGTTCTTTTTTCCAGCCGTAGTTGAGCAGGTGAATTTTTATAAGGTAGTAACCATGTGAGCTTTTAGTTTTGGGTTTTTAAGAACAACAATATTTTAAACATTATTACTTAAAAAGCATAATACTTGTATCAAGGTCATGATTTCTGGGGCTGTGTATACTTGTATATTTATAAACAAGTTATGCCATTTGTTTGAGTACTTGACCGAAACTGAGATTTATTATTATCAACCATTACAAATAATTTCAGCTTATACATTTAACTCTTTTTTGTACCTACAGTCTCAATTAAGCTAATGTTTCCAGGCTCTTAGAGAGATTATGAACAGTGAACTTTGTCGTACTGGTAATGTTCGAGCCATCTTTGTCAAAACTGTTGGAGGAGAATTAATTAAGGTTGAGCCAAATTGTAGGATACCAGGATCGATGACCAAATTTTGTAATATGATGGGTAAGTGTTTCTCGTCAAACATAATTAAGACTTGTATATTCTCTCCTAGCTTTCAGCTCCGAATCTTAATTTAGTTGCATAATTAATTGCAGCACAGTGTTTGCAACAGTTCAGCATTAAAGCCCAGGGAAGAAAAAATGTGAGACTCTTACGTGTGGTCAAAAACCCTGTGACACAACACTTACCTCTTAATTCCCTCAAGATTGGTGAGATTTGAAATATTAAGTCTTCCTTTTAGATTTTTGGTTCTTAAAGCTTGTATTTTAAATATAATACATGTTGCATCAGGTTTCTCGTTCAGCTCTAAGCATTCGGTTACCCTTCAAGATTATGTCTGCTCCAAGAATGATGATATCAACTTTGTTTTTGTGGTAACATATTTTTTCTAGTCATTAGTTTGTTTGCTTTGTGTATGTCTTCACTTTTTATTGAGTCCATCTAGTTTTTATTTTCAACTACCTCTTTGAATGTGAAGCTGTTTTATATAAATTTGAATCTTAACCTGAATTTTGTTTTGTCAGGTTGGAACTATGGCACATGGGAAGATTGAGAGCGACTATATCGATGATTTCCTATCAGGTTCTGACGCCTTTTATGTTAGCTGTCTAAGTTTCTTGGATTACTTATGCTTAGGGCACTCTCAGAGCAGTCTCAACAGTCTTGCTTAGAGGTTTCGCTTGTTCAATTTTTGTATAGAAGTATCAAATGAGTGAAACATCAGTCTGTCCTAAGGCATGTCCAAGCCCAAAAGTCTGGACATATACACAATATCTGTCCATATATGGACACAATCTGTAGACATATACAGAATGGTTTAATATTATTTTATTGATAAAACAAACCTATTTCCTTTTTCTTTTTTCACTTCATTTGCCATTTGTTTTCTCTCTCTTGTCATCTACACCCCAATTCTTATAACACCATTGACGTTTCCTCCACCCCTCCTCATCTACACCCCAATATTCTCCAATTTTCCTTAGGGATCCGTCCTCCCTTTCTTAAGGTCAGAGGGGAGGTCGTTTTTTTTTTGTTCGGAGACAATGACAACGATGATCTCGAGGTAGGTCAGATCTCGAACCGACCAAGCTTGTTTTCCCCTTTTTCTTTAGATACAAGTCCTCTCGTTTCTTACTTTGTCTTACGAGTAGTCAATATATGATGATCGGGAGTAGATCCCGTGAGGAGGAGATGATTTAACTGTGTCGTGGTGGTGGTGTAGTTGGGGAAGGGTTTTCTACTAGAGAAGGAATCAGATGAAAACTATAAATTAATAAAGATATTAATATTTTAATGAAGAGTATAGCATTTTAAACTCAACTGTTGTGTACCATCTTGAAATATGCACCCATATTCCTTAGTACATGTATGCTAGTAATAGAGAATATGCACAGAATTTGTAAACAAACTGTTGGAAGTGCTCTCATCTGCCTTGTATAAAATTCTATACTAAAGTACCTTTGTAGGCATAATATAAGTCTTCTTGTTGTATAATCAAACTTCTTGCACAACAGCCTCTATTAATCTCTTGTCCATCATATTCAAATAAGATTAATATTATTTTTATTTCATTTCATTTATCCAATTGCCATATGTACAATCCCCAGCATACCCCAAAAGGATCTCAAACCCTAAAGAGAGGTACTGGACAGTTGTCCACCAGAGAAATTCCACACGATTCAAATTAACCTAGGAAATGGAGACATTTCCACATTAGTATATAGATAGGCGCTTTAATATAGACTGACGGGTATCATTATTTGACTCATGTATACAATTTTGGACATGTAAAGGAGTTAGTATAGACAGTTGGGAGTAGGGTTGGGTTGGGTTCGGTTTTTAGCAAAACCGAAACCGAAACCGAGCATATTTTTCGGTTCGGTTTTTTTCGGTTTCGGCCTTTTTATTTTTTGGACCGAACCGGACCGGGTTTTTTCGGTCCAGTTTCGGTTTTTTCGGGTTTTTCGTTTTTGGTCTTTTTCGGTTCGGTTTTACTGAAAACCGAAACCGACCTGAAAAATTTTCGGTTTTTCGGTTTCAGTCTTTTTCGGTTCGGTTATCGGTCCGGTTCGGTTTTTCCGGTTTTTTGCCCAGCCCTAGTTGGGAGTATTCTTAAACTCTATCGCATTCTAATTTTCAGGACATTTTGGTAATTGATTTGAAAAGTAACAAATAGTATTCTTTAATTGCTTTTTTGGGTAAAAGAGTAGTTACTAGTTATCCTTTTGATGGCACTGGTGTTATATGGTTTATGGGCATTCGTATTACCTCTCAAACAAAAAGAGAAGGAATTATTATTATAGTTAAGTACATGTTAGATTGTGCTTCAATTTTAGATGATTTATATTTTTAGTGTGAGATGGCTGACATGGTTGGTAGTTTTAATTAAAATTTCTCTCGTAACATATCCAGATAGCTGCTGATAAAGGGTCAGGCTTGTTTGGTTTTCCTTCAAATATTTTCACCAACCTTTTGCTTTGTAACATTTATGGAGTATATTGAATGTGTTGGAAATTTTGCATTATTTGACCATGAAGTCATTCCTGTTATATATATTATTATATAATATAAGTACATGTGGGTCAGTGGGTGTAGAGTTCCTAACGGATCAATTTTCTCTTTGTTCTCTAAATGGAAAAACAAAAAAAAAACAGTGTTTTTTAACCCTAAAAATTTCAGAAATGAACTTGACAAATGCTGTATTTTATACTTATTTCGTGCTCCTATTTTTATTTTATTTTTCTTTGTAAAGTTTCATAGATTACATTCTTATCATTATTATTTTTATTGCAAATTTCCATAATCTAACAGTTGCGGCTATCTTTATCAATATCCAATTTCCGACTTGCATTAGTTATAGTGGTTATGCCTGTTGAATTCTTCAGCCTCATTTTTTGTTGTTATTTTCTCTATCAAATGCAGTTTGTGAGCTTCCATTGAGCGCGGGAACTTGTTTGAGACGTATATTCGGCGCAATGGAAACAAAACTCGGAATCTTTTGAAATGTTTTCTCTGTCAAGTGTTAGATTACTGGTCACTGTGACATTCTGCAACTTACCCTGTTTCGTTATTTAAGCGCGGTCCGATAGTAGTTAAGTTCCTCTTAGAGCCAATTTTGATGACCTTAAGAACAGTTCACACAGATGGTCCTGGATTTGAATGAGTTTCTCGCTCAAATAACTATGAACACAAGGTGCAACCTATTCTCTTTGTATGTGTAATACAATGTGTTACTTATTGAGTTTATATGCTTGTAATTTTGACGAATTGAGAGCTGCTTAATACTGCATCTTATTTAGTAGCGCGACTCCAGTTTTCCCATTCAGTTTTGGATTTCGTTGCTGTTACTCTGTCAACTATTTAGCTCCGTTGTTCTTTGGGTTTTTTAGCGCAGTTTCTCAGTTGATTCTTGGTTCATCAAATAAATAATACTGTCCCGTAAATAACCCACTTGGGTTTTTCAAGTGGTGTAAGAGCAACTACGTTGATTGGATCAGCAAGGGGACAAAATAGAGCACCAAAATATTACACATTGTACTAGCTATAAATGATGACATACATTTTGGGGGCTGGCACTCTATAAAACTCTTGTTAATTGATTTATCAAGTGAAAAGTGGGTCATGTGGGTATGTACACACTCAAAAGTAAGGGTGGGTTAGGGTCGCTACCCGACTCGTAAACACTCAAACCGTATCCCGATCCGATTACTGAAGTGAAAAAAAAATCCTGACCCGACTTTTTCGGGATCCCATAGGGTCGGGATAGCTTTATCCCGAATCTCCCGGCACATTTTTTTTATTTTACGTTATTTTTTATTAACAATTTTCATTTGACAAGTCTAAACATGTTATTAACACGAAAAATAATCCTATTTTAAAAATAATATTTCTAATAAATGAAAAAAAAAATTAACATGTAGTAGAAAAAATAGTGTGAAATTAAAAATAATGTAATATATAAAAGAAATTGATACGTTTTTTATCATATTTTTTTAGTATTTAGTTTTATTCACACAAGCAACAATTATCATACCAAATGAGATATATTATCATTATAATTTTTATAATCGGAAAATAATGATTACTTATATTTTTTGAAGTAACAATATAACTTTTTAATTCAAGTATATTTTTAATTTTAATAGTTTCATATATTTAAAACTACAAACATATATTATACTTATGTAATTATAACTAATATATGAAAAAAAAAAAAGATTATAGATATTAGATCATATGCTAGAGTGTTTACATTGTATGCTAAAGATAAAATGTTCGATTATCATCACTTACATTTGATATAAATTAATTTATATTTTAGTATTGAAATAAAAAAAAACATGTTATATAATTTAAAATATAAATTAATTAAAAAATCGGGTCGGGTCGGGACACCCGACGAAATCAAAATTGTCACCCGATCCCGAAGTTTGTCGGGTCGGGACTCTTCGGGTCGGGTGCGGATCGGGACTCGGGTCGGGATTTCAGGAATTTTTCCCAGCGCCCTACTCAAAAGTTAAAACCAATATTGATGTTTTAGTTTTATTAAGTTTCAATTTCATTATCATATATCTTGGTTAAATATATAAGTATTTGTACATCATTTATAGATAAGTTTTTATTTTCAGGTGAATGATCAATAAGTTTTATGCCTTAGACCTCGGTATAACATGCAACATAATATGATTTACAAAATCACAACTAAAATAAATAATAATGAGTTTAGATTTCTAGAAAGATTTAAAAAAAATTACTAATAAGAAGTTTTTTGTTTTTCCAATTAAAAAAATTGAAGTCTTGTAAATTTTACGAAATTGATTTTGGTTATAATATGTTATGTGGAAAATAAATATTGTACCATAAACTTTAACAATGTAATAATTAAATAACTGTTGTAATTCATGAATTATATGATTTGTACAATTAAGTATATAAGTTACATTTCATTTAGCATGAGCATTTGCTCCTTTATAAGTTACAATCTTTTGAATTTTTGTCTTTAATATTGGCTCGTAACCTTCCTACCTCAAGCCTATATAAAGAGGTTGTGGCTATGGAGTTTGATACAGTTACAATACACTTGAATACATATATTTTGGCCCTCATTATCTCTCTCTTACATATATTATTGAGCTAATTTGGTTTAAAACACGTTATCGACACTTTTCTTGAAAAAAAGCTAATTTTTTTTTTGTTTATTGGAGCATTCAAATACAACCTAGAAGAAATTTTGAGTATAAAGCTTGGAGATTTATTGGGTATAAAACTTTTGAAACTGTTGGCTAAAAATTTGTTCTATCGACTTTTATCAACATACGTGTGAAAGGTGCACAAATTTCTGTCTCTTTATTTGTCATAAAACTGCTAATTGCATGAAAATGAATGATCAGTAGTTTATTAACATGTTAAAACCAGTTTATAATATTATTGATACTTTATTAGTGTAATCTATGCATGTAAAATAAGCGGTATGTTCTAAATTATTCATGTATAGTAGTCATTCATGTATGTGGAACTTGTTCGAATAAATCAACCGCCATGTTATACTATAAATGTATGGTCTAATTCTACCCAAAAGCATCTTTTTGTTTGGTAGTGATTGATTGTATAGTAAAAATTCTTACAATTAAAATTGTTAAATCACTTGTGTATGTAACTAGGATCACATGGACCATAATTAATTTATATGTGTATGCATCATGTTTGTTAGAAGCTGATTATGACAATATGTTATGGATACTGATTATTAAAAACATCCGTCTATGACTATTGTCATATGTAAATGCATGAATATTGTTGTTATCATACCCAATTTTGTATTTATACTAAATAAACTAATAATTTTATTTTTGAAGTTAAGAGATCTAAAATTTAACAAGTGTAAATGGAAATTTATGTGTTAGTATTTAATAATATGCATGCAATATGTAATATTGGTAGAAAAAGTTAACAAGTCTAATGCGGAGTAAAATCACTTGATAACTTTGACATGCTTACATATCATTTATTGGGTCACCTTTTACCTTTTTATTTAGGTGGTAAATTTTAATGCGGATGCCCTATGAGAATTCGGTTGTAACTATATCGACATTTGCCCCTACCTTAACATTTAATGATAGTGTGACCAATGAAATGGTAAATGTGTTTTGTTGATTACAAAGCTAGTAAATAAGGGTATAAAGGAAATAATAAGGCTTAACAATCAAAATGGACTATTATTTTGGGATGATGAACTATTGTTACGGGACAGGGGACTATACATCTTTTACGATACTTTTGAGATTTTTATATATTTTCCTCCTTTCCTCAACTCTAATTACTACTCTCCCTTTTATTTGATTAGTTGTATATTTGGACAATCATTTTAATTGAATACACTATCATGAATTTTGGACACTTTAACATTACCACTTTCTGAACATACTTGAATAAATACTATTAGAATTCTGAGGATACTGAATTTCTTTAGCTATGTTTGTTTGGGCGGAAAATATTTACCTGAAAAATATTTGTCAGGTGAATTATTTTCCTGGAAATTGTTTTCCTTCTATTCGTTTATTAAGTGTTTGACGATACTTAGATTTTTCATGGAAAATTCTTGATCAATGACGCGTTTGGGATCAACTTTTGTAGTAAAAAATAGATTTTACAATGAGAAACTAACTTGCTTAAAATAAGCTACTTTTAAAAAATAATGAGAATTTTTTTGTTTAAATTAAGTCACTTATAGATTTTTTCATGCCCATTACACCAACAAAGACGAGGGATATTTCATGCCCATTACACCAACGAAGGTGAGGGATCTCTCGAAAAGCTTAATGGTGGTGCATGTTCATTGGCACTCTCAGGTAAGTCTCCATTTTCTTTTGGATTACATGTCTCGGAAAAGTGTTTGGAAAACTGTTGGGCAATTGATTCTGGCGCCTCGAACCATATGACTCATACATCACAATTTTTTAGTACTTATGTGCCGTGTACCAGTAGTAGGAAAATCATTGTAGCTAATGGTTCGATCACTACAGTTGCTGGATTAGGAGATATATATGTGACATCTTCTCTAATCCTTAAAATGTCCTTCATGTTCTGAAATTGTCGGCAAATCTTATTTCAATTCAAAAGCTCACATCTGACTTCAAATGTTTTGCCACGTTCCATTCTTCATATTGTGTTTTTCAGGATCAGTATTCGGGGGAGAAGATTGGACTTGCTAAGGAAAAGAATGGACTATATTTTTTCGATACATTGTTAACTTCAAAGAAAGTCATAACGAATTTGTCCTAATCATTTCTTAGTTCTTCAAAAAAATACACCATCTGGCTTCATCATTTCCATTTTGGTCACCCAAATTTTAGAGTCTTAAATACTATGTTTTCCTCTTTGTTCAAAGGATTAGATATTAACGAGTTGCATTGTGATATTTGTGAGTTTGCAAAACACACTCGTATATCATATCACATTAGTAATACAAAAAGTTTTCATCCTTTTGAATTGGTTCATAGTGACGTTTGGGGGCCGTCTACCCTTCCAAATATTTTGGGATCTCGTTGGTTTGTTTCTTTAATTGATGATTGCACTAGGGTCACTTGGATATTTTTGATGAAACAAAAAATTGATGTAAGCACGGTTATCAATAATTTTCTCTTTATGATTCATACCCAATTTGGGACAAAAATAAAAAAGGATTCGGTTTGATAATGCAAGAGATTATTTCAATAAAAATTTAACACCTTTCTTTCAAAATGAAGGTATTATTCATGAATCATCATGTACAAACACACCCCACAAAATAGGGTTGTCGAAAGAAAAAATAGCCATTTACTCAATACAACTCGAGCCTTATTATTTCAAAGAAATGTTCCTAAATCTTATTGGTGGAAGTTGTTCTTACGGCAACTCATTTGATCAACAAACTACTATCACGAGTATTAGATTTTAAAACTCCTATGCAGGTTCTTGCTAAATTTTACCCACATGTCAGAACAAAAAATGGGCTTGTGCCACATATTTTTGGGTGTATTTCTTTTATCTACCTTTTCTAGAAAACAAACCATATTTCACGGAGTCTTATCTTCAGGGAGATATTTCGCTCCTGGAAGATAAAGACAACCGTGATGGTGACCTTGTACCTATCAGGTCTCTTGACCTACCATCGGTACAACATGCTTCCCCTAATTCCACCTACAAAGAGCCTCCATAGTTGAAAATAGAGCACATTCAGCTCCTCTTCATACTCCAGTCTCAAATCCTAATCATGACTTAATAAGTTTCATCAGGTCTATTCGAGACGTACAACTCATCCGGAACCAAGGCAAGTCCAAAATGACGTCCCCAATCCTGCTAATGAGGATATGGTAAATTCCGATCCACTTTTAGATAATACTGTTAATAAAGGTCTTCCTATTGCTATGAGAAAGGGTACTAGAGAATGTACAAAGAAACTTGTGTACCCATTATCTCATTATGTGTCTTTCAAACGTTTTTCACCACAACTTAAAACTTTTATTTTAAATCTGGACACTATTTCTATTCCAAACACTTTATCTGATGAATTATCAAAAGAAGAGTGGAGGAATGCTATGAGAGAGGAAATGGATGCAATTGAAAATAATAAAGCATGGGACATTGTTGATAGACCGAAAGGGAAAAACATGGTAGGCTGTAAATGGGTTTTCACTTTGAAATATAGAACGGATGGTTCTCTAGAGAGATATAAAGAAAGATTGGTGGCTAAAGGTTATACTCAAAGATATGAAATTGATTATCAAGAGACATTTGCTCCTGTTGTAAAAAAGAATACCGTGAGGATCCTACTATCTCTAGCAGCTCATTTTAATTGGCAAATTCAGCAATATGATATGAAAAATGCCTTCCTGCATGGCGACTTAGAAGAAGAAATTTATATGAGCATTCCACCGGGTTTTGAAGGAGATAAAACTATTAATAAGCTGTGTTGATTGAAAAAATCCCTCTATGGACTAAAACAATCGCCAATGGCATGGTTTGAGAGATTTACTAAAGTGATGAAAGGAGCAGGATATAGACATAGTCAAGGAGACCATACATTATTCATCAAGAACACATCTACGAGGGGAGTAACAACTCTCTTAGTATATGTTGAGGATATAATTGTAACAGGTAATGCCGAGATGGAGAAGCAGTACCTGAAAAAGTGTTTGATAAGAGAATTTGAGATTAAGGAACTTGGAAAACTATAATATTTCCTTGGAATTGAAGTCTTACACTCGAGCCAGGGAATATTTAACTCTCAGCAAAAATATGCAACAGATCTTTTGAAGGAAACTGGAAAAGTCGGTTGCAAACCAGCAGCTACACCAATCGATCCGAATCAAAAGTTGGGGGAAGCAAAAGAAGAACCATCTGTTGATAAGAAAATGTATCGGAGATTGGTAGGAAAACTCATTTATCTCACTCATACGAGATCAGATATAGCATACTCGGTAAGCATGATTAGTCAGTTCATGCATGATCCAAGAGAGACACATCTTCAAGATGCATATTGCGTGTTACACTATCTTAAAGGAAGCCCTGGAAAAGGTGTTTTATTCAAAAGAAATAATGATCTGAAACTTGAAACGTATACAGATGCATATTATGCAGTTTCTTTAGTATATAAAAGATCAACATTGGGTTATTGCACATTTCTTGGTGGGAATCTAGTGATGTGGAGAAGTAGAAAGCAGAATGTGGTAGCAAGATCAAGTGCTTAATCGGAATTCAGAGCAATGGCTCAAGAGGTGTGTGAACTATTGTGGCTAAAGATCATACTAAATGATCTGAAAATAAAATGGGATGGTCCTATGAAACTATATTGTGACAATAAATCAGCAATAAACATTCCTTATAATCCAGTACAACATGACAAAACAAAGCACATCGAGATCGATAGACACTTCATCTAAGAAAAGTTAGAAGAGGGTCTAATTTGCATGACTTATGTTTGTTCAGGAAGTCAATTAGCATATGTTCTTACAAGGGACTCAACAATACCATTTTTCATGGAATAATTTCCAAGATGGGAATGGATGATATCGATTCTGCAGCTTGAGTCGGAGTGTTAAATTATAGTTGTTAATTGTATAGTGGTAGGCTGTAGCTACTTAATTAGATAGTAAATATCTATGTGTATATATATAGGAGAGAAATCAGTGTGATATTCATGTCCCTTAATTTATGGGATTTAGTTTAATTAGATTAGATTAGAAACATTTTCTTTTTTTTTTTTGCTAGTTGGGGCTATACATACCTGTGTACCTATAGTGATGTCAACATACTTTATGTAAATTGTAGTGGCTGAGAATATGAGGTGATCTGAATGGGCATATGGTAATTGTTTGTTTGGAAATCCAAAAATTATTAAATCAACAATAGTTGGGAAGTTTCATGAAGACCACTTGGCGGCTACCAAGTTCAATTGCATCTCATTTTCTTATATATTCGGACTAACAATTCCAGCAACTTTAGAGCAACAATTTTGACTTTTGAGTAATAGAATTGCTTTTCTCTTTATTGATTTTCTGCATTTCTGAAATTTTCTCATTATTTCTCATTAATTGATTTGCAGTATTTTGAGATAGTGTAATTTTTTTTGCATTAGGATTTTAAGACAGCTTCTGAGAGATCACCAAAGAAAAGGATAAAACTTAAGAATGCACTTTTATTGGTTTGGCTCTTTTTGAGTTGGACTCCCGAAATTCAATCAGCCTTTGAGCTTTTCATGCTCATCATTGTTTTAATCGGATAAATTCTAAAACAATGAATCAAATATAAAAAAAATAATGTTACGATTAGGAAAAAAAATACATGGAGTATCACCTCTGCTTCACTTGCAGTCTCACTAATCTTAACTCTGACTAAAAAGTATCATTTCAGTCCACTTATTTCAATCTTAAATACTATTTTCAACAATCTTAATTTCACCCTGCTTCATCCTTTAGTTGTCCATTGCAATACCTTGTATATATTTTCAGAATGGGAATCTTAAAGCCCATAGCAACTTTATAGTTTTTATCACCAGTTCACCACCAAAGAAGAGTATAATAAATTAGTTAACAAATAACTGAAACTTCAAATATGTGTTCCAACAAAGTTAACACACTGACAACAATGTAAAAACAAATTTAAAGCACACAGGAACACATATGAATTATAAGTCTCATACAACCTTTTTTTTCAAAAAAACAACTGTAAGTTTACAAAAATCGGCGCAAACTACTATTATCTCAAGATTTGATCAAATCAAACTTGCAGGCACGAGAATGTCAACAACGGACTACCATTTTATCCAAAATACAAGAAATATCATTACCAATATCATAGTGAAGTACTTTTTCTCACCGGAGTTTGAGTTTCTCCTTTCCCATATGTTATACTTCACCGTTAAAACATACAAGGAGGAGAGATATTCTGCAGTTCTTCAACGTCAACCAACTCTAACACAAAATATTGCATACATACTTGTTAGGCAATGTCTGCCTTTTCCAGTATCATTTTACTCATTCGACGAGGCTAACAAGAAAGCAAAAACTATCCACCTGAAGTACATACAACATAAATAAGGAAGTTGTCTCCAACTAATTACTCCTACTGAAACAAGAACTTCAAATTAATGTGGCCTATCCGAAAGGTTAAGTGAAACCATCGAAGTCAATGTGATCTCATTGTCGTCCATTTTCAACCACGTAAACTTCAAATCAACAAAACACAATCTGGCAGTCTATGGAACTTATTTCAAATTGCTCTTTCAAACTTGAGATGGTTTGCATTTTCAAAACTTTCAGGTTCTTCGTGTATTTCAGAAAATACTTTATCAGCCTGCAACCATAGTCTGCCATAGTGAAATTTCTAAATTCCACTTCTTTAAGATGCAAAGACACACATGCTGGCACATGCTCTGGCACCTTATAATTAATATCATCATCTTCATCTCCAGATAACATAACAAGCAAATCATGTAACTAAATGGGACCAAACGTCAAACGAATCAAGTTATTGAATGCTGGGCATGACGTGTTCGAACGTAAGGAAGCCTACAATGGGATTTAATATCAATCCTTGAATTAAAGCTAAAATAAGTTAGCATATGGATCAAAACATACCTCCATCACTCCAGTGTTTAAACAGAGTTGTCGAACTTGGCATATCGACCGAATAAACTCCACAACAGCACCATATCTGATATGCATAACATTTTCACACCAAATAGAAGAATAGAGAACTGATTTTAAACTCTCTAGCCCGGAATAATTTCTCCAAACTCGCCCTTTGTACTCGAAATATAGAAGACTGGGAACATTGAGTACAATTTGATAATAATGTCCACATTCACGGATAATCAAACGCTTTAGAGAGGGTGCAGAGATATCAAGAACCCCTTCATTAGCTACTTCTTGGTCATCTTCGTGGAGTTCTCTCACATCACACTATGTAAGCACTAAACTCGCAAGCGCGGGACAGTTCCGAAAAAACCTCTTAGCTGAGTCAGGATTAAACCACACAGTCCTAAGATAACAATTCCTCAAGCAGGGAAGCCACACCAAACTAGGTAAGGCAACAAAAAACACACCTTCCAGTCTTAAATTCGTTAGTGTCTTGCTCGAGAAAAGCTCATGAGGCAAGGTCCGAAATGCATATCTATTTCTTTTACATGACGGTACATAGCGGAGGAAATCCAAAAAATGATTAGGAAGTTATAGAGAGGCTCTAAATAAGTCCAGAAACGGAGTCGGAGGCTCTATATGAAATGAAGACGCAGTTAACGAAGTCAATGAAGCTATTGGTGCTAATAGTAGTGGAATTTGGACTACGGAGCAAATGATAATCGAAATCGAGAATAGGGATGAAAGAGAAAAGGTGGTTCCACCTAGTTGAGAGTCTTCCTGTTCTTACCGCGTATCGCGTGGGAATAAATGATAAAATGTGGCACAGTACACCGTCCGGTAGAGAGCTGATCCGATCCACATTGCATTTTTTCAGCAAAAGCTTATTAGGATGAGACATTGTGGGTTTAGTAGTTAGGGCTTGGAAAAACAAAAATTCATAACTGTTCTGATTTATGTGAGGGGGAAAAGCTGTTTGTTATCTTATATGCATGGTTTTTAATATTTAAGTACCTAATATTTGAGTCTCTACAATTTGGGTTCAATCTTAACTATCTTTGAGCACACCTAATTTTTCCTATAATTATTTAAGAATATTAAACAAAAGACACGATAGCAAAGTGGTTGATACAAGTGATTTAGACCCTATTATACCATGCTTACTGTTAGGACCTTGGTGTCCGGGTGACTTGGTCAGCAAGTTTTCTCTTCATATGGTTGGTTTGTGAATGACATTGGCAAGTGATTGGCGTGTTGGATCGCCAAGGGCTGATTTTGATATGGTTGAGACTCGTTAGCGGATTGGACTTCAATGCTAAGTTGGTTTGAAGAAACGTGACTGGTCATGAAACATTGGATACGGTTCCGATGTTGGTCCATTTGTATGATCCGTTGGCATGAGATTGACGTGTAGGAGCGTCATTGAGTAAGTTTGATATGGTTCAAGCTTGTGGATAGATTTGGTAGTAAAATGACGTAGCAGGTTGGTTTCGACGGGTGGCTGGATTTGAGTCGTTTCAACCGGTTAGATATGGTTCTAATGTTGGTTGGTTTAGACGACAACGAGTAATGATCGAGAGGATCATGCGAGTTGATTGTTTGGACATTCGTAGCTGCTGTATAACACATTATCCAGGTGCTGGATTGTTAAAGAAAAGGCGGGAACAATTGCAAATAATGGACAACCCCTTTAGTGCTGGATTGTCACGACGGTTATTTTTCCTATTATTTTGCCATATAACTGCATATGCACGAAATTATAAGTGCTAGGAGAGATTGTATTCATTTAGATAATCTCATTTTCAAGGTTCAGATTATGTAAATGTGTATAACGGACCCTTTGTATTATTTACGGTAATAAAACGAAGGTTGGCTGCGACCGTACGTGTGTGTGCTCCTTCGTTTACATACGTTTATTCTGTTCTTATACTTGTCTTCATTGTGATTATCATCGCTGCGTATTGAGTGTAATCTCTTGAGTGAAACACGAGTGAATTGCGAGCCAAACACGAGTAAACGAGAGGCAAACACGAGTGAACAAGTGAGTCGTTGTTGGGCCGGTTAACCCTGGTTCGTGCCATCACTTGGTTGATTATGAAAACAAAAATTAACCGTGTGACACTTACCATCAGGTTAGATTTCTGCGTCTGCAAATTAAATTACCTCCAAAAAGAGGGTTATTAATAATAATAATAAAAAAGACATTTGTTTGGGGGAATTCCCCATATGTATCTCTTTGCAACTTATATTCCCTCTAGATAGCTCAATAAGTTTATAATCCCTTTAGATACCACTTTTTAATTGTTACTTTATTTACCAAAACAACATTATCCGAAGCAAAACATAATACATATACTTTATTTATATGTAAATCCCAAAATATTATGTTTAAAACCGAAAAAATCATAAAAAAATACAAATTTAAAAAAACGAAAAAAAAACACATAAAATGCAATTTTTTTTAAATAAAATTTTTTTTATGAAAAACATCAGAAAAAATTTAGTTTTTACAAAAAATTCACACAATTTTTTTTTAAAATGAAAATGAAAAAAATATAAAAAATCACAAAAAATGTATTTTTCTAAAAGACATCACAAAAACTCATTAAAAAAAGATAAAATCGTAACAAAATGTGTTTTTATAAAAAAAAAACTCTCAAAAATGATTAAAAAAAAGTTTTTTGTCAAAAGACCCTATTTTTTATATCGGAAAAGTAGTTGTTTCACCAAAAAGTGATATTTTCACCTTTTTTTCATCAAAAAGTGGTCTTTTCATTTATTTCTGCTCAAATTGCATCTATTTCAGTAAAAAAAACTCATCTACTTCAGTCGAAAGTACATATATTTCGGTCGAAAGTGTATATAGTTAAATAAAAGTGCATATAGTCCAGTCAAAAATGCATATAGTTCAGTCAAATGTGCATACAATTCAGTAAAAAAAGCATACGTTTCAGTCGAAAGTGTATCGAGTTTTGTTCAAAGAGCATACCGTTTAGAATTCAGTCGAAAGTGCATATAATTCAATAAAAGTGCATATAGTTCAATAAAAGTGCATCTGGTTCAGCTGAAAGTACATCTGGTTCAGCTGAAATTGCATATAGTTTAGCTAAAAGTGCATATCGTCACCTGAAAGTGCATCTCGTTCAACTAAAAGTACATGTAGTTCAGTAGAAATTGCATAATGTAACTCAATATATTTCACCACAAATTGCATATTTTAAAATTTAAAAGGAAACAAATCCGGTTGGATTTGAACCACCAGTCTCTTGTACCTTGGTGTTGGTGCAAGAGCTCATACATTTTGAGCTTACAGATTTATGTAGGCACTAAGTAAAAGCATACCAAACTAAAACGGTATCTGAAACGGGTTTCAAAAAAACATTCCAATTAAATAGGCTTTGTTTCGGCCCAAACATTTCTATTGTCTCATAAACATTTCTATTGTAGATAACTTACACAAAAACATGCCAAATTCAAGCGAATTTAAAACAATAAAATCTATCGGAAATTTCATCGAACACTTTAAAGGTACAATTTGGTGCAACCATAACTAGATACATGGTTGTATAAATCCGGCCAAACAACTCCCAAACTAAGAGCATATTTTAGCCTCGAACATGAATCCGTTTCAGCCCTGAACCGGGGTCCGTTTTAGCCCCGAAACAAACACCGATTCAGCACCTAAACGGACACCAATTCAGCACCAAAATGGACACCAATTCAGCTCTAAAACAGGTCACAATTCAGTCCTAAAACAGAACTCAAACCATCCCTAAAACATACCCCAAACATACCCCGATTACATACGTATGCATATATATATATATATATATATATATATATATATATATATATCATACTATTAATATAAGTCAACCAAAGAAAAATGAATCTACCAAATTTTGTCCATTTTTTTCGAAAATGCCCCTATTCCAATTTACTAATTACTCATATAGCATAATGTAATTCAAATACATAAGGGTGGACTTTTTGTACTGAATTGTACCAACCGAACGCTTTTCGAGCCGAACCAATCAAGTCGGTACTAAAAGTTTGGTATACCGACATTACGATACGGTACAACCGAACCGATCTTTGAAGGTCGGTTCGGTTTCGGTATTCATTGAGTGAGTTTGGTATGGTACCGATCCAAACCGAAATATTAAAATATAATATATAGACAAATAAACTAGAAGAATTATATACACTTATTAACATAGTTATATTTAGTTTTTTCTAGTGAATACTTATAACATTTTTATTTATTTATAACATTTACTATAAAGGTCTTATACTGTTTACTCTTTTATGCAAAAAAACAAGAAATATAACAATGATACGCACCATTTTTAATCTACTACTTTTAAAACTTTATACTTTGTTTTTTTCCTGATACGCACCATTTTTCTGTCATCACTTGTAAACTTTAAAGTTTTGTATAAAAATTAAAACCGAGCCGAACCAACCGAATAGTTTGGTATACCGAAATTTTGGCATACCGAATTTTTTGGTTCGGTAATGACATAAAATTCTGAAATGAAACTAGTTTATTATGCTATCGGTATATAGTCAAAAAGTTCGGTACCGAGTCGATGCCATCCCTACAAATACATAAATAACTAAATAAATATGCTACTTCTCACACATCAATTATTCTCCTAAACTATATTTCTATAATAATAAAATATTATATTACTCCTTATATACAATTATTAATTTACTATATTCATTCTATCATTTTTTTTCTTTTTTTTGAAAATTTTAAATTCATTTGTCTGACATCATATTTATATACGTATCGTACACGTAACACGTGTGCTACGATTACTAGTATATATATAAAGAGAGAGAATATCGAACCTCGAAACTTATCATGATTGAGACCACATCGAGTGTGCATTCGTGGCGACGAGATGAAATCGCTGTAGATCGAGAGGTGGGGTGAGATGAGATCGGAGGAGAAGATGGAGATCACATAGTTAGAGAGAGAGAGAATTATACGAGAGAGTGGGGAAAAATAAAAAATAGAAAAATAGAGGTATTTATATTTACAAGAAGTGCTAAATATAAGGAATGCAAATTATGATATGTAGCTATTGGGAATATAAGTTCAAAAGTGCTACCTATTAGACATTATTTTTAATTTTTTTAGGGTTATTCAAAATTAAATAGATAGCTTTTTGGGTAGTTTTTTTTTTTAAAAATAAATAAATTCTATTTTTATAATTTTGGAAAAATGGTAAGGGTATATTTTGAAAAATTAGGGTAAAATTTATGGTGATTCAAAATCAAATAAGTAATTTTTTTGGGTAGTTTTAAAAAAAATTGTATTTTTATAATTTTAGAAAAATGGTAACGGTATATTTTAAAAAATTAGGTTTAAATTTAGGCTTCTCATTTAACTATCTTTCACTCGGCTTATATCAATAGAATGATATTGTTACTCCCCCTAAACAAGAATAAATTGGAGGCTGATACATTTTTAAAATAATTATTAGGTTTTAGTCACCAATCTTATATATTAGTAGAAGATACATTTTATAAAATCTTAATTTGGTTTTGTTACCACCCACCCTGCATTAAAATTTTCAAATTTTGTTTTGAGTCATTGACTCGTAACACTTTCTATTAGTAAAATTAGACTACACCACACCCATCACCACGTCCGACGAAAACTCCATCACTTTCCCGTTAGCATTGTCGCCAGAGTTCCGGTGACATACTTAAAAACTAAAGGACTGGGCGTGGATTATTGTTATTTCACTTCAGTTCACTAAAATTGCTAGTGTCATATGTTTTTTCGAGTTTCTATTTGAATGGGAAAAATAATAATTTTTTCGATTAGACAACCCACTAAAAAAAACTTGGACAGGCTCTCACTTGGTTAGTGTAAATATATCCACATTTTGCCCCTATCTTAACATTTAAAGATAGTGTGAGCAGTGATAGATGTTTAATATGAAAAAAAAAAACATGGAAAAAACTTGAGCTTCTTATATTTCTTCATGGAAGACGATATATTCAAAGGAGTCAATAGAATTGCTTAACTGCATTACGGAATCTTAGTTTGATCAGGAAAGATGTATTGATTAATCTTAATTATCTACTCCTTGCGTCAATGCGTTCTATCCAAGAAAGTACAGAAATTTACATTGGCTTTCATTCAGTGAAGGAGTTGAACATTCGAAAAGCAAGAAATAAAGTCAGATCGAGTTGAAAGGACAATAATACAGAGACAAGATTTGTGGATTTATCGTTTTCAATTTGATTTAGTAATACAACTCGTTTTGTCTATTAATATCCAAGATGGTTAATTGGTTTAATTGGCCTCAGATCAAAGTTCATATTCAGTTGCAAGTGCGGTGAAACTTGTATAACATCTTTAATTTGTAGGTCATTTTATAATCAATGATGAAGACTTCATCATAGTTTCAGGAAAAAAAAAATCTAGTAAATAAGTGTATAAAAGGAATAATAAGGCTAAAAAATTAAATTGGACTATTATTTTGGATGGTCAATTATTGTTACGGTGGGGGACTAATATCTTTTACGATACTTTTGATATTTTAATATTTTCTCTCTTCTTTCCGCAACTCTAGATACTACTCTCCTTTTTATTTGATTAGTTGTATATATTTGGACAATAATTTTGTCAGTAAAATAATTTTGGACACCGGAACATTACCCCTTTTTGAACATGCTTGAATTCACACTGAATTCCGAAGATATCTAATTTTTTTTAAATGCTGCAAGTAAAATCAATCCAAATGTATAGTATGATTACATCTTGCTGTTCTAAGTATTAGTTACCAGCTTGAAAAATATAAGAACAAGAACGGACACGAAAACCGAAACACAAACAACTGTTTTACAATGAGGTTGGATTTTTATACTACACTTTTTTCTGAAAAAACACACAAACCGTAAAAAAAAATCTACAGTTTACAGTGTTTTTATGCAAACCGTACATTTAATGTACGGAAATGTACGGTTTGGATGTATTTTGTGCAAACCGTACATTAAATGTACGGTTTGCATAAAAACACTGTAAACTGTAGATTTTTTTTACGGTTTGTGCGTTTTTTCAGAAAAAGTGTAGTATAAAAATCCAAGCTCTTTTACAATAGTGATAAAAATAAGAAAAACAATAAATAGAAGCTGGAATAAAGAAACACAGATCGTAATTTCTGTAGGTAACTAAGGAAAACACGAGTAAATATTTCTTAACTTATCTCAAACTCCAAATCACACTCGTAGAATAAAAAATTTAAATCAAATACATTAATATTGTAAAACAAGTTTAATGTATTGGGATCGTTTTTACCCACTGTTCTAAAAACGAATTTGAATAAAAATTAGGCGAAGTATTAGAGGAAGTCGGAGCTTAAAAGACTAACAGATGACGATGTTAAACGAATTAAACAAGTGATTAAGCGGAATTGGTCGAAATTATGTGCTAGTACAATCTTAAAATAATACATCCATCCCATTTTATTAGGGCACTACTCGCAGTATCAAAAATTAAGGAAAAATCATGATTGCATTGATTTTTGGTTAAATTGACTTCTTTGCCCTGAAACCTTTGTTTGTTGTTTAATTATTTTCATGTTACGTTTGAAAAAAGTTATAAAACTAAAAATTCAAAACATTGGTTTATATTTTGAAAAGGTGTCCCAATAAAATGGGACAGCCGAAAAAACAATAATGTCCAAATATATTAGAATGAAGGAAATAAAATAGGCATTGAATAATAGTGAAAGAAAGAAGAAGGGAAATTAGAATGAATAGAAAATGAGAATAATAAAGAATAAAGGGTGTCATTTGTTTGTAATAAACAAAATTAAAGAAAAAAGGGTAATAAAATAAGTAGGGTAGGGTTTTAACAAAATATACAATTAACATACATACATACATACTTATTCTCTCATCAACATCATTACATACGGTATAATACCACAAAATAAAGCATATGTTGAGTGGTTTATGTTCAAAAAGGAAGAGAGGAGAAGAAAAAGATGAGAAAAAGAAGGATGATGACGTGACAGTTGAAGAAAATAGAAAGAATAGAGTAGATATGGTTTTAAGTAGATATTCAGATACCCTTTTAAATAATAAATTATTATCTCCTGTTTCTTTTATTCTTGATTCTGCTCTTCTTCATAAAGGCAGAGTTGGCAAGGTTTTTTCTTTTTTTCTTTTTAATTATTAATTCCTCCTGAAATTTACTCATTATGTTCCAATAGCTCATCTTTTTTAATTTATATTTAGGGTTATGAAAAATTAGACCTTTTGTTGGTAAAATTTTGTGAAAAATCCTGACTATTTCCAGCGACGGGACCAAGAACTAAGGGAGGAGGTGAAACACTAATTTTAGGTAGTTGGGGGTCTAAAACGCTAATTTTGGTAAATGGTGGGCATGAAACGCTAAGTTTTGAAGATTTTAATCAAATTATAGACTTTTTAGTTTTTCATCAATTTTTATCGAAATGAGGGTTGTCCCGATTGTCTCCACCTAGTTCATTCCCTGTAATAACAGCTATTTCAAGTTATGAAAATAAAAGCTTCTGTTCATAAAATTTGTGAAAAATATTAACTATTTCCAGGAACAGAACGAGGAACATTAGAGGGGAAAGGCTGAAACGCTAATTTTGGTAAATAGGGGGCCTGAGACGCTAATTTTCTGAGAAAAAAATAGCCTTTTTCATCATTTTTTTTTAATCAAAATGGGGTTGCTGTCTCCATCTACTTCTTCCCTGACTATTTGGTAGGTGGGGGTGAATTTTAGTAATTTGTTCCAACCCAAGACATGTATGGCATTTGAACTAAGACCCTTTTATGCTACGGTTATACTTCACTTATTATAATGATAGATATAACAGGTGTTTAGTTTACATTAAAAAATATAACTTTAATATCAAGTGAAAAGAAAGTTACGAGGCCGTGTCAAACAACTATTTTTTGCAAAAAAATATAGTCAGTAATTTCATGTTAAAAGAATCGAGTATGAGAGTTGCCTTGATACCCGATGGTCTAACCTCCTACGCTGCCTGTGAGATGAGTGAAGACAAGTGTTCTAAAAATTGATCTTAGGGGAGAATATTGGGGGTAGGAGGAGGATACACGGCCTGGGTGTTGAATGGGATTAGGCAGCAATTAACGCCTAGAACCGCTTTGCACCCTCTAGAACACTGTGATAAAACGCAACATGGCAACTTTGGGTTTTTGTTCTCAACAACTGTTGCAAAGCGTGTAGTGATGAGTGTGGTCAAGATTATCCTAGCATACATGTATTGACAGATATTTAGCAAAGTTGTGTGGTTTGTGGGACGCAGGATTCGGCTCTGGTGCGTTATTTGTAAAGAATCTGAATGAATTAGCGGTTGCTTGTTTATGTAAGTTTTTGGTTTACGTTAAGAAATTCGAGCTTTCATTTGAATACATCTGGCGTATAAGTTGGAAAATTCATGAAATTATCAAATTTTACAGCGAAGGTATTAAATCCTCAGTTAGAAAGAAAGTGACTGGTCCTGCACCATAGGCCAACACTTCGATGAATCTTTGATCTCTTATTTAAAAGAGTTGTTTCGACGGGCTTCATAAGCAAAAATAATCTCTACCTTTTCTTGGTTCGAGGCGCTTATGGCAATCTTCTGTGTTTGGCCTTTGTGTATATAATTAATGTATTTAATCACTTCTGAATCTTTTGTCCCATGTATCTTTTTGTTAAAGTGATAAAAGTAAATACCAATCTTGATATTTGACAAAAAATTGAGAAATTTTGTTAAGATTAGGCTGTAGTCTGAATTTTGAACTTGGGAGAATTAAGGAAAGTGATAAATATGTACACCGTATTTCTATTCTCTGGGCTTTTGCTGATACCAATTATCAGTTTGTGTTGGTTGATCTTCTTTTAGTATAACGGCTTCATAATGTTGGATCCCGAGCTTTGATATTGTGCCATCTGTTGTGTACATGCTGATTTAGAAATTTTATTTGAGTACTCTTTAAGGTTATTTTGGTCTTTCAAAAGCGACAGATACAAACCCAGCTTTAAGGTTAATTTCTGTTCTTGTTTCAGAAATGGAAGATTCTGTGCGCAGAGGACGATGCGGAATCCTTAACTAAACAAAACAAGAATCTAAACGATTACAGGCCCGTCATTGTTTACGAGGTTAGAGCCTTTGCCATTGCATGTACATAATTCAAAAAAAGGAAAAAACATTTTATAACTTGCCACACTGCCAGGATTCTGTATATAACAGATAAACTAGCACTTGAGATTTTATATTTTGAAGTGTATAAATCACGATTATGATTTTTGGGTCTGATTTTTTCTGGCTGAATTTGATGGTAGACATCCAATTTTTGTGTAGGCTCTTAGATCGATACTTGATAGTCCAACAAATAAGGTCGGTATGGTAGGAGCTATTTATGTGAAGATTGATAAAGGGATAACTTTTGAAGTTAAGCCCCATGTTCGCATACCAAGAACTTGTGATCGTTTTTGTGGTCTCATGTGTAAGTAAATGTTGTACAATTCTTGGTTATTATCCTGTTATCATATTTTTTTACAGTAAAATATTTTAAACTACAGATTATATAGGATATTGATTATTTGGGTTTTGATTTTTGTGCTTTTCTGCAGTGGAGCTGCTAGAAAAATCATGCATACGTTCTAAAGATACAAATGAAGTACTTATTCGTGTCATTGATACTCCAATAACCGAGCATTTGCCAGCTAACTCGCGTATAGTAGGTTGGTGATGTATATCTTGTGTCAGCATTTTGGGCTTTTTTTTTGGTACATCGGAAATTTGCATTTTGGGCTATTTGAATTCTTATAATTATCCAATTGTATTGGTATTTTCAGGGCTCTCTCATAAGTCAACAAAAAGGGTGAAGATAGGCGATTATGTTTCAGCTGTTGGTGATGATGTGAACCTTGTTTTCGTGGTACTTTTCAATTATTTATTTTTCTTATTAAGTTATAAGTCTTGTTGAAATCTTAAACTATGTCTGACAAGTTATTGCAATTTCAGGTTGGTGCAATGGAAAATGGGAAAATCAATACCGAGGGTGTAGATGATGTAATATCAGGTGTGTTATCATCCTTAAGCTTGCTTGTCATAACTATATTAAAAATAGGAAGAAGTTATTTTTTATTTCAATTTCCATTTAGGTCAGAGCTCTGCAGAAACTGTTCATGTTCAACTGATATTTATAATTTCTTAATAAACTCAAGTACACCTATAATGGAAGTGTTGACACCTAGATTTTAATGTAAACTGCAAAACTAATTATTGATTAAGTTATAGGGTTGCGGATGGATGAATTTTTGCAATTAACCACTGTGAAGAAAGAGTAATGTTCTTCTCTGATTTTATTAACAGCGGTAAAATCTTAAGTATTCAAAGCTTAAATTGTATTCATCCACTGAGTTGCGAATAGTAATAGACAAAGCTGGTCGACATAGGCTTACCCTGGTAAATATTATAGATGAAGCTTTTATTTAATTTGTAGATAGGTCATTGTTGACCTGCTAGATTGAGACTTTCAAGGTTCACCTTATGCTGATCATTTTTTCCTAGGTTCTACTCTATACGTAGATTATAGAGGGTAAGCATTCTATTTCCATTTTCGAATGATGGATACGATTTGGTAGGATATTGACCTTTTACTAAGTTCACAACCTTTGATATTATTGCACCTTTCTAGGAAGTGATTATCAATACTTTCCCCCATAGCTCATGACCTAGAAAAATGACAAACTACATCAAACCATTGAATTTGAACACTGAGAAAAAGTAGGAGAACAAAAATGATGAGCAGTATGGGAAAACAAACTCTATCTTTATAGGTTTAAAGTTGTCCAAGTTTTATGTTCATTCTTCATCAATTGTTAATGCTAACATTCGTAGTTATGTTCATGTTTCGTAAATTTTTAAGACTAACACTATTATTTTAAAGGTACGTGTATCTTATTTAAAATTTATGTCCGTCTTTGTATCATAAAACTGTAGCATATTTTATTTCCTCCATCCTATAAAGTAGGGCTGGGCGAAAAACCGAACCGGACCGATAACCGAACCAAAAAAGACCGAAACCGAAAAACCGAAAAAAATTCGGGTCCGTTTCGGTTTTCAATAAAACCGAACCGAAAAAGACCGAAACCGAAAAAGACCGAAAAAGACCGAAAAATAACCGAAAAACCGAAAAAAACCGAAATTGGACCGAAAAAAACCGGTCCGGTTCGGTTCAAAAAATAAAAAGACCGAAACCGAAAAACACCGAACCGAAAAATATGCTCGGTTTCGGTTTCGCTAAAAACCGAACCGAACCGGACCGAACCCAGCCCTACTATAAAGAATACTTTGTTTTTCTGTAACTCAACCATTCTGTTACTAGTAGGGGCTGCTGGGAGATGAAACAAACTCATAGATTTAATAATATGAGTATTTATGTATATACAATTTTTATAAGCATCTGAATTTGTAAAGTGTAAAAAGGCAAGAAACTATATAGTACTAAACCTTATCTATATATGTACATGATTTTTTTTTACATTAAGTGTGAACTAACTTCCGGTATGAAATGAATATTAGGCTACGACTTTTATACATGTATTTACACGATCTTTTTACTTATGAAACTCATGATAAAATCTCCTTTATAAGAAGTTCCCTAATAATGAGAAACTCTTCTATTTTATAACTATGTTTCTAATTTATGTGATATTATATTCCAAAATTATGAAAAATAATTTATACTTGCCGCTCGAATAAATAGAAAGTAATCTACACAAGCAATACTATAATATATAAGTTAGATTTGCTAATGAACAAGTGGCGGTGTGGTGGGAGAGGAACTTGACAAATCTCCTTAGGTTTCCTAATCAACTAGAATCAGGTTGCTATGTTTTGAATTCTGCTAAAGAGCTCGGTTATAGCAAGAACGAAGTTATGTGAGGGCTTACCATCGTTAGGACAAACTGCGATTCTTATTTCTGGGACGCCAGGTATATATAAATACTAGTAAAAGTTACCCACGCGTTGCGTGTGAGACACGTAATGACATAAATCTCCTAATATATTTTATTTTTAACATAATATTCAGATTTTGTATCATCATACTATTAATATAAGCAAACCCAAGAAAAATTGAGGCTGCCCAATTTTGCCCATTTTTTCCAAAAATACCCTCACTCTATTTTAATAATTACCAATATGCATAATCTAATTAATTAACTATTTGTCCTCAATATATTTTTCTAATTACGGATGTACCATAAATTAATTAACAATTCGTTTTAACCTCCATAACTATAATAAATGGTACATCCGTAATTAGAAAAATATATTGAGGACAAATAGTTAATTAATTAGATTATGCATATTGGTAATTATTAAAATAGAGTGAGGGTATTTTTGGAAAAAATGGGCAAAATTGGGCAGCCTCAATTTTTCTTGGGTTTGCTTATATTAATAGTATGATATGATATTAAGTTGCAGAATCAATGTCTACAGTGACGGACATTTTTGAAAAATCCCTCGAATTGTACATAGGTCTGGCCCAGATAATAACCTACTTAAGATGAGAAACTATCTCAAAACATGAAAGAGGAACGGCGTGAGGAAAAGTAGGACAGTTGATCAACTGTTGAGATGGAAATATATTATACATCACAGAGTCGCAAAAAAATGGGAAACGCATAGAGACCAGTATTCAAAGATAATTTGTAACTTGAATGTTGTAAGTAGTATCTAGAAGTGGGTGTAATGGGAAAAAGACCATGATGGAAAATTGTGCTTGTGGAGAATGCAGGGACAAGTCATTAAGAGCTGAACATGAGTAGAAGGAGAAAGCTTGTAAACTGATCTTTATGGGTTTTGATCCACTTATTAGATTAAGTTGGTTCAACTTTGCTTTCCTCTTACCAGCATTTACATAGATGGTACTAACCAGACATAATAGAGTTTAGTGTGAGCCATGTTTCGATGCATCCGTTATGATTCAGTCGTAATGAGCTTCTGTTTTCCAAATTACTCGAGCCAAAAACGCTTTTTGTACCGTTCATCTGGTTTTCCGCTTAGACCAAATTTCTTAAGCCAGATGCCGCAATATCTTTCTTTATGGGAAATTATTCAGTGAGAAGATTTTCTATAAAAGAATTCTAGCTGCAAATTCTGAAGGCCACAAAAAAGGTTGCTCATATATAATTTTCAGAATATTAAACTGTGGTGGTATATTGAAATTGTGTTCTAATTTGGAATAAATAATCCAGTTTTCAGTTGCTACAATTCTTATTGTATTTCTCATTAAATTTTTGTTGTGTTTTCTAAAAGTTCACGGTAGGAGTTTCTAGCAATCTGCATTATTGTGGTGTAGACTTTTATTGGCTAAAGATTGTTGCTCAGGAAAAACCTATTAAAACTAAAGTATTGTTAGTTTTTCAAAATCAAAATACTTTCTACGCAATTTTGAATTTTCTTATTAATAATTAGCACAAAAATAGCTTGATGAGGGTTAACACAAAATCGCCATAATTACTAGTATTCCTGTTAAGATAAACCCTGATTACCTTTCGTTATTATTGTTTAGCAGTTTAATCTGTAAGGAAGACAACATGGTAAAATTAAGAAACAGTTGTATGGTTACATTACGAGACTTGCATAATTATAGACAATGAAATATGAACCACTACATGTAGTTATTATTTATATTGCTGTATTGCCAGTAGATGAATTTAGTTTACTTGTAAAAAATTCGAACTGTATGGCAATGATTTTTTTTTCTTGCATTTTATTCTTTTTGCAGTCCTAATATTTTTCCCACTTTTGGCTTTTCTTGTTATATGATAATGATGTATGTTAATTTCAACAGCGAATCTAATACTCTATTGTGATCTGTCTCTGCAGTCTCCGGTATCAGCCTAGAAGCCAAATCTTGCATAGGGAAGATTTTCAATGCGTTGGAATACAAGTGGAAGATACTTTAGTCAGGGGAATGCTTACCAAGATGCATAACGTTAATGTTTAGCTCAATGCTTAGATGATAGGAGAAACGATACAAACAATATGAATTCATTCAAACTGCGTTTTAGATTCGCGAGAGCTTCTTGGAGTAGAATGTTAGTAAATCAATTAACTTATCTGTTGGGTTTTAGATACTTTTGTTTGTGGTATTAGTTGTTTGCGTTGGAGTTCGTCTTTTAATTTGTAGAAAGAACAATACAAGTTTGATAAGATTCTCTCCTTATTTTAGGTGCTGAAATTATATTGAGAACGGTTGTACTTTTAATATAAACAAGTGAAAGGAACTGCAGTACTACTGTCTTGCTCTCACTTTTAATCTCTTTTAGAATGAAGACACATCCAGCAGTATATATCTAATGAAAATAAATTGACTGTAAAGAAACAATTTTAGTCCCATCAAATGGGAAATTGGTCGTTAGAATATATTTAGCTATGAAATTTGGGTGCATCAACAAGTACAATTGTGTTTTGAAAAAAGAAACTAGCTCCAATAGAATAATTAACAGTCTTTTGAATCTGTTTCTTTTTTCCTTTTTTTTAAAACAAACAGAGATATAACATGCCTTAAAACTAAAAACATTTAGGTTTTAACATGACAGGACGTCTGCATACAACAGTGTCATTTTTAGAACTCATATTCAGAGCTTTTCTACGTCTCTACCAAATTAAGCACTACATATAACAAAATTTACCAAACTAGCCTCTCTTTTTCTCTCCTGCAATGCTTCAATTACTCGCTCTTGGCCCAAGGTATCGTCCACGCAATGTCATCTAAGATAAATTTTTTTCTTTTTAACCGGCCTTTATCTAACATTGCTGTATTTGCTTACCCCACTCACTGTAAATAGTTAAAAGATATTGGGGTTTTTGTAAAACAATGATTATTGAGTGGTAATTGTAAAACATTATGATGTAACTATAATGTGTTCGTCTTTTTTCATCATGAATGTTTAAGTTCCAGATTCTTGCAGCTCAAACAGTGAGTTTGCAAGTATTCTTTCCTTCACTTGATGTGTATATATTATTGGTTTTCACTCTATTTACCTATACTCACTGGTGTAAATCATTTTCTTATTTACGATGTAGCTAGTCTTTCTTTTTCTGACAGAATTAGAGTTCGCACAAGGTGCAACACGTTTTTATCTACAGGTCTCAACTAATGGTCAAAGTTCTGAAATACAAATATAATTAACTACCACTCATATAATACCTTGACCTTTTTTCTCTCATGAACATCAATTGACCCTCACTCACTGATGTTTAGAGTTTCGTAAATTTATAATCGGTGTTTAAATTTAAAGAGTGATAATTGTGGAACAGACTCCGTTCGATCCTTTGGTCCCTATTTACACTTTGGTGCATAATTAATTTTGAGTCTGGAAGTCTATTGTTGCCAGAATGTTTAGGTAAGTTTATAGAACCGATTTGGATGTAAAGAGTGATAGTTGCGGAAAATGAAAGGTGGCAAGAGGAGAAAGCAAAGTTTAAGCAAAATTCATACATTCGTAACACCAATTTTCAATGGCCAAAACTCGGAAATTGGATTTTCAAGGATCATTTACTGCAATGACCCAGAAAGCCCGGAAGCTGTTACTCTTAATTATGGAACGAATTATGTCCGGAATACCAAATATACCCTTATTACATTTGTTCCCAAGGCAATGTTTGAGCAATTTAGGAGGGTAGCTAATGTGTATTTCCTTCTCTGTGCTATATTGTCTTTTACCTCCCTTTCTCCTTACTCAGCTGTTAGTACTGTCCTTCCCTTTGTTATCGTAGTTGGAGTGACAATGGGGAAAGAACTTCTCGAAGACTTGAGGAGGAAAAAACAGGTATAACGTTGCTCTATTTGATAAAAACATACACACACATGCACTGATGTGTATATTCATATATAGTCCCTCGTATAAACTCGAGATCTTTACCAGTTTCGGCCTAGCAACTATGTTATGAGATATAAAAAAATACCCAAATAGCGACGGGATTAGTGACGGTATTTTTTTGTTACGAGCTTATTAGCGACGGTTTTTGTGACGGATTTGTGACAGTTTAGTCAATTTGTGACAACTTTTTAAATTAGTGACATGCTTGTGACAGCTTTTGATTCTCTCACTAAATCAAACATTATTTTGTAGTATAGAATGTGACTGTTGCCCCTGTGTGAGCTAGGGGTGGCTTCGGTACGGTAACGACTTTTTTGACCATATACCACTACCGAACCGAACTTGTTTGGTTTGAAAAAAATTATACCATAACCGAACCGAAAAAGTCGGTATACCGAAAGTTCGGTATACCGACTTTTTCGGTTGGTACGGTTCGGTTTTCCGTTTTATACCGAAACATTATTATTATTAAAATATAATTCTTAATAACAATAAAATAGCAAAAAAGTTTGTAAAAAGTAGAATGTGTACAACTATTCTTATATTTGCTGCATTTATTGTGAATTTGATTAAAATAGTAAACACTTATAAAATAAGAATTTTTTTAAAATATTAGACAAGAAAATGGAGAAACACGAAATTATTGTATTTGACTTCGTAAATAGGAAAGTAAGTCGTAAGAAAAATTAAAATAAACTATAAGACAATTTATTTGTAAGTTATAACTATGTGTACATTTTTATATATTTTATAATTTTAATGTTTGGTTCGGTTCGGTATTGTACCAAACATACGAAATGGATACCGAAACCGAACCGACTTTTAAAGTTTGGTTCGGTTGTACCGTATCGAAAAGTCGGTATACCGAACTTTCGATACCAACTTGTTTGGTTCGGTTCGAAAATCGGTCGGTTGGTATAAATCGATACAAAAAGTCCACGCTAGTGTGAGCCCAACATGTGATTCCCTTTTATTTTTTCCTCCAGAACCATTTCCATGCAGAACTAAATGTCATAACTCATAACTAAACAGTTGCAATATTTTGCAAAGAGATCCCTGCGTATTTAAAAACACTATACCCGTACCATTATTTCAATCCCATCCTCAAATTCGAATTCTCTCCCTGTCTAAAAATACGTTCGAAAATAGTCTTTAAATTATTAGCCATATTGGTTTAAGCCTTAAGGTTTAGAGGGATAATCTCTTACTCTTGAAGAGTTTGCAGGTATGGTGAAATGGTGCTTCCTTTTTCCCTCATAAAAAAAATCGTGTCGTGGGTTCATCTTTATGAAACCTAGAAGTATATTATGGAGCGAATTAAATCTTAAGAATAAATTGTCAAAAATCGACCTGACTGTTATAGTTTTACGTCAAATTGTTCATGACACAGTTAAGTTACACGGTTTTCAAATGCGCTATTTATTTTATTTATGCAATTTTAAATTATATAGGCTTGTATTTATAGGCTTAATTTATATAAATCATAAATATTGCATGTATCGATGTTTTAAATTATAGCATGATTATATAATTCTATTTAGTATATAATTTATATAGTGGTAATGCCAGTTTATTCCGATGATGTAGTTCGTATCGTATTGCACAAAATCCACATAGATATCTAGGTTGACATGTTATACAGTTTATTCCTTATCTAAGCGCATCTTTTTTTCACTAATTTTAGCCAAGTCAAAGTGTGCTTTAGGAATGCATGACATGAATTTTCTTTCTGATCTGTTAGCAGAATTGTTGCTATAAAGACTATTTGTTAAGAGTACCTTTTACAGTACAGGTCTGGAATTTCTGTTTTTCATCCAAAAAATTGGGAATTCATTTATCTCAGGATGAGTTGTATAATTGTAATTATCCAAATTTCAAATTATAGTAAAAACCAACTCACAGTATTTCAAATATGGGTTGTTGTCAGGATATTCAAGTGAACAATCATAAGGTGAATGTGTACAACCAAGAGGGCAATTTTGAACAAACTAAATGGATGGATTTAAGAGTTGGAGATATAATCAAGGTGGAAAAAGATGAGTACTTTCCGGCAGATTTACTATTACTTTCATCAAGTTATGATGAAGGAATATCCTATGTCGAAACCACAAATCTTGACGGAGAAACCAATTTGAAGCTAAAACAAGCACTACAAGCAACCTCAAACTTGAACGAGGAATCTAAATTCAAAACATTTAAGGCTATAATTAATTGTGAGGATCCGAATGCGAACTTATATTCTTTTGTAGGGAGCTTCGAATTTGAAGGGACCAAGTACCCTCTTTCACCTCAGCAACTTCTTTTAAGAGACTCAAAGTTAAAGAACACGGATTATATATATGGAGTGGTTGTTTTCAATGGGAGTGATACTAAGGTTGTTCAGAATTCAACTGCACCCCCTTCAAAAAGAAGCAAAATTGAGAAAAGAACCGATAAACTAGTGTACCTTTTATTTTCTGTTTTAGTTTTATTGTCTTTCATTGGATCGGTTTTTTTCGGTATTGCAACTAGGGAGGATATCGATAATGGGTTAATGACGAGATGGTACCTTAGACCTGATGATACAACAATTTACTATAACCCGAAAAGGGCAACCACAGCAGCAATTTTGCACTTTTTGACAGCTTTAATGTTGTATAGCTACTTAATACCAATCTCCCTGTATGTGTCGATAGAAATTGTAAAAGTTCTTCAAAGTGTTTTCATCAATAATGATCTGGAAATGTATTATGAGGAAGGTGATAAGCCAGCTATAACCCGCACTTCAAACTTGAACGAAGAACTTGGTCAAGTTAGCACTATACTTTCAGATAAAACTGGTACTTTGACTTGCAATTCAATGGAATTTATGAAATGTTCAGTGGGAGGAACGGCTTATGGCCGTGGTGTTACAGAAGTTGAGAAGGCTTTAGCTAGAAAAAAAGGGGAGGATTTTAGCATATTGAAGCAGCATATTAAAGGGTTTAATTTTTTCGATGAAAGGATAAATTATGGAAATTGGGTTAATGAGCCTAGATCTGATATCTTGCAGAATTTTTTCAGATTAATGGCTATTTGTCATACTGTTATACCTGAAGTCGATGAAGAAACAGGTGTAGTTACATATGAAGCTGAGTCGCCAGATGAGTCGGCATTTGTGATTGCAGCAAGAGAGTTCGGATTTGAATTTTTTGAGAGAACTCTTACGAGCATCTCACTTCATGAGTTGGATCCCGTTTCTAAAGAAAAAGTTAATAGGTAAGATCTGCCAGATATATGAGTTTTTTCAGTAAAACAAACTCATTTCTTAAATGATGACAGTTCTCGTAATATTTTCACAAACACGTACATATCTTCTTTGTCCCCGTTTTGTCTATTGATCTCAATGTTTGAAAACGCGAAAGTTAGCAAAAGCATGTTTGCAAGAGATTCAATAAAACGTTAGGTTTTTAGTTTCTGGAGCATAAGATCGAGTCATTAAAGCGTAAAAAGTGTCTTTTTTATTTCCTTTATGAGTAAATGCGAAGATTAAGCCGCTTCTAAACCATTATTTCAAAACAGTAATTGATAAATTAACTATATTTTGAAAAATGTTTTAGCTTAGTGCTCTCTCTTTAATACTGTGTCTGTACTTTCTTTAGGGTGTATAAAGTGTTACACTTCTTGGAGTTCAGTAGCTCAAGAAAAAGAATGTCTGTGATCATAAGAGACCCTCAAGGAAATCTGCAACTGCTATGTAAAGGTGCTGACAGGTTTGTAAAGCTGCAAGTTATGATCTCATCTTTTGAGTTTTTCGTTTCATTATTTATTCCTTTACTCCACAATTTTTTTTATCCTTTCATTCTTTAATTCTTTTTTGTGTTGACTTCAAACAGCGTTATGTTCAATAGACTAGCAGATGACGGAAGGGAATTTCAAGAGCAAACTATGGAGCACATTAATGAGTATGCCGAGGCTGGCCTGAGAACTTTAGTGCTTGCTTATCGTCAACTTGATGAGAATGAATACAATGATTTTGATAAAGCATTTAATTACGCTAAAAACATAGTAAGTGCAGATCGTGAAGAAATAATTGATCAAGTTACAGATAAAATTGAGAACAATTTGATACTTCTTGGTGCTACTGCTGTTGAAGACAAATTGCAAGATGGGGTAAGTTTTAAACTTAGAGTAATGCACTTTGGTTTGCTAAAAAAAATTACTCGGCATGGAATTTTTTTTTTTTTTCTGGTACCTAAATAGGTTCCGGAATGCATCGACAAGCTAGCACAAGCAGGAATAAAGTTGTGGGTTCTGACAGGAGATAAAATGGAGACTGCAATAAATATAGGGTATTCTAAGCACCTATGATTTGTGAACCTTTTAGTTATTAATATTAGAGTTACTCAGTAATTACTGATGTATTGCAGGTTTGCTTGTAGCCTACTTAGAGAAGACATGAAACAAGTAATAATTAATTCAGACGCACCAGGTTTTAAAACTTTGGAAAAAGCTGGAAATGAGTCTGCCATAAATGAGGTAAATTTTGATAACTCAAGCTAAACTGATACTTATTTCTTTTGTTTGTTTTTTCATTAATCTGTGAATAATAGCGCAAGCTTTGTTCTTGCAATTTTGATGTGGTATAATATCCTTTTGTAGGCATCTAAGCAAAATGTACTTCACCAGATAAATGAGGGGAAGTATATTCTTAATGAATCACGTGAAAGCTCTGAGGCATTAGCTTTAATAATTGATGGTAAATCACTCACTTATGCACTTGGAGATGATATTAAGGATGTGTTCATGGATCTTGCTGTTGGGTGTGCATCGGTTATTTGTTGTCGTGCATCGCCAAAACAAAAAGCACTTGTAAGTTAGTATTTTTTTCCCTCCCTTAATTGACATTACAAATTTCTTCTTGGGAAATTGTCAAAATTATTGGAATATTTTTTTGTTGTCTCAGTTATTATTGGAAAATTACGAGAAACTAAATTAGGTGTAAGAGTTTACTATGATGATTTAAAGGAATCATATTTCAGGTTACGAAATTGGTTAAAATTAGAACTGGTAGGACAACACTTGCCATTGGCGATGGAGCAAACGATGTTGGAATGCTTCAAGAAGCAGATATTGGGATAGGTATTAGTGGCTTTGAAGGAATGCAGGTAAGGAGAAAACATTTTTTTGTTTATAGCTTTCTTTTTAAATAAAAGAGTTTCTACAGTACCCCCTCCACTAATCTTATCTTTTTCATGGACTAATAAAAAAAAAAGGCAGTCATGTCAAGTGATATCGCGATTGCGCAATTTTGCTTTCTTGAGCGCTTGCTACTTGTACATGGGCACTGGTGTTACAGAAGGATGTCGTCAATGGTAAGACTTCATTTCCTATTTGTTGGACACTGAAAATTTCGCTTTCCCTAACTATAAAACAAAATTTATTTATTTTGTTATACATATACTCTGTAACATGCTACGATAAAATGAATAAATGTTTCTAGTATGGTACAGATTTGCTACTTCTTCTACAAGAATATTGCTTTCGGTTTCACAATTTTCTATTTCGAGGCATATGCATCATTTTCTGGCCAAGCGGCGTATAACGATTGGTATCTCTCTTTTTACAATGTGTTATTCACATCACTTCCCGTGATTGCCCTGGGAGTGTTTGACCAAGACGTATCCGCACAATTTTGTCTCAAGGTACAACAAATTCCAGTTTTTTTTTTAAATGTTAGTAAAGCTTCTGAAAACACCATTTTATTTTGACTATATACAGCTTTTTTTCATTCGTGAACAATTTTCATCATTAATAAGTAGCTTTGTTGAGGTTCCCATATATAGGAAATATTTCTAGTTATAATTCTCAAGAATTAGTTTTTTGACAGACACGCGCAAAATATATGCTTCTGGAGTATATGTTTACGGTTTTGATGCAGAATCTTAATGAAAATATCCTCACCACTCGTATAGCTAATAGGATTAAAAACTGATATCATTTGTAAATGAAAACAAGTCGGTTATTTCTTACAGTTCCCTGTTTTATACCAAGATTAAAAACTGATATCTTTTAAATGGAAACAACATGGTTTTTTCTTACAGTTCCCTGCTTTATACCAAGAAGGCCTGCATAATGTCCTTTTTAGTTGGCTTCGAATACTTAGCTGGGCTTTCAATGGGGCCCTCAGTGCCACCTTCATCTTCTTTTTTTGCATCTTTGCAATGGAACAACAAGCCTTCCGAAGAAATGGACAGGTTGTTATGCAGATGTGATATTTAGTTTAATTTTTATTATTTATTTATTTATCAATTTATCATTAAACCGTATCCTTCATCAGGTTGTAGGCCTGGAAATCCTTGGCACGACAATGTATACATGTGTCGTGTTAGTAGTCAACTTCCAAATGGCGCTATCGATCAACTACTTTACGTATATACAACACCTCTTCATATGGGGTAGTATCTTATCTTGGTACCTATTTGCCACCGGATACGGAGCTATGGACCCTTATATATCTACATCTGCTTTTATGGTTTTCACTGAAGCTTGTGCCACATCACCATCTTTCTGGCTTCTCTCGGTCTTCGTTTTGGTATCGACTCTTTTACCGTATTTTACTTACGCTGCTATTCAGATGCGTTTATACCCTATGTATCACCAAATGATACAAACAATGAGTTTTAATGGGAAATCAGAAGATCCCGAGTATTGTGACATGGTGAGGCAAAGATCAATGACGCCCACTACAGTTGGCTATTCTGCACGTTTCGAAAGAAGATCTAGTCAGTCCATAGAATATGTCGAAGAGCTGATATGAACGTTTTTTTTTCCTAGGACTACTTAAAAAATTTGTTTTATAAACGGGCGTGCTGAATGTTTAGCCTTTTTTGGTATTTTGACCCTGTAGAGCTAGATGTTTCTGAAGAAAAAGGAAGCATTTAGTGATTCGTTCTGGCAATTGTTGTATTACTAGTGGCAGACACTGTACGAAAATTTTATGGAACACTATTGCTGAAAACTAATACTAGTGAAATTTCTGAGGTTTGTATAAAGGTGAGATGATAATTTTGTGTTTTGTGTTTTTTGTTTTTTGTTTTTTTGAGAATTGATAATTTTGTGTTTAATGTGATATCAATGTAGTAGAATCTTATTCATGGCAGATACTGTGAAATCAAACCTATATCACCCACAAACAGTCCCTTATTTTTTAGAACCTATAACCGTTATTTTTTAAAACCAGTAATTTCCAGCCAAATCGATCTCAAAACCGTGTCATAAACCATAACTCGATCAAATTAACCGTTATTTTACTTCCCTCCTCATTTTGTTCTCTCCAAAAACAGAAAAGATATAAACATACAACTAAATTATAATTTTTAATTCGAAGAAAAAAAAGGGAAATCAGTAAAATAAATTAATTTGATTCCGTGATATCATTGACACAATTTTTTACATCGATTTGGGCGGAAAAGTTTGTTTGTGAATAAAGAATGAAGTTTGATACTTAAATTGTTAATGGTAATAGTTTGGTATATTTTTTGTTGGGTGTATTTAATATATATTTCCCCCTTACTAAATGTATTTTGTAAATTTTGGAAAGAACTCGTTGATATATTCGTAGGCGTGTTAACTCGCCTACATACATTAATCATTCCATGGTTACATGGTCATCCTACATACACATTTATTAAGTTTACATTAGAAATGAATTTTTTTTCTGACTTTTAACTGATTCAAACTTGAAACATGAATGCTTAATTAGTTGATCACTAGTTATCTCAACTAATAAGTATTAATTAAACCTTAAGAAAAGTGACGATCCACACCCTAAATACACTTAGAGCACTCACACCTGCATGGCTGCATCAGTAAACTAACTATCACCTCTTAAAAAGTGTATCCCACCAGGCTTACTTACCCAATAGCTAAAAATGACTATCCGCTAGTCATATACACGTAGTAACCTTCATTATCTAAACATTTTCTCTCTCCCAATATCTCTCCTCCAAATCCCACTCAACAAAATAAATACAAAACTTTTAAACAAACATATCACAATTCAAAGCACTATCAAATATTTGTATTGTTTACATATGATGATATGCACATTGTTAGTACCATATTTCTGACATAATAACTCCTTGTTGTCAATTGTTTTGAGCAATGTAATATAAGTTAAGTGTTACTATTAAAACAGTTGCGTTTACATGTGAAGTTGCAATTGTAACCTTAGTTACAAACTGCTGTTCTATAGTAATCTGTCTTGCTGCATTACTTGCTCTGCAAGTTCTTTATTTTAATAAAAGTATGCAGTAGATATTCTCACATATTTACAGAGATTTTACTTATATGTTTTGAGAATATTTAGGTGATAAAAAATATATGTCTTTTTAAACATTTAACGAGTTTAGTTTTAAAAGATATATTATCTAAAAGATATTATCTTGTTTCTTTTATTTTGCTAACTAAATCTCTATTCTTATGCAAATTATTTATCACGAAATTCAATTTATTTTGTTTACAAAATCTGTTATGATTTAGATTGAATTATATATGGAGTTATGGTTTTTATATAAGTAAGATTTTATCTTCAAAGGATATTATTTTATATGTTTATTTTAAAGGAAATACTAACTCCTATGATTAAGCTAGCTATTATCTCGTGTGATTCAAACAAGATTGATGTCAATCTAATAATATATTATTTCGTGTAAATATATGAAAATTGAGATCAATTAAAATAGTACAAGTCAATAAAGAAGATCTTTAAGAAGGAATATTGAAGAATATCATGAACATCTTAAAATATTGTTTTACTCTTATAAATAGTTAATAACTATACCAATTTATTGGGGCAGTATTCCTTTTTTGGTTGTCCCAAACTACCCCATCCAGCCCAATTTATTGGGACAATATTCCTTTTATGGCTGTCCCAATTTATTGGGGTACTTTTTTAAAATAGAAAGCAGCTTTTTTATCCCTTTTTTCAAAATAACATAAAAGAGTGTGAAGCAATAAATAAGGGCAAAAAAATAATTTTAAATAAAAAGCAACACAATCATTATGTTCCCTTATTTTTTTTATTCCCCATAGTGGCTCAATAAAATATGATGGAGAGAGTATAATGAACTCAAATTTGAGAGAATACACGTGAGAGCTTTTAAAACAAAAAATAATGGTTGGATATCATTGATCTTTTGAGTGATAGTTATATAGTAGAAGCAAAATAGAGATAGGCATAAAAAACTAGAGCGAGTCTGAGAGTTTTTTAGTAAGACTTAGATATTATATTGTAACCTTTTATAATATCACTAATTTGGGTGATTGCCCCGAAGACGTAGCTCAGTTGAGTTAACTCCGTTGTTAAACATACATGTAAATTCTTCAAATTATGTTTAACTTTAAAGTCTATCCATCATTATACTTGTGGTTGCAACTGTGACTCCAACTGTAGTTGCAACCTAACTGCGTAACAATAATTAGAACAACGGATAGGAATTTCAATTGGTATCAGAGCTTCACACCAGACCCTACTTGGTGTGTGTTGGTCCGTAGGAGTCTAAACCTTAGAGGGGGGGGTGAATAAGGTTTTGTACGTTTTTCGCGGAATGAAATCTATGGGTTATTAACTAGGTTAATGAGTGATATTTATAACTAAAACTCTTTCGTTAACTAATTATTACTAGATAAATCTAGGCAAGCAATAAATGTATGCGATAAATAAATACGAAAAGTAAGAGTTAAGGGAAAGAAATAACGCAAGATTTATAGAGGTTCGGCAAACCGCGCCTACGTCCTCTCCTCGGTATTTTCACTACCGAGTGTTTCACTAAAATCTTTGTTTCAAGGTTACACCTTAACGAGCTTAATCAACCGATTACGCTCCCCCTCATTATATGAGTATCCCGAATAAATGACCTAGAGCTTTTAAGCTACACTTGCTTAAAAGCCTCTACCCAATTCACTCGCTCACAAATGAGTTTATAAAATTACTCTTTTACAAATTTGATCACTCACTAAAAATAGTATCTCGAAGTTTATAGAATTACAAGAATAATACTCTCGAGAATATTTAAGAATACAAGTGAGATTTAGTAGTATATGCTTGAAGAATGGCTTTGTAAGAATTGCTTATAAGTTGTGTATGCTTGGATAATCTTCTTCAAAGGGATTGGAAGCTATTTGTAGGCCAAAGTTGGTCTTCATTTAAATTCAGACCGTTGCTGGTTGTTGGCAGACTTGAATGCTGGTTCAGGCAGTGGTTCACCAATTTTCAGGAAAAGCTTAAAAGCTGGATTTTGAAAATCTACAGAAACGATCGGTCGTTTCTGCAAAACGATCGGTCGTTTTTGATCTGAGTTCTCTGGAAGAATTTATACTGAAAACGATCGGTCGTTTCCTCTTGGCGATCGGTCGTTTTTACGTTGTGCTCACTGGAAGAAATTTGCACTGAATATGATCGATCGTTTTTGCTTATACATCAATCGTTTTTAATTCTGGGCATGTTTCGGTTTTCTCGACCAACTTCGAAAGCTTGTAACTTGTTTGATTTAATTCCGATTGACGTTCCACTTGAACCATTGGCTTCGTAATTACGCATTTTATCATTTAAACCCTTTAACACACTTGATAAATGATTAGTACGCAAAACGAGCTTTTATCATGTTTTACAATTATTGTTATCATCAAAATAATCGATTAGTAGAAACTACGTTCAACAATCTCTCCCTTTTTGATGATGACAAAATATTGACTTCAACATACTATAAGCTCTTTTTGTTTAAACAAGTATAACCGAAATGTATAGATGACGCTTTACTTGGATAAAAGTATTTTGAGAAAAAGCAAGTAAATGTCATAACATCCGATTTTAAAACGATGTAAACACAATGCTAAAAGATTAGGGATAATGAAGATCGAAATGCAAGCGAAAATTTGGCCATAGTTTTGCCTAAAAAAGGTCAAACGCCACAAATAAAAATCAATGTATATAACCCAATCAATTATCAATCTAAGTGCGCCAAAAGCAATAATATCAAAATAAGATACAAACGCATATTTAAAATTGCAATCACACAATGCCATCTCAACAAGAGCAATATAGGAAGAAACGCATCATAATAACCAAGTAAAACCGTTTCCTACCTATTACATCAAAACAACTTGTTCAACTCAAAGGAAATAAAAGAGAGAGGTATTTCTCCCCCTTTGACATCATCAAAAAATAATAAAATAAACAACTATCCGCCTAGTCGCGGTGAGAAGTCGCATCATCCTCGTTGTCATCGTCGTTTGGAAAGAATTCATGAAATTGTGCCCTTTGCTCGGCGCTTTCACGATCAAGTCGGTCTAGCTCTTCTTGTCCCGGATTCATGAATCGAAACATTCGACGAGTCATTTGCGCATTGTGGTATTGGTTGATGTAGAGAGAGTCGTAGAACTTGTCGGAGCGCGGGATACGAGAAGAAGATCCCGCTTGAGCTTTTCCTTGTCGTCGAGAGGGACGAGAGGATGTAGGGATATCGACGGGGGGAATGGAATCGGAGGAGATATCCAAATCCTCATGAGAAGCACGTGGGGTGGGCTTAGGACTGACATACTCTTCCTCTTCGGGGGAAAGAGGGGTATAATCGGGGCCGGACACCCGCTTACCGGACCAAGATATGGACTTGTCGGTATTATTGAATTTAATCGACATTTGGGAGAGGTAGGAAGTGTCCCAAACGTGTTTGTCCTTGTTTTTGACCAAAGTTCCACCGGGAACGAGATTTTGGTCTTTTAGGATGGCCGAAATTAAGGCACCGTAAGGTAGCCCATTTTTGGATTTCGTCTTAAGCGAATCCATCTTAAAGAGAATGAGTGTCGCGAAGTCAAGTTTGACTCGGCGGTGGATACACCCAAGAAGAAAGATGTACTCATTAGTAACATCCGTAAAGTTGGAGGTGTGTGGGAGGACGATGTGAGAGAGAATGTGGTAGGCTAGTTTGTTACGGAATAGAAGGCCATGGGCTTTGTTTGAACGGTTGTTATGGGCGGGATGAAAAATTTCGTCTTTAAGATCATTGAAGTTTTCGATCTCTAGAGTTTCACAAAGTTCCTTGCTTGATTCATGGACACCGCCGCTATCTAGGCGTAAGAGAGTTCGTAAACGGTCTATACCGTAGACGAATTGTTGTCCGTTAAAGGAAGAACGCAAACGGAGTGCGTCATTGGAATCCCTATCTAGAACTAGGTGATAATAGAATTCATAGACATTTTCTTTGTAAAAGGACTCTTTGAGAGTAAGAATGGTATCAAGTTTGTAAAAGCTTAAATCTATCATAAGAGCGGAAAACCTTTCACGGAAAAGAGGCATGTCTAGAGTGAAGTTGGTCAATATACCTCTTGTACCCATTTCGGGTGGATAGAGAGGAGGAAGAGGGCCGGACGAGGCACCGGGGCCCGAAGGTGGAGCGGTGGAGGAAGAGCCGGTTCGGCGACCGCGAGGAATACGGGGCCGAGTGGGTGGAGGCACGTATTCATCCTCGGGTTCATCAACGAGATGGGGTTGCTTCGTTTGCTTGGTGCGAACCATATTAGAGTGATTTTGGAGAAAAAAATGAAAAATTTGGGTGATTTTGGAGGAGGGGGCGAATTGAAGAGTGAGAATTTTGAGAGGTTTAATGAAATTAGGGTTATGGAACGAGTTTTAACACTGAAAATCACAAAAACGATCGGTCGTTTTTGTGGGACGAGCGGTCGTTTTGGAACCAAAATGTTCCAGTGAGTGCAACATAAAAACGATCGGTCGTTTTTAAGGACCGATCGGTCGTCTGTAGCAAAACGATCGGTCGTTTTATCTGACGATCGATCGACTGTAAATGAGGTACAGAACAGAAATTTTGGCACATTTTGACACAGATTTGGCAAGAAAAAAATATGCAAAAATACTGAAATATGAAATTAATCAAATACATGTATATATGTATATTTCACACATCAAACATGCCTAACTCTCGTCGAATAAAACAAAATTGTTCCTCATTAAGGGGTTTTGTAAAAATATCGGCTAATTGCCTATCGGTACTTATATATTCAAGTGTAATATCCCCTTTTTGGACATGATCCCTTAAAAAGTGGTGACGTAAATTAATATGTTTAGTGCGAGAGTGTTGGATCGGATTTTTCGAAAGGTTTATAGCACTAGTATTATCACACAATATAGGTACACTATCAAAAGATAATTCAAAGTCGTTTAGTTGTTGACGCATCCAAAGGATTTGGGCGCAACAACTACCCGCGGCGACGTATTCCGCCTCCGCCGTGGAAAGCGCAACCGAGTTTTGTTTCTTACTATGCCAAGAAACTAAGGCGTTTCCTAAAAAATGGCAAGTGCCACTAGTACTCTTTCTATCTAATCGACAACCGGCAAAGTCGGCGTCGGAATAGCCAAGCAATTCAAAAGAAGTATCATGAGGATAAAACAATCCTAAATTGCAAGTACCTACAAGATATCTAAAAATGCGCTTAACGGCTATAACATGCGATTCTTTAGGGCAAGATTGATACCTAGCACACAAGCAAACACTAAACATGATATCGGGTCTACTTGCGGTTAAATATAAGAGGGATCCAATCATACCTCTATAGAGCTTTTGGTCCACGCTTTTACCCGATTCATCCTTGTCTAGTTTTGTTGCCGGACTCATTGGAGTTCCTAGCGGCTTTGCATCGCTCATGTTGAACCGTTTGAGCAAGTCCCTCGTGTATTTGGCTTGATTGACGAAAATTCCGTCCTTTGTTTGTTTGATTTGCAATCCAAGAAAGTATGTGAGTTCACCCATCATGCTCATCTCGAATTCACCTTGCATACATTTAGAAAACTCCTCGCACATGCGAGCATTAGTAGCACCGAAAATAATATCATCAACATAAATTTGAATTAAGAGCATATCTTTACCATCCTTTTTAATAAAAAGAGTAGTGTCTAAAGTACCACGAGAAAAACCCTTTTTAATCAAAAATTTACTAAGCCTTTCATACCAAGCCCGGGGTGCTTGTTTTAAACCATAAAGTGCTTTTCGAAGTTTGTACACATGATTAGGAAACTCGTGATTTTCAAAACCGGGTGGTTGTTTTACATAAACTTCCTCATTTATAAAACCATTTAAAAATGCACTTTTAACATCCATTTGAAATAATTTAAAACGTTTAAAAGAAGCATAAGCAAGCAACATTCTAATGGCTTCTAGTCTAGCTACGGGTGCGTAAGTTTCATCGAAATCGATGCCTTCTTCTTGGTTATACCCTTGAGCTACTAGTCTAGCCTTATTTCTAATGACTACCCCGGATTCATCCATTTTATTACGAAATATCCATTTCGTACCTATAATGGTTTTCTCACGCGGTCTAGGTACTAAGGTCCATACGTTACTACGCTCGAATTGGTTTAATTCGTCATGCATAGCTAATACCCAACTCTCATCGAGTTCCGCTTCATGAATGTTCTTGGGCTCTAATTGAGACAAGAATGCAAAATGATTAACTATATTTCTTAATGATGAACGTGTATGCACTCTTTCTCCCGGGTTACCCAAAATTAAATCTTGCGGATGGTGATTGGAAAAACGCCATTCTTGAGGCAAATCCTCATGAATATGTACGCTAGATTCTAAGTCCTTTTGAAGTCTCTCTATAGTGACTTCTTCATCAACGGGTTCAACATCTAAGCTAGGCGTTGACTCTAAACTAGATGTAACATGATTCGAAGAAGATGCTTTATGAAAAATATCATCATCAATATTATGAACAATTAAAGGCTTATCAATTGTCGGCAAATTCTCATCAAACGAGACATGTACCGACTCTTCCACCAATAAAGTTCTTTTATTAAAAATACGATAAGCTTTACTCGATATAGCATATCCAACGAAAATTCCTTCGTCGGACTTAGCATCGAATTTTCCTAGATTATCCTTACCATTATTATGAACATAGCATTTACAACCAAATGCACGTAAATGAGAAATATTGGGCTTTCTCTCATTCCATAATTCGTAAGGTGTCTTTTTTAATATGGGCCTAATTAAGGCTCTATTTAAAATATAACAAGCGGAATTTACGGCTTCGGCCCAAAAATACTTTGGCAAATTATTTTCGCAAAGCATGGTCCGTGCCATTTCCTCTAGGGTTCTATTCTTTCTCTCTACTACCCCATTTTGTTGGGGCGTACGAGGAGCCGAAAAATTATGATCAATACCAATTTCATCACAATAAGTTTGAAATGGAGTATTCTCAAATTCCTTACCATGGTCGGTTCGGATACTTTTGATCATATAACCCTTTCGTGTTTGGAGCTTTTTGCAAATAATAGAGAATTCTCTAAATGCTTCATGCTTATGAGTTAAAAATAATACCCAAGTAAAGCGACTATAATCGTCAACCATGACGAAAGCATATGCACGCCCACCAAGACTAAGTGTCCGGGAGGGGCCAACTAAGTCCATATGAATGAGCTCCAAACAACGAGTAGTAGAAATAATATTTTTAGACTTAAAAGAAATCTTTGTTTGTTTGCCTAATTGGCAAGCGTGACAAAGTTTGTCCTTTATATAAGGAGCTTTTGGTAAACCTATTACCAAATCTTTACTAGAAAGTTTAGCAAGTAAATCAAGACTTGCATGACCAAGTCGTCTATGCCACAATCAACCATTGTCGTTGATAGTAACAAGACACTTAACTTCATTTTCCACCGAACTATTCAAATCAATCATATAGACATTATTTTGTCTTTGACCCATGAGAATAGTTTTATTATTTGAAATACAATGAATGATGCAATGAGATTTTTCAAAAATGACTTTGTGACCCAAATCGCAAAGTTGACTTATACTAAGCAAGTTGTGTTTAAGACCATCCACAAGCAATACATTATCGATAACAACATTAGATGGTTTAGAGATACTACCAATACCGATAATTTTGCCCTTGCTATTATCTCCGAAGGTCACAAAACCTCCGTCTTTAGGTGCAAGAGTGGTGAATTTTGTTTTGTCTCCCGTCATATGTCTTGAGCATCCACTATCCAAGAACCACTTGTCCTCGTTGATTTTTGACCTCAAGCATACCTACAAGACAAAACGATCATTGGTACCCTAATCCATCTTTGGGTCCTTGAGGGTTAGAGTCTCGACCCTTTGGAATCCAAACCAAATCATTTCTATTAACCTTATACCTATTAGGGCAATATATGTAATCTTCATAGTGATCACTACGGTTGCAAGTAATACATTTAACATGCGATATAGGTTTAACAAAACGATTATAAACTAAGTTCTTTTTATACGAGTTGTTTTTATGAGAGTGATTTGGTTGTCTACTTTCATTTTTAGCCGTTTGTTTGGTGAATAGGTTTTTATGCTTAGCCGTTAAGAGTGGGTTGTAGCCTACACCGGTTTTATCATACGCGCCTTGTTGAGAAGCTAATATAGTACTTAGCATTTTACTACCTTTAGTGAACTTAGAGAGAGTAAGTTCGGCGCTATCCGCCTTAAGTTTACATGACTTAAGGTCATCAACTAACTTATCATTTTCTAGGATGAGTTCGGCATTTTTAGTTGTGAGTGAGTCATTTTTCATAGCTAAATTTTCAAGTTCGTCTTGTAGAGTAATTAGCAATTTTCTAAAAGATTTGTTCTTACCTCTAGCTTTCTCTAAAGATTCTAACACATCATTAATATCAAGACAATCGTCACTAGAAATAGAGGAGTTAGAGGAGTGATAACTTACATCCTCGGTATCATCGTCTCTAGCCATGAGACATAGATTTGCGACTTCTTCATTGTCGCTATCGGAGCTATCATCATCGCTCCCCCATGCGGCCAAGAATGCCTTCTTGTTTTCCCTTTTCTTTACGAACTTGTCCTTTTTCTTCAAGGGACATTCGTTTTGCATATGGCCGGGTTTGTGACATTTGTAGCAAATGATTTCGTCCTTTTTGCTAGATTTTTCGGAAGTCTCTTCCTTATATTCCTTTTTCCGAAAGCGTTGTCCACCCTTCTTTTTCCAACTTAGGAATTTGTTGTAGCGTTTGGCAAAGAGAGCCATCTCATCATCCTCACTAGATGAATCATTTTCGCTATCGTCATTTGTTGTGCATTTGAAGGCAATGCCTTTCTTCTTTTTCGAGTCATCCTCATGCTTTCGAGTCGTCATGTCGAGTTCATGAGTGCTTAGGGATCCAATGAGGTTATCGAGAGAGAGTGTGTTCATGTCCTTGGCCTCTTGTATGGCCGTCACTTTCGATTCCCACTTTCTTGGAAGACTTCGAAGGATTTTCGTCACCATCTCCTTGCTAGAGTATACCTTTTCAAGTCTTTTAAGATCATTAGTAATCTTAGTAAAACGAGTGTACATAGAGGCAATAGTCTCGTCATCATCGACTTTAAATAATTCATAATCATGAATAAGCATGCTAATTTTAGAGTCCTTAACTTGACTAGTTCCTTCGTGCATAATAGCTAGCTTATCCCACATTTGCTTAGCGGTATCACAACCGGAAATCTTATCATATTCACTAGGCGAGAGCGCACAAGTAATAGAAGTCATAGCCCTACAATTTAGGGAAAATGCGAGGCGTTCATCGGTGTCTAGTTCCTCTACAAGTTTATCTTCGCCATTTCTCCTAGGCGTTCTATAGCCTTTACTAATACTTATCCATTGGTCTATTTCAAAACCACAAAGGAAATTTTTCATAAGGTCTCTCCAATAGGGATAGTTAGTACCGTCAAAGAATGGTGGCCTAGTTATGGATTTAGAGTCGGCGTATGAAGACATAGTGGATCTTTAAACTATAAAATCGTTAGATTTTTATGAAAAGAATAGCTAAGCTCTGATACCAATTGTTGGTCCGTAGGAGTCTAAACCTTAGAGGGGGGGTGAATAAGGTTTTGTACGTTTTTCGCGGAATGAAATCTATGGGTTATTAACTAGGTTAATGAGTGATATTTATAACTAAAACTCTTTCGTTAACTAATTATTACTAGATAAATCTAGGCAAGCAATAAATGTATGCGATAAATAAATACGAAAAGTAAGAGTTAAGGGAAAGAAATAACGCAAGATTTATAGAGGTTCGGCAAACCGCGCCTACGTCCTCTCCTCGGTATTTTCACTACCGAGTGTTTCACTAAAATCTTTGTTTCAAGGTTACACCTTAACGAGCTTAATCAACCGATTACGCTCCCCCTCACTATATGAGTATCCCGAATAAATGACCTAGAGCTTTTAAGCTACACTTGCTTAAAAGCCTCTACCCAATTCACTCGCTCACAAATGAGTTTATAAAATTACTCTTTTACAAATTTGATCACTCACTAAAAATAGTATCTCGAAGTTTATAGAATTACAAGAATAATACTCTCGAGAATATTTAAGAATACAAGTGAGATTTAGTAGTATATGCTTGAAGAATGTCTTTGTAAGAATTGCTTATAAGTTGTGTATGCTTGGATAATCTTCTTCAAAGGGATTGGAAGCTATTTGTAGGCCAAAGTTGGTCTTCATTTAAATTCAGACCGTTGCTGGTTGTTGGCAGACTTGAATGCTGGTTCAGGCAGTGGTTCACCAATTTTCAGGAAAAGCTTAAAAGCTGGATTTTGAAAATCTACAGAAACGATCGGTCGTTTCTGCAAAACGATCGGTCGTTTTTGATCTGAGTTCTCTAGAAGAATTTATACTGAAAACGATCGGTCGTTTCCTCTTGGCGATCGGTCGTTTTTACGTTGTGCTCACTGGAAGAAATTTGCACTGAATATGATCGATCGTTTTTGCTTATACATCAATCGTTTTTAATTCTGGGCATGTTTCGGTTTTCTCGACCAACTTCGAAAGCTTGTAACTTGTTTGATTTAATTCCGATTGACGTTCCGCTTGAACCATTGGCTTCGTAATTACGCATTTTATCATTTAAACCCTTTAACACACTTGATAAATAATTAGTACGCAAAACGAGCTTTTATCATGTTTTACAATTATTGTTATTATCAAAATAATCGATTAGTAGAAACTACGTTCAACAGTGTGGATCATGTGTTCTTGTAAAGATGGACTTAACGAGGGAAGGAAACGCGTTCAACAAGCCACCACTGCTTGAAGGAGGAGTTAACTATGGAGTCTGGAAGAAAATGATGAAATCATTCATCAAGCAGTAGGATAAACAAGCATGGAAGTCTGTTCTCTATGAATGGAAAGTTCCAACTATTACTGATGGTGAGAGAGAATTAGTTTATGTGCATGAAAACAGATGGTCTGCTGATGAGGACAAGAAGTCAAATGCAAACTCTACAGCAATAAACTTGTTCTTTGCTGCTGTAACTCTTAGTGTACTCAGGTATATTTCTCACTGTGAAACTGCTAAAGAGACATGGGATATTTTACAAGTAACTTTTGAGCAAACCGCCAACAATTAACTACCCAGTTTGAAAATCTGAAAATGGAGGAAGATGAAACAATTGAACAGTTTAACGGAAGAATTTTTCACATTGCTCATCAATCTGAAACCTTAGGTGAAAAATACAGTGATGCTAAACTTGTAAAGAAAACCCTAATATCTCTTCCTGAAAAGTTTGAAATTAAGGTGACTGCTATTGAAGAATCAATAGATCTATAAAACTTAAAACTTGAAGAACTTATGGGAAATTTAAGTACTCATGAACTAAAGTCTTTCAAACCAAAGAAAATAGAAAAAGGAATAGCCTTTCAAGCTAACAAAGCTAAGCCTAAAATCAGTGAAAATATGAATGATGAAGAACAACTTGCCTTTTTCTCTAAAAAGATCTACAAAAAGTTTTATAAGAAGAGGCAAGATGTCTCTGAAAACTCTAAAAACTTTCAGAAAAGAGAAACTCAATCCAGTAAAATTGATAATAACTTTAAAGGAAAGTGGAATTCAAGAGAAAAAGAAAACAAAAACTATCAATCCAAAGAAATTCAATACAGAGAGTGCAGAGGCTATGGTCATATACAAGCTGAGTGTGCTAATACTTTAAAAATAAATAAAACTGCTTATATAGCCACCCATAGTGATAGTGAATCTAAAAGTGATAGTGAAGTGGAGGATGAATCTAAATTTGTTAATTTTATGGGAAGAATTATTACAGGTAAGCCTAATTAGGACAGTGATTGTGAGTCAGTTTCAACCACAGTTACAACTGCACTTAAAGCCTACAATAGTAATGAGGAAGAACCTTCAGAAGAAAGTGTGACCAAACAATACCTGATTCTCTATGAAAAATACAAAAAATTAAGCAAACAATCTGTTGTTATTAATAAACTCAATGAAAATCTGAACGGTGAAGTAAAAATACTTACCGATCAACTTAATAAAAAACAACTTGAGTTAAATGAAATCAAAAGAAAGAGTAAGTTGCTTAATGCTTCGGCTACAAACAGACTAGATTATATGCTTTCATATTCTAGAGATTCTAAGGACAACAGTGGTTTGGGGTATACATGCTATGAGAATATTGGAAAAAATGTATTTGTTAAATCTTCTGATAAGTCTAAATTAAGTCAAACTAACAACAAGGTTAGAAGTACAATTGCAACCAACAGTAAGTAACCCCACTAGGGGTAGCCTAGTGGGCTAGAACCCGCTAGGAATAGCCTAGGTACAGGGTTCGAGTCTTGTTAAAGGGGGTAGGTGTGAAATCGCTTGATCCTCTTTAATAAGATTTAAAATAGAAAAGGAGCAACCAACAGTAAATTTACTACTTTTAAAGCTAGAACTAAACTTAATCCTAAATTGTATAACTTTTTCAAAAAGACTGGACACTTAGAATAAAATGTTATTTGAAAAATCACAAGAAATTTATTTCTAAGAAAGACAGTGTACCGAATGCTTGAAATGAGAAGTCTAACTGGATTTGGGAAATTAAGGTTAATGATGAAATTTTTGCTAACAATAAAGTCACTACCACTTCTTTAAACGCTATTACTTGAAATGCTTTGTACTTTGGCAGTGGTTTCTCTAAGCACATGACAGGTAATGCAAAAGATTTCATAAACATCATTGAATTACAGGAAACACTGTTGTGTTTGGTGGTGGAGATACAAATAAAATAATTAATGATGTAAACTAGGAATGTCTAAAATTAATGATGTATTCCTTGTTGATGGTTTAAAAGCAAATTTGATAAGTATCAATCAACTCCGTGATAACAAGATGTCTGTTCAGTTTAACAAAGAAAAGTATCTCATTACTAATTTGAATGACAATCGGATTATGACTGGAGTTAGATCAGTAGATAGCTGCTATGTGTTTGAGAAATGTGATAGAAAATTACCACATAATAGGTGCAATCAAGCTATTACTAATAATTCTAATATGAAAAACAAATTTGAGATAAGTGGAGGTGGTGAGTTAAATTAATTTTTAGGGTTGCAAGTGAAACAAAATGAAAAATGTATCTTTTTATGTCAAAGTAAATATGCTGATAATCTTGTTAAGAAATTTGGCTTGAGTGATGCTAAAAAGAAAGAATACCTATGAGTATCACACTAAAATTATTTAAGGATGATAGAAGTAAGAGTGTTTGTCCTAACTTATACAGATCTATGATTAGAAGTCTCTTATATTTAACTGCTAGTAGACTAGATCTTTGCTTAAGTGTAGGAGTGTGTGCCAGATATCAGGCAAATCCTCTATAATCTCATCTGAATGTTGTCAAGAGAATTATAAGATATGTGAAAGGTACTGTCAATCTAGGTTTATGGTATTGTAAAGATACAAATCTATTTCTGGTTGGTTACTATGATGCAGACTGGGCTGGTAATATACATGATAGAAAAAGTATTTCCGGTGGTTTTTTTTAGTTTGGAAATAGTCTTGTTTCATGTTTTAGTAAAAAACAAAACTGTATTTTTTTATCAACTGCTGAAGCAAAATACATTGCAGTTGGTAGTTGATGTATCCAACTTATATGGATGAAACAAATGTTATCTGATTATAATATTAAAAAAGAAGTTTTAACTCTATTCTATGATAACAAAAGTTCTATAGACTTGGCAAAAAACCCAGTACAACATTTCTAAACTAAGCATATTGATCTAAGACACCATTTTATTAGAGAGCTAGTTGAAGAAAAGAGCTGATAGAACATAAAAATTGGACCCGAATATTATATTCGGGTATTAATCAGCCCATATATCCTAACGGGGTATCCAATGGATAAAGGGTTATCACACCTTTATTAAAAAGCCCAAGCCCAATTAGCTGGGGACCCATGTCTGAAACATCCCCAGAGATGAAGACATTTGTCAACATCCTAAAAGACATAGTTGCCTATAAATAGCCAACTATCCCCCCCTAAAAGAAGGACCAGAAAATCGATACAAAAAATATAGAGAGAAGTAGAGAAAAGAGAGAAATTAGTCAAAGCTTATCACGCCAAGAAACAAACCGAGCAGAGAAAGAGCCGAGTACCGAAGAAGAAGGACAAAGACTAAGAAGAGAGATCAAATAGTTAAGTCGAGCATAATTGTTAGAAAGAAATTGTAATGCGAACAAGGGCAATTGCCGAATAAGTAATAAAGACCAAGAAGTGTTCATCGTTTATTATATAGTTAATATTATATCATTGTTGAAAAACCAAACGCCACCGAACTAAGTTATGGTTTTATCAAATGGCGCCGTCTCCGGGAATCATCTAGTTCCCAACTAGTTTAGAATTCGAATACCAATACTCTACCAGACGAGCGACAATGGTGATCGATGTAGAAGAAACCATTCCCGAGATAGTAGAAACCAATAACCAAAACGTGCAAATTAGCCAACAATACCTCGATGATCTACTCGCCATCCGTGACAGATACGACGCTATCCAGTCCGGAAACCAACCAACAACCTCCAATTTCCACCCAGAACAACCGACCGAACAACCCCAACAGATTGAAGGTATAGTCGAAGAACACCCAACGTCCTCGGACGACGAACAAGCCTTGCCCGTACTAAGGAGCGCAAGAAGACGCATATCCGGATCCCATGCAAGACCGAGCTCGAGAGTCCCTCTGCCGACAGCCTCGGTCAACTCCGGCGCTCGTTTACAAACAAACGAAGCTCACCGGTTTGGCATGCCCGAGGATCATGTACTCGAACGGATGTCTCGACTACTGACTCACCCACCAAGGATAATTACACCACCCACGGTGGAATTACAACACATCGTTCCGTTAGCCGATGAAAGGAACCATGCCCAGCTGCAAGCTCAGATGACAGCGTGTATGACGGCCATGGCAGCAGCTGGCATCATATTGCCGAGTACACAACCTGCCAATGCAGATAAAGACCCACGTCTTGAAGCGGAAGATTCCGCCTATAGGGCCGCCTTAGAAGCGGCGGGTCGGCTACCAGATACAGGAGTGCCCCATCAAGGGGGCAATGTCCCGATAACGATCCCTCCAACCTTCGTCCACCCTAACGCTCATACAGAACATGTCCTCGACAAAAACCCAAAGGACGGTGGATACCCAGAACATAGGGTCGTGGTAGGATACTACCCTCAACCACATCAGGGGGAATACGCCCCCCTATTCCAATACACGGATGAAGCGTTCCAACAAGCTTGGAACGTGTGCCAAGAAACCCCATGTGCCGAACAGATCACGTGATACCGAAATCATGTGGGGTTCATCATCCCCGAGTTCAGGATATATGATGGAAGGAGCTGCCCGATCGACCACCTGCGACACTATAAGACAAAGATGAAGCTGTGGAGCGACGACAATGCGTTGATGTGCAAGTTTTTCAAAAATATCTTGGGCCAAGAAGCTTTATCATGGTATCACAACCTACCACGAGGATCGATAAGAAACTGGGCAGAGCTGTTACTAGCGTACTCCACCCGATACGCTGCTCATCGGAAGAAGAAGGTCAGCATTGAAACCCTTCTGAAAATGACGATGCTGTCAAATGAAAGGCTCAACAACTACTGCATACGTTTCATCGACGTAGCAAACCAGATTCCACAGTACGCCAATAATATAGCCATCCAGAACTTTATCAACTCCATCCCCAATGGCTATTGGGCGAGAAGGAAGTTCATAGGCAAAAACTTTCCGACCACTGATTCCCTGCTAGCCTATTGTACCCACCTCACTGATAAAAACGACGAACTGTGTTTCCTCAACCGAACTCTACCAAGAAGAGAATCGGTCCGAAAGGCACAGGTGGGTCGCAAAAGAGTTAGGAATAACCAGGGAGAAACATTCCAACCGACCAGAAAGGGGAAAGGTCCCGAGGTCCATAGCAGGGTAGAGCGACCACGAGCATCCGAGCCCAAACCACTCCAGATCGCATACCCAACACCGATCAACGAACATAAACTGCTCCAGCTCACCTACCCAATGCCCCCCAAACCGTTTCAACAAGGTCGGCTCCAAGAAAGGAAACGCCGAAACACCTTCGAACTGGTCGAGCTGCGATACACTTTCAATCTATCTGCTGAAGATATCCTCAAGGATATATGCAGGGAAAGTTGGTATTCGCGACCACAACCGATCGCCTCTCCCCCCAATCTGAGAGATTCCAAGCTCTTCTGCGCATATCATGAGGATCACGGCCATCTCACTGAGCATTGCCGTACCCTGCGATGGAAAATGAACCTGTGGGGCGATGCGGGATACCTAGCCAAGTTCATCAAAGGTGCTGGGAATAAAGGCAAACAATTGGCCATCGAGGGAGCCGACGACCGGCAAGGAAAAACAATCAACGTCGTTCATATGTCACGACCCAAGGGCACAGGTGGGGAACGATCACGACAGCGGCAACTGGCGCACTTTGGCCGAGTAGCCAAGGCATCACAGGCGTCGACCTCGAAACGACAATGCACACCACGACGATATCCGCCCATTTCTTTTTCGGATCTTGACGAAGAAGGGGTGATTTACCCCCACGAGTACGCCATCAACCTCCGTGTTCAAATCGGCCTTGACACGGTCAGCAGGGTGCTTGTCGACCAAGGAGCCTCTTGTGATATCATGTACAGAGAGCTTTTCGACAAGATGGAACTCAAGCTACAAGATCTACAGCCTACCGATGTCACCCTGATCGGATTCATCTCCGAGACGACTAAACCGTTGGGAAAGATCGTCCTCAGTGTCACAACTGGATCCGTGTCAGTTCCCGTGGAGTTCTTAGTGGTCAACGACAACTCCGACCACAACGCAATCTTGGGCCGACCTTGGCTGCATGCCATGAAGGCCATACCCTCGACCTTCCACCAAAAAGTCAAATATCCAAATGATAGGGGAGAGATCGAGACGGCCAGAGGATGTCAAGAAGATTCAAGACGCTGTGAGGACATTACCGCGGCTCTTCAAAAACAGCTGAGCGTTGTTGAACAACCCACCAGCACAAAGAAGCTGATCAACCAAATAGCCAAAACCGAGAGGGTTGTTGAAGAACAAGTAGGAGAAACACTTAGGAAGGTGTTTATCCCGGATACAGATGAGGAGCACTACTTCCTCCTCGGAGATAACCTTCCAAAACAGGAATCCGAAGAGTTAGAAGAATTCCTTTTCAACAACATGGATAAATTCGCCTGGAGTCCCAAAGACATGCCAGGCCTAGACCCTAAAACGGCATGTCACCACCTAAGTGTTGACGCCGAATGCAAGCCGATCGCTCAGAGGAGCAGAAAAGTGTCGGTACAACACAGAGCAGGTATAGTTGCTGAAGTCCACAAGCTATTAGAGGCTGGAGCCATAACGGAGGTCTTCTATCCAAAATGGTTATCCAATCCAGTCGTCGTTCCAAAGAAGAACGGAAAGGAGAGGGTCTGTATAGACTTCACCAATCTCAACAAAGCCTGCTCGAGGGACCACTTTCCCCTTCCAAGGATTGATCAACTGGTGGACGCAACTGCGGGAGCAGAACGGATGACCTTCCTTGACGCATATTCAGGGTACCACCAAATTCCTCTCGCCCACGAAGATCAAGAAAAGATGTCGTTTATATCGCCTTTGGGAAATTATTGCTATACGGTAATGTCGTTCGGTCTACACAATGCGGGAGCAACATACCAAAGGATGATAACAAGGGTATGTCGAGATCATATAGGGAAGACGATGGAGGTATACATAGATGACATGGTCATCAAAAGCGAAAAGGCTACATCCCACTTTCAAGATATCAGAGACGTTTTCCAAACGTTGGGCGAGCACAAACTGAAACTCAACGCGAGCAAGTGTGCATTCGGCATCAGCAAAGGGAAATTTCTGGGGCACATGGTCAGCCGACGAGGAATAGAGGCTAATCCCGATCAGATCACAGCTCTTCGGAACCTGGCAGCTCCCAAGAATAAGAAGCAGGTACAAGAGCTCACGGGAATGATGGCCGCATTGAGCAGGTTCATCACCCGATCCGCAGACAAGGGACGGCCATTTTTTGAATCACTCAAGAAGGATAGAAAATTCGTGTGGGACCCGGAATGTGAAGCTTCTTTCAACAACCTCAAAGAGTACTTAAGGACGCTACCACTGCTAGTCAGGCCGAACAAAGGAGATATTCTGGCATGCTACCTAGCAGTTTCCACTACAGCAGTGAGCGCGGTTATCCTAAGAGAAGAAGGTCGCGAACAATTCCCTATCTACTTCGTCAGCAAAACTCTTGTCGAAGCCGAAACACGTTACCTATCCTTGGAAAAGCTGTGCTTGGCATTGGTCGTGGCGACCAGAAAGTTGCCGCACTATTTCATAGCTCATCAGGTCCAGGTATACACGAAATTCCATATCAACGAATCACTTCGATGGACGGACATTAGCGGCCGAGTTGCCTCCTGGGGGGTCGAACTATCCTAATTTCATATCGAGTTCGCTTTGGCAAAGGATAGCAGCAAGTCCGCATCTTCGAAAACAGCCCCTAGAACCAAGTTCAAGCTCGTCACACGGCCTCGGGATTCATCACGAGAACGCCGAAGTGCCCCAAGAAGCTCTTTGGCCTTACCCTTGTTTGCCGTATAGTGGGCGGTCCTTCTACTGAACTTCTCTCCTAAGTCGCGTAATCGAATCGATAAATTTGAAATATGAATATTCAGACCCTCGATTTCCCGACGAGCAGAATTCAGTTCAGAAGTTAGGGACACGTTAGCTTTTTCAAGACCATTTATAACATCGCCTACGCTACGACTAGGCGAGGTCCAGACCACCATGGCAAGGGGGTTAACAGGTACCTGACAAGATTTTGTTTTTACATCCTTCAAAAGACGACGACCCACAAACAAGGAAATTAACAAGGAAAGCCAAACAGAAAGAAAACGTAGCACCTATATTATCACTTCCCAAAAGAATATCTTTCTAGTTACAAAAGAGACCCACAATTCGGGTACCAAAAGACTTTACACTAAGATACAGAGAAAATACTACAAGTAAGGGGTCAAGGCTCCACCTGAGGGGATGCGGGTGGGGGAGTCACGGCAGCAGCAGACCGAGGAGTCGTTGGAGCCGACCCGGAATGGGGACGGAGCGCCGTCGAAGTAGTATGTCCCGGCATCCGTGGGAGTTTCTCGTCTTGGAGGTTGGCCCAATCCTGAGGCTTAGGAGGTGCACCTTGCGGACAGGGATAAACCAACTCCGACCACGCCCGGTCCGATAACGGGACCTTCGAAAAGTTTAGAGCCCGAACATGAGCGCAAAAGACGGAGAAGTTAGCCATCATTGCCAACTTTGCCCTTTCTTCCGCTTGCGCCAATTTCAGGGCCGCCCCCTCGGATGTTCCGGCCTCTACGTCCTCTGCCATGAGCAAATTATCCGCCTCCAAAAGGTCGTACTTCTCGACCCACTCCTCTTTTTCGGCCCCCAATTTCTTATTTTCCTCGGTCAGGCGTAAGTTGTCTTCCACCAATTTCTCATAATCAGAGGCCAACTTAGCCATCTGGGCTTTCTCCTCGGCCGTTGTTTTGCTTTCGGCCATCAGCTTCTCTTTCTCGGCCTCTAGTGCTGACAGCTGATCCCTTAACACCACGATATCCACGAAAACCTGTATTTAGAAATGTCAGATACCAGCCAAAATAAGAATATCACGACCTACATAACAAAATACGTGCGCAACCTACCCGAAGCGCATCAGCGCTGGCATGCTCTATAACCGACATCGCATGCCGAGCAGCTATTTTTTCTGCATCCTTGACGACGAGGGGCTTAAGAGCAGTATACCCCATCCTCAAGACACGGGGTTGTTCCAACAGCTCACCCCCACACCTATCAATGTAACGGGTCATTGCAACCCCGTCCACCAACACCTTTTCAGGACCCTCGAGAACCTCATCCTCGACACCCCCCACAACCCCCACGGCATTCTCCTTACCGGCCTCCACCTCCACTTCCTCTCTCACGTCCTTCTCCACAGGACCGGTCTCAGGGGCCCTATGCTCGATCACCTCCTCAGTACGGATAGGCGCGATGACAGACAGGGTCATCGTATCCTTGCCCATGCTCACAAGGAGGTTGATATGTCCGAATATGTTTTCGAATGACCCCTGAAACACAATAATACCCAAAGACCGGGCAAGAGTAAGGGTAACCAATGAAGAAGTCAATAACTGAAACAAGATAACATATAAAGCAAGGAACAACAGAGTCCAAAGACAACTATTCACAAAAACAAATACACTTACATAGAAGCTCGCAGCAGCCTCCTCAGTGGTATCACCTTGGGACGAAGCAACCACCTCCACACCCCTGCAAGCATAAGCAACCTCCACACTACCTGAGGTCTCAGTCCCTCTAGCCCTCTTCGGGGTGCCAACAGCGGGATCCGATGCTCGGCGTTTAGGACGAACAGGCTTCTTCCCTCCCCGAGCAGCGCTTCGAGACTTTACAACTTTGAGGAAATCCTCCTCGGTCTCTGTTGGGATCTCGAGCACAGGATTACCCTTGGTCACCGGACCCGCAGGATAACCCAACAGCACGGCAGCGGTGTGGCTTGCCGGATCCTTCGCCGGACCAGGCCCCCACCAGTTCCAAAGCGCCAAGAGCGCTTCCATATTGGGAGCACCGAGGTTGGGAGTATCGGGAGCCACGGTGACAGGTCCGGGAATCTGATGTCCGGTGCAATCCCAGTCTCCGGACGCAATCACAGTACCAAGGTTATCCCCCTTGTTGGTGTCCGGCAGACCCGTGACCAGCCGGGAGAATGCGCGCAATGTCTTCAAATACGAGCTACGATGCTCGAAACTCAAACTGTAGACCCCGAATACATCTTTCAGTTCGATAGGTATCCCGGACAACTCCGACAACCTTTGAATACCGTTCAAAGTACGGTAACCATTCAGAGCCAGTTGAGCCGGAGCAATCTGGACGGCCTCAAAGAACGAAGCCACCCAGTCAGTAAAAGGAAGTCGGAAACCCCCAGTAAAAAATGCCGAAGAACGTACAACAACTTCGCCGGTAGGAAAAAATCCCATCACCTCCTCCTCAGAGACAGGCAGCCGAATGTGAATATCGGCGGGTATTCCGGCGAGCCGCTTAAAGTCCTTTTCCACAAATGGGCCAACTTGGGCCAGGAATTGGGCCAGAATTTCCTATCCAAACATCATCAAAACTCCATCAATATACTAACCAAAACATCATCAAAACACATGACACGACAAATCTCTCCCCCAGTTGATGGAAACCCTAAAAGTTTTCCACCAAACCAACAAATACCCTATACAGGAAGAAAAACCACTACTCAACAACCTAGATAGACATATAGACAACCAAGATCATATATGACCACAACCACAAATCAAATACGTATCCTAATCACAGAGGTATCCAGACAAACAACTCACAAAATACGAAGATACTTACAGTCATGTTCATGAGCAAGCGAGCGAGAACAGCAGCAAATCTATCTGCAATCAGGCGAAACCCTAGATAGAAAGGCAGAAAAATTTTGGCGGGAAGAACCAACACTAGAGAGAGAAAATAAGGGATATTTTCTTCAGCAAATTATGGGATAAAAACAAAAGGAATTACTTGGCACAATTAAAAAGAGTGGAGCCACAGAAAGAATAAAATAATAACTGTCCTTTCGTGTGACAGAGGTTTACCTGTTTTCCAACCATAGAAAAGTCCACAACCACTGCTATTTTCGACAAATAAACGCTCCAGATTTTGCCATGTCAGCTAGTGTATCCCACTAACCAAGGCAGTTCACATCATTACACCTAAATAAACGGCCAGTAGACCCCACCACTAAAAGCTTCCAGCATACTCTACCACTAGTATCACACCGAGGATGTCCCCCGATTAAGTATATCGACGCCCAACCATTTCTTATCCAAACAAATGGCACACCGAACAAGGTGGGCGGAGACCGTTCCTAGCTCGACGGCATTTACGCGTCCAGTCTAACAACGCTCTCCGGGGGGATTACCACGGTGCACTTTGCACGGACATCGAATGGTATCAACATAAAAGCAAAGCGAATAAAAAATATATATATAGAGAGAGAGAGAGAGGCAAAGCAGAAGTTTTATTCATCCACAAAGGGGGATACAAACAAACAACACAACAACAAAAAAAATATAATAAAAGTTTACAAGAAATACACCCATCCTACTTCTTCGAACTACCCCCCATATCGGCATCCTTCTTCGCCAAGAGCTCCTCCAGACGCTCTTTTTCCTAATCAAATGAGAAATGCCAATCTCCACTTGTTTAAGAGCATGAGATTGAGATTTGCACTTCTGCTCGGCTTCAAAACGAGCAGCGCTCTCTTACTGCCAGTATTGCTTGAACCTCATCACTTCAGTCTGAGCACACTTGAGATCATGTTTCAGCCATGACATCTCAATTTCTTTTAGCTGAAGAGGAGTCAAATCCTCTTCCCCAAAACCAGGGGGACGGGGTAGCATGAAAGTAGGCTCTTTGGCAAGGGTTTTCCTTTTGGAGGCAGATCTAGTAATGGGAGCCATCTCAAACAAAAGCAAGTTAAAAGAAACAGAAATTATAAAACAAGAGAGAGAAAGGAAGAATTGGTAATGAAGTATAGACAATAGGGAGCATTTATAAAGAGTCAAAGGGCACAAAGTACGAGGCGTTGCAACGGTTCATAAGACAAAGGCACGAGATACGAAAAGATACATCTGATCCAAATACAAAAGAAAATACAAGTTCCAAAACGGGAAATACATCAGAAAACCAGCCCAATCTAACTAAGGATCAATGGGTGGAAAAATCGAACTACCAGACCGAGAAAAGCAAAACAAGCAGAGCAGTTCAACCGAGCTTGGTAGGAATCATTCATGGCAACTAAATTTTCATTCTCCATGGAGAGTTCGGATTTCTCCCTAGTGAGAACCATGACGCGCTCCTCGACCCGAGCGTTCCTAACCATCATGCTAGCTAGGCCTTGAGGGGAGTTATCAAACTCATCTTGAGCATGGTCCCAAATCTCCTCGGCATCATACCAGGAGTTGGCCAAATGATTTCTCTGCAACAACAAATGATCGAGCTGACGACTCAAGGCCGAAATCTCGGTCCACTTCACTGTCTCTTCGGGATGAGAGCCGAACAAACTTAAGGCCAAAATGCCATACTCCTTCTCAAGCCTTGCCATTCGACGACGGACCCGAGATACCTCAGTATCCAAGCCCTTCATCTGAGCATGATATCTCACCACAGGTTCGGACATTTTGGGAAATTGTTATAGTACAGGAGAAAATAGGGGATGAGGGAGAAGAAAACAATAAAAGAAAATTAAAAGATGAGAACTACTACAGAAAAGAAGAGGAGTATTTATAGAGCAAAGATAGTATGGCACTGACTGACAATGCTGGGGAACGTGCATATTCGCCTGACAAATACTTGGGAACAGGCATATTATCTGACATTGCATGGGAACACGCATCCGATACAGGCCTCGGACGTCACTCGGCTACAGTACGAAAGGAAATAAAGATGCAAAATATTTAAAGATCCATATTCCAGAAAAACGACAAACCACAAGTACCACATAAAAAGAAGTGCAATATGAAGGGACAAAGACACTTTTCATTAATAAAGATGGAATACATCACTGTTCATTACATCAAAAGACAATCTATTACATTGAGGTCTATTACATCCGATGATAACATCAAAAGACAATCTATTACATGGAAATCTATTACATCAGGAGACAATGTAGCCAAAGGAGATCAACTATATCCGCGAATCAGGCGAAAAGGAGCGAAGAGGAGGAACATAAAGAAGAAGTGAAAAGCAAGAAGAGGAAAATGAAAAATAACAAAATCCCTAGAAGTAACACAAAACCCTTAGGATCACAGGGTTGATTGTTACATCGTAGTGGTGAGGAAGAAATAGAAAAAGGAAAAAAGTTGAGAGAGCTAGAGATGGTGAAAAGAAAATGGAGGATGAAGAAAGTAAAAGGAACAAAACATAAAAGAAAAAGGAAAATGACAAAAACCCTAGAGTGAGTAAGAAGAAAAGAAAAAAGAAACATAAGAAGGATATAACAAAAAACCCGAGGGACTCGGGGTTGATTGTTACATCGTAGTGGTGGGAAAAGAAGATGAAGAAAAAGAAAGGGGAAGCGCAGAAGGAAAAGAAAAAGAGATGAGAAAAGATGAAGAAATGAAGAAAATTGAAGAAAGTAAAAAGAAAAAAAAAGGAAAGTGGAGAGGTTAGGGGGAGGTCGATCGGTATCGATGAGAGGGCCCGGTAGAGACATTCCTGTCTCGAAGCGTCGGGTTCCCCCTCAGCACCTCATTCTCTTCGACTAGAGCCTGACGAGCACATCGGCAATAATCCAGCTCGGACCTTAGCCAAGTTAATTCCCGAACCATCTCGGTATGGTGATAACGCATCACCTTTAACTCCTCCTCAGCATCCTTCAACAGCTTTAGTGCATGGCCATATGAGGCTTCAAAAGCCTCCACTTGCAAAACCAATGCAGATTTGGTGAAAGAACCAGCCATTTTAAGGGCGTTATGGGATAAAATTATGTATATAATGGAGAGAGATAAGGGTGAGATTGTGAAGAAATCCATATCTTAAGAAGGTATTTATAGAAAAATTAAGGAAGGTTTAGGGTGGGAAAATGCAACCGTTCGTCAAAAGACTCTGGAAAACATGGGTAATTAAAGAGGCGCCTGTTGAGAAATTAAAAGTGGGGAGTTGCAACCATTCGTTATTAAGAGATGCGTCTGTTAAGAAGAAACGCTTGGATTCACGCCCGTATTTAAAGAGGGTAAATCCCAAAAAGGTCTTACACGTGTCTCTCTAGGAAAGTGCAACAGTGCTAAGAGATAAAGGATAAGATTTGTGCATAGGGCTCGAGAAATCCCCTCAGTCCCTAGATACAAAGATTCAGAAGGTTCAATGGATAAGGTCAAACGCAAGGCCCAAGAAAAAGCATTAATGAGGCCACAAGCGTGCGCAGTCAAATGAATTGCATTGAGAAAGTAATTCAGATATAAACAAGAAAAAGAAGTCTTTATTGATTGATTAATGCTTCATTACAGAAGAGGCAGTCAACATAAAAGAAATACAATAAAAATAATAAAATCATTTCGTAGAAGGGCCTGCCTCGTCATTCGGCTTCCTCTTAGACCGAGCGTACACTTCCTTAAGGACCAGTTTGTAAGCCCTCTTGGAAGCAATATGCCTATCTCTAGAAGCCTCAAGCTCTTTGATCCGAGCATGAGCCCAAATGTTGTCGATCAGAGACCTTTGATATTCACTCTCCATGGCCTCCAAGCACTCGTCCATCTCAGCAGCTCGGCGAGCCTCTGCGGTTAAAGAAGCAACCCTCCTTTCAAGGATATGAGCCTTCCTAACCTCCTCCTCGAGATGGGCAACATATTCGGGAAGGTTGTCACCGCTATTTTCACGAGGAGAAGCCATGCAGCTCGGCGAGCCTCTGCGGTTAAAGAAGCAACCCTCCTTTCAAGGATATGAGCCTTCCTAACCTCCTCCTCGAGATGGGCAACATATTCGGGAAGGTTGTCACCGCTATTTTCACGCGGAGAAGCCATTTGTTCGTTAATGAAGAATGAATTGCACAAAGAATATAGGGACAGTCCCCTTTTATTGGAAGAAACAAGGGGTACATCAAAGGTCATCTCGAAGAAAGACAAACCCTCGAGCTTCTCAAAGACATTTAATGTCCAATTAGCCACGACTCAAGTCCCATTACGCCATTCAAAAAAGGTATTGGGAAGGTACACAAACAAGAATGAGAACAAGGGATTATTTTATTAATTTCAATAATTCAGTTACAACTTGGTAATGAAACCCAACAGAAAAGAAAGAAAAGAAAACTACAAAAGCAAAACTATCCAGTAGAAGAGCTAGCTTCGTCATTGTCAGCCCTCTTCTTCTGCCGAGCATGCATCTCCTTGAAGGCAAGCTTATAAGCCCTTTTAGCTGACTTATGCTTATCCCGAGATGCCTCGAGCCTATCTATTCGATCATATGCCCAATTCCGAGCAGCCATAGTTGCGTGATGGGACGCATCCAGATCAGACAACATTTTCTTGACCTCAAGAAGTTCTCTGGCCATGATAGCAAACTTTTTCTTCGCAATACGAACCCTCTTAAGCTCGCACTCTAAATAAGCAATATAGGCGGAAACATCGTCAGCAACAGGACCCTTAGGAGAGGCCATGATATTACCAGAAAAATGTTAAAAGTAATTGATGGATTATGAGAAAGGTGAAGCCCTCTTTTTATTGGACAAATGAAGAAGATCAAAGGTCACCTCGAAAAAAGACCAACCTTGTTGAACTTCCCAAAGCCTTTTATGGCTAACTAACTACAGTTCAAGTCCTATTGAGTCGTCCAAGGAGGTATTAAGGAAATAAACAGACAAGAATGAAAATAGGAAATATTTTATTAATATTTTCAATAATGCGATTACAACTGGGTGATGATATCCAATACAAAAGAAATCACAAAGGTAAATTATTCCGATAAAGAGCCTGCTTCAGCATCACCCGACCCCGGCTTGGACCGATCGTGCAACTCCTTAAAAGAAAGCTTATAGGCCCTCTTTGCCGCCTTTTCCTTAGCCAGGGAAGCCTCGAGCCTCTTTATACGCTCAAAGGCCCAATCCAGGTCGGCCATCGTCACGTGATGAGCCGCGTCCATATCAAACAACCTTTTGGTCGTGTCCGCCAGCTTCTTTTTCAAGACCCGGGTTTTCTTGACTTCATTCTCTAAATAAGCCACATAATCTGAAGAATTATCTCCAGTAGAATCATGGGGAGAATCCATTGAGTCACAAGCAGGGTGGTGATGGAATAAGTAATTGTGGGAAGGGTATTCCCATTTATAATAGGGTGATTCTTGGAAAGGTCAAGGGTATCCTCGAAGAAAGATATCAAGGGTCATATCAAAGTTAAATGACAAGTTTGCAAGTTCCCAAGACACTACGTGGGTCCCAAGGAGCAGTTATAAATAGGGGCATTCGTCGAATGAAACATAGAGAACAGCTAGACCGAAGTAATCTCTTCGACAGACCAATCATGACTCCCTCGATGTGGAAATCACACCGAGGAAGTCATGGAGCACTTGACATAACATAAAAATTGGACCTGAATATTATATTCGGGTATTAATCAGCCCATATATCCTAACGGGGTATCCAATGCATAAAGGGTTATCACACCTTTATTAAAAAGCCCAATCCCACTTAGCTGGGGACCCATGTCTGAAACATCCCCAGAGATGAAGACATTTGTCAACATCCTAAAAGACATAGTTGTCTATAAATAGCCAACTATCCCCCCCTAAAAGAAGGACCAGAAAATCGATACAAAAAATATAGAGAGAAGTAGAGAAAAGAGAGAAATTAGTCAAAGCTTATCACGCCAAGAAACAAACCGAGCAGAGAAAGAGCCGAGTACCGAAGAAGAAGGACAAAGACTAAGAAGAGAGATCAAATAGTTAAGTCGAGCATAATTGTTAGAAAGAAATTGTAATCCGAACAAGGGCAATTGCCGAATAAGTAATAAAGACCAAGAAGTGTTCATCTTTTATTATATAGTTAATATTATATCATTGTTGAAAAACCTAACGCCACCGAACTAAGTTATGGTTTTATCAAGAGCTTAATTTTAGAACATGTTTCAACTGAGGACGAACATATATTTTAACAAAGCCCCTTGATACAAACAAGTTTAAAACTTTAAGCAGTGATATTGGAGTATCTCACTATAGATCTAATTAAATATTCGTGATATATATGCTTATCTGTGAGTAACAATGACAAGTTTTATGTCTAATGTAAGTTTTATTGAGCAATGACATTTTTGTCTTGAAAAAGCCGCTAATTGATGCCTAAAAAAGATGTGAGACTACATGCCATAAAAACCTCTATGGTAATAGAGCTGAAGCACAAAGTGAAATTTTATTTATATTCAGTTGTAAGTTTAGTTGCAATCATGGTTGCAACCTCAGTCTGAAGTGTAGAATGTCAGTAATTATTCCAAAAGAAGTCCTTACAAATAATGAACAAAATTGAACATAAGTTGATGCTCTAAGTGAACTAAAATGATAAAACATCCAAGACAAAGTCTTGATATTTTTGGCATCACTTTTACCCTTTCCTTCCTGAGGTGTTAGTTAGTTTTGGTGTAGAGAAAAGATGGATTTGCTCAATAAAAATCCATAATTTTTATTGTGTGCGATCTCATGATAAATATATATTTTTGAGTAAATTGTTAGTATCTTGTGTTCAAAATTCTATACTATATACTATTGCTATATTTTTTTGAAACAAGTCAAATTTCCTATATTTCTTCAATTATTTAAAATCTGAAAAGTTAAATGAGTATGTTTTAAATTGGAATGTTAATCTTGATGTATTGTTTAAGCTATTTAAATTGGAAATATTTGGTCAATAACTTATCTGGTTACCTTTTATGCTTAAATTGAATATCTGTTAAAAAGATACATATCTATATTTGGGTAAAATTTGTTTCAAAAAGAGATTTGGGCATATATTTCTATGTTTAATAAAATTTGAACTTAAATGCTATTTATATACACTGTTTTTATTAAACTAAAACAACCAAATTTAGAATACTCTCTCTCTATATATATATTCCTAATTCGTATAAAACCTAAATCAAGAATCCTAATTCTTCTTGGTTCCAACTGCAATTGCAACTGTAGATCCGACCATGTCTTCTTCTTCACCCAATCAACCTGATCTTAGTTATGAAGATGACATAAATCTTCATGCTTATCTTAATCAATGCAAACTTCGTAAGTCTTCTAAGGCAAGGTAAGTGAATCTTCTGCTCAACTTAAACGTAGGTTGAAGTCTAGTACTGGTAAGGATAAACTGAAAAACCCTATTCATTCTAAATTTGTCTATGATACACTTCATTGTGATTTTGATCCTAGGTTCTGAAATAAACTCATGTCAGATAGGTTTTCTGATCTAAGTGATAAGGAGATTCATTCTAAGAGATCTTTAAATCTAGCTAGCTATAGAAATATTCAGTATCATGTTGTGAAATTACTAAAAGATGTTGAACTTGATAAAACTCTAACCTATCCTGAATCTTATTTTCCTGAGTTAGTTAAAGAATTCTATGCCAATTTAAATGATGATGTGTTTGATAAAGGTGATGTTGCTTATGGGAGAGTGTTTGTGAGAGGTCAAAATCTTTATTTTAATCATGAGTTAATCAATAAGTTTCATGAGGATAATCTTGATGGTTGTGATATTCATGCTGTAGTTCTTTCCATTACAGGCAAAGAAAATCAATTTGATGGTAGCTCCAGTAAATCTTCTGCTCTTACTCTTAATGATGCTGTTTTGCACAAATTTTTTAAGTTTAATTGGATACCAACCAAACAACCCTATAAGCTAATCAAAGATATAGTTGTGTTTCTTTATAAAATTATGTCTTAGATTTTTGTCAGCTTTGGTGAGCATGTGTTTGAGCTTGTGAGAGAATTTTCTGACGTCAAGGCTGGCTCTGTGCTGCTACATTTTTCTTGCTTAATTTCTGTAATTCTACCCTCTCAAGTTGTTTTTGTACCCTCGTCTTCTCAAAATCCTCTCTTGAACCCTTTTCAGAAAACTACCAAATATATTTGTGCTCTTTATATTTCTGCTAATCTTCTGAGTGAAGGTTATTTAAATTATATTACTTGGAATAAGGGTAAATAAAAGGAGTATTCAAGCAAAAGGCCAAAGAAAAAGGGTGAGAGGTGGTATTTGCTGCAATAACTTGCTATCAATGAAGAGAAAATGGTTGAGCTAGACAGTCATGATTATAAGATCAAGAAGTTGCTGGAAAATCTTAAGTGTTGGCCCGTGCGGCTAAACCTTAGAGGGGGGGGGGGGGGTGAATAACCTTTTAGGCGTTTTTCACGGAATTAAAATTAAGTGTAACTAACATCCCAACTATCTCAATTCTAAGCTTAAGCGTTTAACAAAAGTTAATGAAACGCTAGAAATACTACACGCTAGCAAGAAAATAAGCAATAATAAGGAATGCGTAAAGTAAAGATTAGGGAAAGAATTGACACCACGATATATAGAGGTTCGGAAAACCCGCCTACGTCCTCTCCTCGGTATTTATGCTACCGAGTATTTCACTATAATCTTCTTTCCAATATTACAAATCCTACCGAGCTAATCAATCGATTTGCTCACCCTCTACCCGAGGTTCCTACTCTTGGTACAAGTGCAAGCGAACACGTTTACGAGTCAATAACTCTCCCTCAATCTATCAGTACCCAAGTGTTTAACCTAGAACTTTTAATCAACACTTTGCTTAAAATCTTCTATCCAAACACTCACTCACAAATGAGCTTATAATTTACTCTTTACAAAATAGTCGAAAATAAAACAACACTCACAATTTGATTGCTTCTAAATAAGCTAATTTGTGATATTTGATGATGTTTGATCTTGATTTGAGCTTGAATCGCTTTCTCTTCAATTTCCCTCTTTCTGAGCTTTTTCTCACAATAGTGATTTTTAAGTGTTAAGATGGAGAGGGGTTGAGGGATATGAAATTGGTTATCTTTGAAGAGGTGATTGGGGGTTTTTATCAGCTCCAAAATGTCCAGTGGGTATTATATGACCGTTTTCAGTGGTTAAGAGCTTTACCCAATGGTTAAAGCCACTTATTGAAAAAAGCTAAAAAGCTAAAAAGCTGTTTTTGAATTCTGCAGAAAACGATCGGTCGTTTTCTGCATTTCGACCGGTCGTTTTTTTAACGACCTCACTGGTCAATTTTGGACCAAAACCGATCGGTCGTTTTTCCAAAACGATCGGTCGTTTTTTTCTGGCAATTTCTCGGTTTTCCCACTACACTTCGAATGCTCGTAACTTCTTCGTTTTAACTCTGATTCTGTTTCCGCTTGAACCTTCGGCTTCGTATTTGAGCCCTCTTATCATTTTGAAGTCCTGAAATATACATTTTTTTTTTGGAAAAGACAAAGCGTTATATCATCGAAATAGAGAAATCATAAAATCATTAATACATAATCAAATGTATAATCAAAATCAATTATTGAACCCATGGTTCAACATTAAGGAAAGTGACAGTGGTGGTTCCAGTGATGATAATGATTCTTCTTGTGGTTCAATTGATGATGATGGTGTGATAAGGGATGAGCCAGTGTCTTCAAAGTTTCCTTCTTCAGGCTGCTTCAATGTCCCTTCTGATTCTAATTCTTATAACAGCTTCTAGTCATTTTTGATGTGTCAAATAGGGGGAGAAAATAATGATGAGTTTATTTGGGTTTCAAGTTCAAAACTATTTTTGCTTAGTTTTTATGTTTAAACTCTTGTATGTTTTGTGCCAATGTGTGACTTTGGTGACTATGCTTTTGAACCTTTGTGTGTTTTGCTATTTGGAACTTATTTATGTTGTTTGAATTATGTCTGAATAAGTTCTATGTTTGGCAACATTGGTGAATGAATGATTATTTGAGTTTATTTATTATCTATAATTTTAACTTGCAAGGTGAGCTTAAGTGTTAAACTCAAATTATATGTAATGTTCTGCAATTATAAAAATGTTGGGTACTTGTGTTAAAACTAAGATTATTAGGACTTTATGTGCTAATATGATTTGCAGGTAAAACTGCTTTTATAAAGTTAGATTATTTATCAAATCCAATGACAAATGAGGAGATCGTTATGACCATTTTTCTGCACTAGTAACCCTTTATTGTCAATTGGTTTGAGCAATGTAATATATGTTAAGTGTTACTATTAAAACAGTTGTGTTTACAGGTGAAGTTGCAAACTCAGTTACAACATGTTGTTCTGCATGAATCTGTTTTACTACATTACTTGTTCTGCAAGTTCTTTATTTTAATAAAAGTATGCAGGAGATATTCTCACATATTTACACTGATTTTACTTATATGTTTTGAGAATATTTAGTTGATAAAAAATGAAAGATTTTTTTTAAAGATTTAAGGAGTTTAGTTTTAAAAAATATAGTACCTAAAACATATTATCTTGTTCATTTTATTGTGCTAACTAAATCTCTATTCTTATGCAAAGTTTTTATCACGAAATTCAATCTATTTTGTTTACAAAATCTGTTATGATTTAATTAGATTGAATTATATATGCAGTTATGATTTTTATATAAGTAAGATTGGTTTTTATATATGTAAGATTTTAACTTCAAAATATATTATTTTATATGTTTATTTTAAAGGAAATGCTAACTCATATGATCAAGCTAGCTATTATCCCGTGTGATTCAAAAAAGATTGAAATCAATCTAATGTTATATTATCTTGGGAAAATATGGGAAGATGCAGATCAATTAAAAGAGTATAAGTCAATCAAGAAGATCTTTAAGAAGGAAAATTGAAGAATAAAGATTCATGAAGATGTTAGAAGATTATTCTACTCTTATAAATAGTTAATATCTATACTTGTAAAAAGTGTGTGTTCTAAACTATAAAGAACTCAACTTTGAGAGAATACACGTGATAGCTTTTAAAACGAAAAATAATGGTGAGATGTTATTGATCTTTTGATTGATAGTTATATAGTAGCAGCAATATATAAATAGAGTGGGTCTGAGAGTTTTTCACTAAGAGTTAGATCCTATATTGTAACCTTTTATAATATCATTAAATTTTGGTGAGTGCAACTCAGTTGGGTGAATTCCGTTGTTAAACGTGCATGTAAATTCTTTAAAGTACGTTTAACTTTCAGTTCTGTTCATCATTATACTTGTGGTTGCAACTGTAGTTGCAACCTAATTGCGTAACATCAATTAGAACATCGGATAGAAATTTCAAATGTTAGGACCATATTTATGCACATTATTATTATAATCATTATTGTGATCTTTCTTTATATTTGATATTACTAGTTCAATTGATGTTTAGAATATATTTTTATCTGACAATCTCATTTATTATATTTTTAGTTTTTTTACTTATGTTGGCATTAAGAACTAATTGTTAATTTTAACTTTTAACTTTTTATTTTATTTTGGAATGGGAAATTTAACTACACAATGTAGAAATCCACTTCCTATGGTGGAAACACGATCGATTATAACCTAATATAGATTGATATATATATATATGTATATATATGTATATATTCGCCAGTATATATAGAGAGAGAGAGTAAAAATCTAATAGGTATAAAATGTTTATTCAATTTGCAAACAAGTATCTACAGTCCTTATATAGGACTGTTTTACAAACTTTCAAACTTTACACAATCAGTCCTTTAGAACCAGAAAGTAACATATTACAAACTTTCAATCTTTACATAAACAGTCCTTCAATTATACAAATTGCCTGATTTCTAAATATATTAACTGCACACTTCATATCAGTCCTGTAACTTCTGCAATGTCAATTATTAGTCCAACATACAAACATATATTCAATATACCCCCCTCAAGTTGGGCTGTGTAATGATAAAACACCCAACTTGGACAATAAACTTGTAAAAACTGGTGCACCCAAAGCCTTAGTAAACATATCAGCTAAATTATTTGAAGTATAAACATGTAAAAGATGTATTATTTTCTTTTGTATTTGCTCTCTAATAAAATGACAATCCACTTCTATATGCTTTGTTCTTTCATGATGAACTGGGTTATTAGCTAAAGCTAATGCAGATTTACTGTCTGTATAAAGAATAGCATTCTGTTTATGTTCCAAATTGAAGTCTTTTATAAGTTGTAAAAGCCAAATTATTTCACAAGAAGTTGCTGCCAAAGCCCTATATTCAGCCTCTGCTGAACTTCTAGAAATTGTGTTCTGTTTTTTACTTTTCCATGAAATCAAAGAATCTCCTAAAAATATGCAAAAACCTATAATAGACTTCCTAGTATCTATACATGATGCCCAATCAGAATCACTAAAAGCTTTTAAACTGAAATTATTAGAAGAAGGAAAAAATATACCTTGAGCAGGATTTGTCTTGACATATCTCAGTATTCTCATAGCTGCTGCAAAATGTTGCTTACTGGGTAATGCCAAAAATTGACTAAGTGTATGAACTGAAAAACTAATGTCAGGTCTGGTGATGGTTAAATATAATAGCCTACCAATTAACCTTCTATATTCAGTAATATTATCATGTAAAACTGGATTCTGTATAGTGTATTTAGTTTTGGTATCCATTGGAAAATCTGTGGGTTTAACAGCTAACTGGCCTGTCTCAGCCAATAATTCTAAAGCATACTTTCTTTGACAAACATGAATTCCATCCTTATTTCTGGCTATTTCAAGACCCAGAAAGTACTTAAGTTGCCCTAAATCTTTCAGTTTAAACCTGTTGTCTAAAAAGTTTTTAACTTGATTAATTAAAATGGAAGATGAACTTCCAATTAGTATGTCATCAACATAAACCAATAAAGCAAGAAAATTACCATCCTTATTATAAGTAAATAAAGAATAATCAGCAGTTGACTGAATAAAACCAAAAATAACCAAAGCATTACTAAGCTTAGAAAACCACTGTCTTGAGGCTTGTTTCAAGCCATATAAAGACTTCTGCAATCTACAAACCATATTAGTATCTTCTTGATGAAAACCTGGTGGCACAAGCATATAGACCTCTTCATCTAAATCTCCATGTAAAAAAGCATTATTAACATCGATCTGTGATAAAATCCAGTTTTTGGAAGCAGCTATGGCTAGAAAAACTCTTACAGTGGTCATTTTTGCAACTGGTGAAAAAGTAGCTTCATAGTCAATACCTTCTAATTGTGTATAGCCTTTGGCTACTAACCTAGCTTTGTATCTTTCTATACTACCATCAGCCTTATATTTGATTTTATAAACCCATTTACAACCAATTGGTTGCTTTCCTATAGGTAATGTGGTTAAAACCCAAGTACTGTTCTCTTCTAATGCTTTTATTTCCTTTTGCATTGCTTCTTTCCATAAAGGATCAGTGTGTGCTTCTTTATAATTCCTAGGTTCATTTTTAGAAGAAATAGCTAAACAAAAAGTTCTATAATTATGTGAAGTATTGTCATAAGTAAGACAAGAAGATAAAGGATATAAAGAAGTAGCTAAAGAAGATACTTTAACAGAATCAATATGATAATCCTGTAGATATGCTGGTGCTTTATGTGACCTTTTTGGTCTATTATTAACAGAACCTTTAGAACCAGAATGAACAATATCAGTATTATTAATAGCTTGTGAGATAGAATTGTCAGTAAAAGACTCAGACTTTTCTTTAACATATAGGTCATTACCATTTCTCATATCATTATCAACACTATTTTTATTAAAAAATATTATATGTTCATAAAAAGTTACATCCCTAGAAAGAAAAATTTCATGAGTTTCACAATCATACAATTTATAACCTTTTGTACTAGTGCCATAACCTATTAAAACACATTTTCTTCCTCTTGGATCAAACTTGGTCCTGTTTCTAGATAGTGTGCTGGCAAAACATAAACAACCAAACACCCTAAGATGATTATAGGAAACCTTTTTATTATATAACATTTCATAGGGTGACTTGTTTTTTAACAAAGGTGTAGGCAATCTATTTATTAAATAAACAGCAGTAAGTATACAATCACCCCAGAAATTTAAAGGCAAACATGAATGAAATCTTAAAGCCCTTGCTACATTAAGAATATGCTGGTGTTTTCTCTCAACTATACCATTTTGTTGAGGTGTTTCTACACAGCTAGTTTGATGTAAAATCCCATTATTCAAGTAAAAACTGTTTAAATTAAACTCAGATCCATTATCAGACCTTAATACTTTAATATGCAAACCAAATTGAGTATTAACCATCTTTGCAAAATGTGTAATGATAGCAGTAGTGTCAGATTTATTTTTAAGAAGAAAAACCCAAGTACATCTAGTGTAATCATCTACAATTGTTAAGAAAAATTTATGACCATTCTGTGTTTCTACTGCATAAGGACCCCATAAGTCACAATGTATCAATTCAAAAGGAAGAAAAGTAGAAGAAGTACTTAGAGGAAAAGATGATCTATTGTGTTTAGCAAGATGACAGGAATCACAAACAACACCAGAATCACTATTTACATCATTAATAGCAAGTCTTAATACTGAACTACTAGGATGACCTAACCTATAATGCCAAATAGATGGCTTATTGTGAGAAGAAGAAATACAAACAAGAGGCTGTTCACAAATTCTACTAAAAATAGCTGGATTCCGGAAAATATAAAGGCCATTTCTTTCTGCAGCACTACCAATCATCTTCATAGAGTCTTGGTCCTGAATATAACACAAATTTGACTCAAATTTGACAACACAAGAAACATCCTTAGTTAACTTACTGACTGATATTAGATTAAAACTAAAGGAAGGAACACATAACACATTATATAATACTAAACCAGACTTGAATTTTACTGTTCCAACCCAATTTACTTCAGCTTTATGTCCATTAGGTAAATTTACATAAGGAATATTACTAGTTTTGTATGAAAAAAATTTAGAAAAATCATTAATCATGTGTTCACTAGCTCCACTATCTAATATCCAAGTATTAACATTAGTATCAAACCCTAAAGAATCATGGGTGGAACAATTATAAACTGCAGTTGTACCTGTCATGTCAGTATAGGTGAGATTTGATATAGGTGTATCAATAACAGCAGCTTGCTGTGAAGAACCAGAATCACTAATTTGAGAAGAATGAACAGTTGCTAATTGATTCTGATCTACTTGAGCCTGAGGGAGTTGATTCTGAGAAGAATCTTGATAAGAAAACTGATTCTGATAAGGCAAGAAATGAGGAGACTGAAGATTCTGCTGAAAAACTCCAGAAGGTTGAGAAGTAGAAGCTAAATAAGCTTGTGGTCTAGGTTGAAAAGAAGGTTGAAAGGAAGGTAGTCTAGGTCTAGGTCTCCAACCAGGTGGATACCCATGAACTTTATAACACTTGTCCCTAGTGTGTCTATTGGAACCACAGTGAGAACACTTCATATTATTACTGCCTCTTCCAAAACTAGGCCTATAATTACCCTGATTATACCCAACAGCCCTTTGATTACCCTGAATATTCTGAGATTGAACACTTAAAGCCAAATTCTGAGACTGTGCCACACTATTATTATGAACATTGTTCTGTTTCTCATCATGACTAACCATTGAGTAAATATTATTCATACTGGGCATGGGTTTCATTAGCAAAATCTGACCCCTTACCATAGAAAACCTTTCATTTAAACCCATCAAGAAAGTCATTTTAAACATTCTGTTCTCTCTAGCAACAATAGCAGACATCACACTACAAGTACACCCAGCAATTGTACCACAACTACACCTAGGAATAGGGTTTATAATAGACAAAGCATTCCAAGAAGTTTCTAATTTGGTAAAGTAGCTGGATACAGACATATTACCCTGTGTAGTAGAATTAATATCCTGATGAAGTTCATAAATCCTAGCTTCATTACCCTGAGAAAACCTTTCATTTAATTCCATCCACATTCTAGTAGCTGTGTCTACATAAAGAATAGACTGAGCAATATCCTCACTAACTGAATTTATAATCCAAGACATTACTATCAAATTACATTGATGCCAAGCCCCAAACATTTGATCACCCTCAACTGGGCATGGTAAACTACCATTAACAAACCCTAATTTTGACTTAGCCCCAATAGAAATCTCCATTGCCCTTTTCCAAGAATGGAAATTAGAACCAGAAAGAATAGGAGAGACCAAACTAGAACTAGTATTCTCATTAGTCCCTATGAAGTATGGATTCATAGTGGTAATCACAGGTGCAGCTATATTTTCCATAAAAACCCTAGATGGAAAAACAAAAAACAAACAAATAAAAGGATAGTAAACCCTATTGTTTTGAGAAAGAAAGAAGTAAAAAACAATCTTTTAACAGAAAACCCCTAATTCTTTTAAAGAATTGGGGTAAGATTTTACTTCTGTTTTGAAAATAACAATAAAAACAGAAAAAAAAAACACTTTAAGCAACAAATTAGTCTTAATTTCAATAAACTATATCCAAAAAAAAACTATCACAGAAAACCCCTAAATTCTTTTTAAAGAATTGGGGTAAATTTTACTTCTGTTTTTAAAACATCTAAAAAAGAAACAACAAATTAACCTTAACCTGTAACAAATTATACAACAAAACAATATTTTCAGAAAACCCCTAATTCTTATAAAGAATTGGGGTAAGTTTTACTTCTGATTGTTGATCAAAACCAACAGAGAAGATAATAAATCTATTATCTTTTAAGAAAGAACCAAGATTAATAAAGAAGAAACCCTAATCTGAGGATTAAATAAAAAACCCTAATCTGAGGATTTAAAGGAGATCAAACCAGCTTTAATTGCAGGCGAAATTAACAGCGGATAACAAGTATTTGCTCTGATACCATGTAGAAATCCACTTCCTATGGTGGAAACACGATCGATTATAACCTAATATAGATTGATATATATATATATGTATATATATGTATATATTCGCCAGTATATATAGAGAGAGAGAGTAAAAATCTAATAGGTATAAAATGTTTATTCAATTTGCAAACAAGTATCTACAGTCCTTATATAGGACTGTTTTACAAACTTTCAAACTTTACACAATCAGTCCTTTAGAACCAGAAAGTAACATATTACAAACTTTCAATCTTTACATAAACAGTCCTTCAATTATACAAATTGCCTGATTTCTAAATATATTAACTGCACACTTCATATCAGTCCTGTAACTTCTGCAATGTCAATTATTAGTCCAACATACAAACATATATTCAATACACAAAACTACAAATTTTGTACTATGTGTGTTGATATGTGCTCTGATAAAAGAGAGTTTTTTTTTCATTTAGCTTCTTTTAAATAATTATTGAGAAAAAAGAAAAATAATTGTTTTTTTAGAATGAAGAGAAAATGATTAAATAGTAAATATAGCTAGTCGGATAGATAGCCTAATATATTGATTGTATGTAAAATGAGTAGTTAAAGTTAATAAAGTGTACTTTTATGATAAATATAGATAACATGATAAATAGTCTAATTTGGTTGCTGTTACTATGTGAACGACCCGACTTAGTATTTTAGAGATCCAGTAAAGTAAGTTTATAAATAGTTGTAAGCCGTTATAAAAAGTCCTTTTGGAGTAGAAGATCATTAGTTATCCCAAATAATAAGTATTAATTAACCCTCAAGAAAACTGACGATCGAGACCCTAAATACACAAACCATGTGAACGGCCCCACTCGTTATTTCATAGATTGAGTAATGTAAGTTTATAAAAAGGTTTATGCAGTAAAGACGAAGCCGGCTCTACAACCAAATTACTCAAGCATCAATTTTTGGTGCGGTCAATTATTTTTATTTATTGATTATTTTTAAATAGTTACACTATTAGCTTTTCACATACAATGTGTGTAATTTTTTTATTTTTTTTTACACAAGGGAACAACAACTCAGATTCATCACTTTCAAGTTAAAAAAATTAATTTCATCTTTAACTTTTAACAAGTAAAGAGATGAACTAAAAGTTCATTATTTTTCAAGATCTAGGTAATATCGTGATAAATATTAAATAATTGAATGAGTTTTGCTATATTTTTTTCAAAGACTAATTTCCTTCAAAAATATCTCTATTTTTTTAATTTTCCTTTTGTATTTGTGCTTTATACCTCTTAGAGTATTCTCAATAGTCTCTTTTAATTTTTTCTCCAGATATGACTATGTACAAATTTTATGAACTCTCTATATCTATTTTTTCATATGGTGCACAACAATGCTATATAAATTTGATATATACATATAAAAAAAATAACTTTATTTTTTGCTTTTTTCTATTTTAAGCATTTTTTCTCTAATCAACCATTCAAATAACAACCTTAGACATGTTAGATTCATTTATAACCTTAACTTTATGATAAAATAAATTGTTTTATTTTAAACTTATCATCAAAGTATAGTAAAAAAAAATATAACGCAAAAAATAAAACCATGATCTTAAAGATGAAAACGTATAAAACTCCACAGATTAGTAACTTCTAACAAGGATTTACGTTTTGATTATATAAAGACAAAGGGTCAAAATATCTATGATCAAACTAGGGTTTTAAAAACCTACTAGCACATGATATGATTGTTTGTAGTAAGGACATGTAGGTTTGATGAGAATTTTTATCTTTAATGGAGAGAAGGAGGAGATCACACGGGAGAGAGAGAAAAAGTTTTTACAGGAAAAAAAGATACTATATGTCTAGAGAGAGAAAGAAAAATGAAAAAGTGAGAGAGAAAATAACGTGAACTTTTTTTTAATTTACTAGTTGAGCCAATAAAAAAAATGTATATATATGTAGATTGACTCTCTACATGTGAATAGCAAATATGAATATATCTAAATTTTTAAATTTTTTGAAGATAAAAGTACTCTAAAATAGGCTGATGAGTAGCTAAATATTTTCACTTATCTACATGTAGAGATGAAGAGCCAATTTAAATACACTGTTGAGAATGCTCTTAGTTATACTTCAAACTCTTATAGAAAAAAAATAAGATATCGTCAACTTAAAAGTTCATATTTTTTGAACAAATTGAATGCTTTTAAACTTGTTCTTGCTAGTTCGTAGGTATTATGGTAATCTATACACAGTAAAATAGAAGTTTAGAATTTTCAATTTATTAGAAGGTAGTTGAAGTTTTTAAGTTTGTTTTGCGCCTCTAAAATATTGGAGACGGCACTGAGAAGATAAAAAGTACATTCGAAAGTAAAAGATCGCTAATCGATCCTTTATTAAACTTACAGGTTGTATTATCATTCGCTTGAAATTGATTTATAAAAGCACTCACATGGTGTGGTATTGACCGCATGGAATTCAAAAGTCAAAGAACGATGTTTGAAATTATAATGATACTGCATTGAGGTACTCTTTGAAGAAATAATTTTCGTAACTCGTAAGTATCGGAAATAATTCGATAATATATTCATAGACATGTCAAGCATCTTAGAAACATTAAACGTTCCATGGTCACACATACACATTTCCCAAGTGTACATTAAAAATGATTTTTTTAGACTTTTAATTGATTCATATTTGTAAAGAATGAGATGTTTAATTGATCATAAGTTATCCCAACTTATAAGTATTAATTAAACTTTAAGAAAAATGACGATGCAGACACTAAATACACTTAGAGCACCCACATCTCAATCTGTACAATATACTATTAACTATATTTGTTGAGTGCATTTGAAAAATAATACTCCGGCAGACTATAAACATGCTAGCCATATTTGATTTCATCTACTGGCTAGGTATGGCTAGCTACAAATGACCGGTACACACTACCCAAACCCCATATTAAACCATGTGGCCTCAATTTTTAATAAGATACACATATTTTTATCAATAAATCTCCTCATCCCATGTGTTTTTAGTTATAAGTTGATACTAAATATACTCTGAATCATATAGTTTTTTTTTCGTTTTTTTTATCTAATACAAACAACCATTGCTTTTTCTAAAATCAATTTTACAATTAAAGATTAAAAGTAAGTTAAAATCATAAATTTGATGAATTACATTGGTATAGAGAGAATGAGATAGAGAGCCAAGTTATTGTGGAAAAAGTTAATGGATACCTATATATAATAAAATATGTGTTTTTTTATGTCAAATTAGACTAAGACTTTAGCTAGCCCGATACAATTGAACTGTCACCCTTGATATTTCATAGTTGAGTAAAGTAAATTCATAAATAGCTTTAAAGAGTTAATAAAACGTACTTTTTAAAAGTGGAAGATCATTAATTAATCCTTAATGAACCAAGGTGATAAGCATGATTGTATTCATGTAATCATGTGGACAAGCACAACTAGTAATATTTATTTCGTGATAAATAGTCTGATGTGGTTGCTTATGGTAATGTGAACGACCCCAATCAAATTTTTCGAGATTGAGTAAAGTAAGTTTATAAATACTTTTAGTCTGTATATCGTATAAAAAATTATTGTTGGAGTGCAAGATCATTAATTATTTATTAGTTATCTCAACTAATAAGTATTAATTAAACCTCAAGAAAAATGACGATCAAGACTCTAAATACATGAAACACGACCCCACTCATTATTTTATGGATAAATTAACAAATCATACTACATTTGAAACTAAATTAACAAAAACATATCCAAAAATTTCTAATTAACAAAAACATACCCAAAAATTTCTAATTAACAAAAATATACACAAAAGTTCATACCCTAATTTGTATATTTCATACTGCTATTCCAAAAGTCCATACCCTTATTTCAAAAATTCATACCCTAATTTGTATATTTTCATACCTTTATTTCAAAAGTTCGTACCATTTTTTTAAAAGTTCATATGCTAATCTGCACAGTTCGCCATTATTTTCAAAGTGCACACCACAATTTACAGAATTCATATCCTTACTTATATAATTCATATTCATAATTTTCAACTTCATATACTTAATTTACGGAATTCATACACTTATTTTTAATTTTATACACTAGTTAACAAATCTAACTCTTATCCGTCCTTCGATCTCGAATTACCACGTCGTCGTCGTGGGCCTCTTCTTCGACGACCGCATCTCTGTCGACATCAAACTAGAGTTTTCAACCCCACTCTACACATTCGACGGATATCTTTGCCTCAATTTCCACCGAAGAGAAAGATCGGAGAGAAAGAGGGAGCAGAAGAAAAAGATCGAAAATATAAAGGAAGGATGATGAGAGAGATCGAAAAGAGAGAGGAAGGATGAGAGATCAGAGAGAGGGACAAGAAGAAGGAGGAGAAGAGAAATCGGAAAGAAAGAGAAATGATGAGAGATTGGAGATAACGAGAAGGGGGAGGAGAGAGATGGGGTGGGAGAATGAGGAGAGAGAGAGAGTGTGAGAGGAGGAGAGAGATGATAAATAGATTGGCAGGGATGAACTTTTTTGTTTTTTATTAATTATTAATTGAATGTAGGTTTTTGATAATTTAACTTTTAATCATATGTTTTTGTTAATATAATATGTGTAAATTATGTTATTGTTAATTCACATTTATTTTATATTTTAGAGATTGAGTAAAGTAAGTTTATAAATAATTGTAGCATGTAAGCCATTATTAAAAATCCTTCTTGGAGTGGAATATCATTAATTGAACATTAGTTATCCCAACTAACAAGTACAATATTAATTAGACTTCAAGAAAAATAACGATCAAGACCCTAATTACACGAACCACGCTCGTTATTTTAGAGATAAGTAAATTAAATTTATAAAAAACTTTATAAAGTAAATAAAAAGTTCTTTCGGAAGTGAAAGATCATTAATTGATCCTTAATTAACCTTTAACATATGTATTATCATTCAAGTGAGATTGATTCATAAGAGCATTGATTCATAAGAGCACTCGCATGTTGTATATTGACCGCATGGAATTCTCAAATCAAAAAAACGGTGTTTGAAATTATAATGGTTTCGTATTGGGATCATCTTTAAAGAAATAATTTCCTAAGTAATCTGATATCTCATGCCACGATCCTTTATTAAAACGATAAATCTCAAAAATAAATCATATAAAGCTCACTAAAGGTACTTCTTATCAGTCTCGGATGATTATATATTCATGAACGTGTTAACCAGCCTATATACATTATATGTTTACATGGTCACAGACTCACACATACACATTTATTAAGTGTACATTAGAAATGAAACGTGTTTCATACTTTTAATTGATTCACACCTGAAAGCAAGATATGCTTAGTTGATCATTAGTTATCCTAACTAATAAGTATGAATTAAACCTTACGATCCAGACCCTAAATACAGTTGCCGTGTGAACGACCACACTCGATATTTCAGAGATTGAGTAAAGTAATTAAGTTAGCTTCAAAGAGTAAGTAAATACGGACATGGTGTGCAAAAATATACTTTATTGTATTGTTAGACTTACTACATGTATACTTAATAAATAATTGAATTTTTTTCAAATTTTTTTTAACAATTACCGATTCTATTTATTTATAACTTGAAACGAAAGCAATTTATGAGAAGAAGTAAACTTTTATATATTTTTTGAATTATTTATATATCTTTAAAATGCCAAATAATGGCAACTATACAGAAAAATTCACCAAAAGTTATAAAACCATGAAAATCATATTTTTAAAAAGTAATTATTAATAAAATGATGAAATCATTGAATTTAGAAAAAAAAAAGATCCTAACATTTATTAGTAAAAAAGTAAGATATAATTAGGCAAACTATACAAAAAAAAAAACATAATTAGACTCCTCTATTATTTATAAATAACTTTGTAAAAATAGAAAGTCCTTTTGAAAATAGAAGATCATTGATTGATCCATAGTTAACCAAACTAATTGATCCTTAAATAACGAGTCCAAATCTTCTACCCCCTATTCTCTACCCCCTTCGGTGCCCCCTTGCTTATTTTCACTCAAATTTTAAATTTTCACAACTTATAACGCAACTTTATAAACTTTTATATTATATTGTATTCAAATTTTAAAACATTTGAACATAATATTGTTTTAGATAATTTTTTTAATATTCAATGTTTAATTTACACTAATTTATACATTTATTCCAAAATAAATTTTGTACGGATTTTCTTTTAAAAATAATTATTGGAATGCATTGATACATGTATTATAGTAATTGTACAATTTTTTTTAAGTTTTTTAGAATTTTTTTTTGGATAAAATAAGCAAGGGGGCACCGAAGGGATAGAGAATAGGGGATAGAAGATTTGGACTCATAAATAACGTAACTATACAATATACTAAGTAGCGTATTTTTTGTTATCATGTGGTCTGACACACCTTATTGTATTTCCTTCACTATAATAAAAGTTAAATGACAACAAAAACAAAATGGACTTTTCTAACTTTACTTTCTCTCCCTCGTTGCTCGTTATTTTTCAATCTCCTACTTATTAATCACTCTTCTAATAGCATCTATAGTATTATTATTATCTCTATTTTAAACTAAAATAGTTAATTAACAATGCATTTTTCTGCATTAGTTATGTTAAATCATGTATTATCTTTATTAATGTTAAAAAAGTTATTAAAGATAACAATATTTTTAAGGGTGTTAATTAATGATGTGGCAACATAAAATTAATTAAAACGTGAAATCTATTTCAACTAGTCCTATTTTAGTTCCTATATTAGTGGTGGTTTACAAAATGACTAATTAATGAGATTTCAATTAATAATTAATTTTAATTAACATTAGATAATTTTGTTAAGTTAATACACTAATGTGAATGTTAAATATAAGTTATATATGTGTCATTTAACATGCAATTAAACGATAATGTGTCAAAGTTAATATTGTTAAAATTAATACAAATATTGTGGATGGTCTAACATTTTTCAGCTTTTGGCTGACACTTGAAAGCAAGATACTTAGTTGATCATTAGTTATCCCAACTAATAAGTATAAATTAAATTTCAAGATAAATGACGATGCTGATTTTAAACACACTTACCATGTGAATAATCCCACTCAGTATTTTGGAGATCGAGTAACTTACCATGTGAACGACCCAACACTTTATTGATACTAAGATCGAGTAAAATAAGTTTATAAATAGATTTAAGAAGTAAATAAAAAGTTTAAAAAAGTGAAAGATTATTAATTGATCCAATTAGTTAACGAAACTAATTAATCCTTAATTAAAGAAAAACAAAACAAAGAGCGTATTGTTGTTATCCTGTGGAGTTGCACACATGATTGTATTTCCTTGTATAATAAAAATTAAATGAAACAACAAAAACAAAAATGGACTTGCTTTGTTTCCCCCACTGCTCGTTATTTTCTAAGTAACTACTTACCTATTAATTAATTATATTTATAATAATTACTCCTCCTCCCATAGTCCCATTTCCCCTTTTCTCTCTCTCTCTATCTATCTATCTATCTATATCTATCTCTCTAAATATAAATAATTATATATTAGTAGTAGTAGTAGTAGTATCAGAGTATTATAACAGTAGATCATGGTCCGGATCGTGACATCTGAAACGTACCGCAACGATCTAACCTAATAAACTATCTGACTGACATTAATCAATATATTAAATTAAAAGAAGATGTACAAAAACCAGCTACAAGAGGTGGCGCAAAGGAGCTGCTTTAATCTCCCTTCATACACTTGTACGCGTGAGGGTCCCGATCATGCTCCGAGGTTCAAAGCGGTTGTCAACTTCAACGGAGAGACCTTCGAGAGCCCTTCTTTCTGCACAACTTTAAGGCAGGCCGAACACTCCGCTGCTGAGGTCGCACTCAATGCACTTTCCGGAGGCGGCTCCCACTCCCTCGCTGCTCGATTACTTGTATGTTCTACTTTCATTGATTTACCAATATGCTCCTGTGTTTTTATTATTTTACGTAATTGCCCCTGTTTGACATATTTATTCTTTCTTTCTTTTTAGTCCTGTTGTTTTTAGTTTTGTTTGTATTGGTAATTATTAGTTCTGTGGTTTTTAGCCCCCTGATATTTCTAGTTTCTTTTGCTGAAATTCTACAATCGCACTTGTTTGGTTGCAGCTTATTAAGCTGTTTTTTGTGCTTGTTTGGTTGCAGCTTGTAAGCTGTTTTTTAGCTTAATTTCTGGAATTGGGCCTGTTTGGTTTCAGCTTATTTTTTGTGCTTTTTTGCTGAAATTCTGGAATTAGGCTTGTTTGGTTGCAGCTTATAAGCTCAAGGTTTCTGTTTCTTTTTTCCCTACATACATACGTACATATAACCTAGGGCTGCAATTGATTGATTTATTAATAAAAAGTAGTAACAAAAAAGAAAGAGGATGTACAAGAACCAGCTACAGGAGGTGGCGCAACGGAGTTGCTTTAATCTCCCTTCATACACATGTACGAGAGAGGGACCCGATCATGCTCCGAGCGTGAACTTCAACGGAGAGACCTTCAAGAGCCCCTCTTTCTGCACTACGCTTAGACAGGCTGAACACTCCGCTGCTGAGGTGGCGCTCAACGCGCTAGCCGGAGGCGGAGCACACTCCCTCGCTGCCCGATTACTGGTAGGTTGGGGACCAAATTGTTAAATTTTAAATGATGGGTACTAAATTGGTAAAACCCAATATATACATGCTTTCTTCCTCCTCTGGTTTTTGGGCCCCTGATGTTTCTAATTTCTTGCTTTTTAGTCCTGTTGTTTTGAGTTTTTGTATTTCTACTTTCTTTCTCTCTCTTTAGTTGTGTGGTTTTTAGGACCCTGATATTTCTACTTTCTTTCTTTTTTGTCCTGTTGTTTCTATTTTCTTTTTTTTAGTCCTATGGCTTTGAGTTTCGTTCAAATTGGTAAATATGCAATTATTTTGAGTTTTTTTGCTGAAATTCTACAATCGCACTTGTTTGGTTGCAGCTTATAAGCTATTTTTTGTGTTTTTTTTTTGCGGAATTCTGGACTTGGGCTTGTTAGGTTGCACAGCTTATAATCTCAAGGTTTCTGTTTCTTTTTTCTCTACATACATACATATAACATAGGGCTGCGATTGATTGATTTATTATTATTAATAAAAAGTAGTAACAAAAAAATAAAGAGATGTACAAGAACCAGCTACAGGAGGTGGTGCAACAAAGCTGTTTCAACCTCCCATCATACACGTGTACGCGTGAGGGACCCGATCACGTTCCAAGGTTCAAGGCTGCTGTAAACTTCAACAGAGAGACCTTAAAAAGCCCCTCTTTCTGCACCACTCTTAGGCAGGCCGAGCATTCCGCTGCTGAGGTGGCACCCAACGCTCTTGCCTGGGGGGGGGGGGGGGGCACTCCTTCGCCGCCCGATTACATGTACGTATATATTTATACATGTGTTTTGCCCCCATCCCCCCTGTAGTTTCGTTAATTTACGGAAATGTCCCTGTGTAACTTTGATGCTCAGATTGGGGGTTTTGTAAGTCAGTCCGAAATTATGTTATATATATGTATATGTATATGTATGTATGTATGTAGGGAAAAATGCCCTTTAGTACATATTTTGAGACTTGATTATTAAAAAACCTGGTTAAAATCTCTTTTAAAATTAGGTAAATTGCTCAATGATGCTGCTTATCTTTACTGCATCGTAGATTTAACTTTGATGCTCAAATTGGGGTACATTAAGTCCAAAATTATGTTATTGTTTCATTAATTTACCAAAATGTCCCTGTGTTTTCATAGTCTTACACGTTTGTGTGTGTATATATATACTAGTAATCGTTACTCACGCGTTGCGTGTGCGACGCGTGGTATATATATATATATGATCCGGGTAAATAAATTTTTAAAAAGTATATTCACTGAATGATTATATTAAATTAGAAATGGTGAGTAATATAATGTTTTTGTTATACAAAATACACGTAAAACGATTTTGTTTGGTATAGGATTATAATTGTTTTGAAAAGATAATGATTTTTGTGTGTTTTTTATATTTTCAATTGAATAAATGTAAATGATTAATTAGTAAAAAAGAGTGGGGGCATTTTTGGAAAAATGGCCAAAATTTGGCAGCCTCACTTTTTATTGGGTTGTGTGTGCGACGCGTGGTATATATATATATATATATATATATGATCCGAGTAAATTAATTTTTAAAAAGTATATTCATTGAATGATTATATTAAATTAGAAATGGTGAGTAATATAATGTTTTTGTTATACAAAATACACGTTAAACGATTTTGGTTGGTATAGGATTATAATTGTTTTGAAAGGATAATGATTTTTGTGTTTTTTTTATATTTTCAATTGAATAAATGTAAATAATTGATTAGTAAAAAAGAGTGGGGGCATTTTTGAAAAAAAGAGCCAAAATTTGGCAGCCTCGCTTTTTCTTGGGTTGGCTTATATATATAGTATGAAGTATGATATGATATGATATGATGTATAGTATGATATGATATGATGTGATGTATAGTATGATATGATATGATATGATGATATATGTATGTGGGGGAACTGTTATGTATGTATTTTGAGACTTAATTATTAAAAAACCCGATTTTAAAATACCTTTGAAAATTGGGTAAAAGGCTGAATGATGTTGCTTATCTTTTCTCTTTGTTGATTTAACTTTCTCTATATACAAAAATGCCACCATGAATTGCTAAAAGGCCCCTGATAATATTACAAAAAAAATGACCTACTAATTTATGGAAATGTCGCTATTGAATGTCTGGCCGTTGTACACCGTGACAGGATAGATTTTCAAAGTATTGGACATGATACGGAAAAGACACAACCTTTGAAATTTACATTTGTATTACTCCCATTTTATATATGTAAAAATGAAATCTATTAATCAAAACACACAAATATTATTTTATAATACCTTCTTTCTTTTAGGATACTCGTTTAAAATGCTAGACTTTGCACTTCTATGAATTTACTGAAATGCCCATATTATATGTATTGGTTATTATGTTGAGATGTCCCAAAACAAGTGTCCGTTTACCCAAAATAGGTACGAGAATATGATAAAATTACCATTTTGCCAACCTGAATATTATGAGAATAAAAGTTGGTAATGATTGTGACTTAGCGCATGTGGCCCTCGCTGATGGGTCTTACTTTCTCGGAGCTAAGATAATGGTATAAAAAATGCTTCCTGTCCCCGTAAGTTTCATAATTTACCTTAATGTACCTGTTAGTATATAAATGCCTCAACTGGATAAGCATGGCTATTAAATTACCAATTCTTCCAAAGAGCTTGTTTGCCACATAGTTTTGCTAAACCAGGAAAGTAAAACAGGATATGATTCTGTAAGCAGACCTAAATATGAGTGGAAATGGGACACGTCAATAAACTTATAACGGAGTGCAAAATATTACTGAAATTACTTGTTTATTTCGTGTTGATATAAATTACGCAATAAATTTATTCACAAATTGTAAATGTGTTATATTTTCTGAGATATAATTAAGAAAATAATTTATTGAAGTGTTATGTGTACATTTAAAAAGATGAAAAGCTTTGTTTCATCATATATTTATAGTTAATTTTTCATTTTATTAGTGGTAAGTATTGGTTAAACCATCTTTAAGTTTTATATACGTTTTCAAAAGATATTAATCAAGAGAACTCAAAGTTTTCTAATAGTTTCCAAACGTTTCCTCTTAGTTTCCAAGCTTCTGTTTTGCATCATACCCATTTCGGAAACGCGTTTTGTTTACCTCACTATTCCACGTTTCCTGGTAGCTATGGGTTGTGTCATGTTTTGTTATGAAAATGAGAGTCCGCTACGATACTCTGGTTAAATTTGGTTTCGTTCTGTTGGCTTTTCTGTCTGGGTGTTAAGTTGCTACAGATTTTACGTGTTAAGTACTGTCTATCTTAAGGGCTTGTTTGTAGCAGCTTCTAAATTCGGTTTATGTTTGGTTGTGAGGTGCAGTGGTGCACTGCATTTGTTTTGGTTTATGACTGACAAAAAACAAGAAGTTTTAAGCTGGATTAACACGTTTTCATCTGAGTCGTGCTTCAGTGAAAGAATTATTAAGTAGACATTTAGTAGCAAGCTTTGTTAAGCATATTATTTTCCCCCAAAAAAAGCTGTTTCAGATTTTTAAGCTAAAGGAAAGCTGACATACTTCATTGCAAATAAATAAAAGGACAGCTTCTTGTCGTGGATCTTCTAAGCTAGTTGTTTTCTTAAATATTGTATTAAGTAACTCTTTCATCACAGGCCTGATCGTTCCAAACGGGCTTCACTTCTACCACTTGTTCAGTTTTCCACCTGTAATCGGTTTTTGATAGTGTTGTGCTGTTTAAATTGTTCTAGCAATGATACAAAAAGTAATTTTGTGTTATTTGTTAATCATATGGGTTGCCTCCTATTCTCATATTGAAGTACTAAGGCTATGAATATTGCTCTATGAGCTAGTTATTAGTGTGTTGCGTTCTTCACAACAAATGCAAGGCTGAAACTACTTTAGCATAGATGGTTGTGAACAAATATAGGTAAATGTTTTACGCAGAAGAATAGTTGGATTGATGAGGAAAACTAAAGATAGGGCTTAAACCTTTTCTTTCCCTCAGCTATCTTTTAGCCCTTGTAAGAATGATTCAGAGCTGATCTGAAACGAGTCTATTATGAAGGAGAAAGAGAAGGAACAAAGAAACCATAAAATATCCTCAGCCATAGGGTGAATATTGTATCAGTGAACAGAGGTTCTGATTTCAGTTTCCCTCCATTTCTTACTCTTTCTTCTCCACAATTTTCTTTTACGCCCTTCCTTAGATGCTTACATCCAATCCTAATCTTTTCTCTTTACCTGACATCTCTTCTCAACTTGAGGAAAAAGATGCGCTGTGAGTGGATCATATGTTTGTAAACCTACATTTGGTAGAGCTTTACATAGTTAGGACTTAGGAGCACATGTAACTGATTTGTAAAGAAATGGGGAAACAAGCACCAACAGTTGTATGTTGGATTGCCATTCTTCATATTAAAGCTGAGAAGGAAAATCAGTTGGTGCTTATGTTATGGACCTAAAAGGTATGTAACAAAATTTCGAGATTATGGTACTCGAAAAATCACTTTGCTAATTAATGCAAAGAACCTTTAGAATTTCCGTCCTGCTTGTGTACAGAGATTTAATAAAAATACACAAAGACGAAACTTCTCACTTAACTCAAAACTTTACTGTAAGGAAACAATCAACCACTTACACAGATTGTATTACACATGTAATATTGGGAAACTACAATTACTGCCCATTAGGGTGTAACTACCTACAATTAGTGGGGCATCTTACGCGGATAGGCCTTTGGTACAAAGTTAGAACTGAAATGCTTTTAGCTTACAAAAGTTCCACTTTGTTTAATAGGAGTCAGTTGGGTGATGTTTTGGCTTTCTACATATGAACTGAGTGATATACTTTGACTACCATCATTGTTCCAGTTGTGTATAGTTATCTACTGCTGAAAGTATGGACATGCAGAAGATTTCACATGCATACACTAATATGGAATGACATTGCATTCATTAGTTCACGTATTTGTAAAAAGAATTCCTCATCAGGCAGTTATAAATGACAATTGTAGTTTTATAAATTTGTTTAGACCACTTAGATCACCGAGACCTGAACTTTGCACTTTCTCGGTTGTTGGTGAAATCAAGTTCACGCCTTTCCCACTATGCATAAATATTGTATGTCTACTCAATCTGCAAGTTAGTTCCATACTGGTTAAGGATCGGTATCTTATACTTCTGATCACTTGTTTATTTGCAACTTGTTACTCTAATGATTTCAGGAAGTAACAAGTTTACTATTTTGTATAATTTAATTTGACAGGATGAGACAGGGGTGTACAAAAATCTTCTGCAAGAGGTATCACAAAGAGTTGGAGCATCTTTGCCGATGTATAAAACATTTAGATCAGGACGTGGACACCATCTACCTGCCTTTACATGCATTGTTGAGTTGGCTGGTATCCGGTTTACCGGAGAGCCAGCCAAGAATAAGAAACAAGCTGAAAAAAATGCAGCAATGACGGCCTGGTTTTCTTTGAAGCAATGTAAGTCCTCTCTGTACTAGTTTCAGAAGTTACTCACAAAGGTGTTGGTTGGGTGTTTGGAGATCAGAATTGTCTGTATGGATATGAAAAAGATTCAAGGAACATTTCAAACAAGTTAATCTCTATTTACATCAAGCAATTCGCAGATTAACCCGTAGGGTTACTGGAAAATGAACCAGATAATAGAATTCTGATTTTGTGACCTAACCTAATAAGTTTTTTAATGTAATATGAGCCAAAAAAAATCCCTAGTTTGTAGTTATACAGGAAAAAATAAGACAGGTTGGGGACCAAAATCCAGAGTGTGGTATTACAGTGTATAAAGTAAACAAAATGCAATGTACAATTTTATTTTATTTTTGTAACAAATTAGTACACCAGCCTATGGTTTTTGGCTGTCAGGATGGCCCCTATCTAGCTGATGATTATTCAAGAAAGGGTGGAAAAAAACTTATTCTCTTTTTACATCAAGTAAAACCTTGATCATCTCCTAATATAACAGTACAGATTAAGTTCGTTTCCGATGTTCATGGGGAGACGCAACTGATTATCCAGATATTTCATATTCTTCAGAAAGACATTACTATATATAGCTTGTAGATTTTCATGTTTGTCTCAAACTTCTCCATTGCTGATACATAGCAAGAAGTTCTAATAAGTTATGTATCTCCAACTTTATGTAATGAAAACAAATTCTCTCATCCAATTTTATACACGAATATCGGGCGAATGAAGCTTGAAAAATAATATTACCAATCTTGGTTAAAATGTTTCATTAGAGATGTGTCAGAAAGACAAGTTTACTAATTCTGCAGACTTTGCATATTGTTAACACATTTGTGGAACTATTATCTCTGATTTTGGAAATTCTAGATTTTTATAACTGAATTTAATAGTAAACAAAAAGATGATTTTTGTTTTTTCTTTCTCATCTAGTTGTAAATATTCTTAGTCATGAGAAAAGCAAATAATATAAATCAACTTTCTTCCGTAGCCAGTGAATAATTAGCGTAACATTCATGAGCAGCAGTCAAGATTTTTACTTAATGTAACAATCTGATATGCCATCTAGAACTTCCTGAGAATGAAACAGACCTCATCAATCTTAGCAATGCTTACATAGAAATTTATGTAGAATTAACATGCTTTTTCATGTCTGCCCAGTGGTACAAAAATCCGAAAGTTCCTCATCAGAAAAACTGCACGGCGATGAGCAAGAACACGTCACCGTTGCTCGCTGTCTTCAGAATTTTCTCCGGAAAAAAGAAATATCATCATCAAAGCCATCGTTGCCATTCAAATTTCCCACTCATAGTCCCAGGGCAACAAGTCCGCAGCCACCTCCTGTTAAATGCTCAAAGATCCTTCCCCTTTTATACTCCAAAACAACTCATAACAGGCCCCTTACTTCATCTTTAAACAACATTCCAATGAGCTCTAACCCTATATCTCACACCTCAGATGACCAATCATCAAGTCCTAGGTTCTTGCGTCAGAATTTCTTTACAGCACCGCCATACATTCCAATGAGCCATTTTAGGCCACACCATGCAGTTGCACCACCTGTTACAATACGAAATGCAATACCCGTTTTCTCAGCACCGCCAATTCCACCACCACAAGCTCATTCTATGCAGATAAGAAGGCCACGACCTGTCTCTATTGCGCCACCTGTATGCTTGAGGCAGACGATTCCAGTCTTTGCTGCTCCACCGGTTCGTATAGAGGAGATGCCCGTTTCTAAGCCATCTTCCGTCCCACCAGACACCTCTTCAGTCCATATTGAGAATAGAGAGAAGTCTGAGGAGGAAGGAGATGACAAAGTGCTGGACGAGCTATTGAATTTCGTTGTGACGCGGGAACTGCTAGAGCTGAAGATTTGAAAAGTTGCAAGGAGAAAATTAAATAGCTGGTTTCTCTATTCTGGTTTTGTATTGAATCTTTTTATAATTCATGACGAACATGATTAGTAGGTTCTGTTTTGTTATTCGGCTGTGTATGTTTGTAGTGCTGCATGGCTCATCCTACTGCTCTAAAGGCTTGTTTGGTATCACTTTTTTTGAATTTAAAATCCTAGTTTGAAACTTGATGAGGGTATTTTTTACTAAAAGCTCGGAAAACCAAAAATCCACTTTGAAAAAGCTATACCAAACGAGCACGAGATTTGTTTAAGCGCTTGGCAATGTTTTATGAAATTGGTGTCATATCTGTAGTATGTTACTATGTTTTGGCTTTTGTTTCCTGCATACGAAAACTGTTTAGTAATATATATGTAGATGAGATGTGAATTTGCTCGCTATTGCACCATGTGCCATGATGTACTGTGGCGTGACCTTTCGCCACATGTGAGAGAGATCATGGTTTAATTAGTTATTGTATTTCTCACAATGGATAATTGGTTTATGGATTGGATGCATGATCAGTTTTTAGTAATGCTAAATTTGAAGTAATTGTGTATATACCGGTGTTTTAAAAAGCCCGTTTCGAAGTGCTATTATCCTAATATGGTGCTTACTGATTTTTATTTTTTTGCACACGCTATTCGCTATATTGTTGGTAAAGCGCTGTTAGTGCGCCTTTTGCGCTTATATCATGTTTTTCTGCTATTTAGGCTAAAAAAAGCGCTTTTTGGGAGTTGTATTGTAAATTTTATTTTATTTTTATAAAAAAAATACAAAAATGACCCGCTTTAGGGTAAGTAATTTTATGAAAAACATAATTTCAAACAAATTCTATTATCTAATCTAATGATCTTAATCACTTATTTTGACGACCTACAAAAAATGAAATTTTAAGTAGTGGAAGACTTGAAATTAGTTTGTGTTTATGCTATTTATGAATTATTTCACTTTTCCTCATAAAGAAAATTGTAAAATGACATTTTAAAAATATATTTCAAACATGTTTTTTTCCTATATATTTCAAACATGTATATTTTTCTATTGTAAAATTTTACGATTTACACTCCAAAGCTACTCTATTAGCGCTTTTAACGTATGTCTCATAAAAAATAAAAACGATTTGGTGAATTTAGCAATTTTTAAAACACGGGTATATACACAGTAGTAAACTAGAATTATTAGGATGACAGTTCAATTCGATATTGCTTCTATTGATACTGATAAAAACACTAAGCAAATAGATTCACCAGCTTGATTGTTATTGAAGAAGAAACACAAAGGGTGTTGTATTTTGCCAGCTACCACATATGCTAGCTATCGCCGTCGGACCCCTTCACGAGTGACCAAGAATAACTTATTGTCGTTGCCTGGTTGGTCTAACTGTAACTGCCACTATAACAAGGTATACAATAATATTCTTGTTATGAACAATAGCTTTTCTTGAAAACAGAAAATTACTACTTAACGAGAATCAACAATTTATCAACAACTTAACGAGAATCAACAATTTCTTGAAAGAATATCACAACAGAACTTTTTCTTCCAGCAAAAGCAAAACAAGCACGATACCAGATGTCATGACAAGTAAAGGTAAAAAAAACATCGTCACCGCCAACAAATAAACAATCATTTACTGCGTATGGAGATTTAAATATTTCTTTTACTGATTCAGCCACTTAACTCGAAAGAGTATCTCCTCTGTCCTTATATTAATCTTAGAATAACCAAATTGGAGACTATAACTTTTAGTGTCAGATGTTAGTGAGAGGTTACAGAATGAATGAAAATAATGCTCCATTGCACTTAGCTAGTGTGCTTATGTGGTACCAATAAAAGTGTCATAACTGCAGCAATGGTTTTGACGAGTTTATGTGTGGCTTCATTCATTATATATTTCTTCATTTATTATACCAATTGAGAATAGTTGTGTATATTTAATTCACATTTATTCAAAACAATAAAAAAGTAACCCAAACAATAACAATATTTATTAAATGTAGAGAGACCAATGTAGAATTTAAGTACTAGCCAAAACTAATGTGTGTATTTGTCATATAACTTGTGCTTTTTTGCTTATGTGGCTAGCTAAAACTAATGAGCACAATGTGGACGCTCTTAGTCATGTAGATGTTTACCTTGAATGATTTTATTATAATTCTCCATATTAGCTCGATAGCCGAGAAAGTAAGCGCAATAAGGACAACAAACGTCGAAACCACGACCAGATGGAATCTTATGTGTTATACTCGGCCCAGGAATTTTAGCACAAGAAACTTCTCCTGAAACATCCGGCACATGTTTAACACCGGGTAGTTCTAGTACATTTTTATTCTTTACATGTAAACCCTTGCGAACAAAGTTACATTAACTAGCACAAAGACGGTCGGTTTCGATGGGTTAAGAGAATAGACGTTGTGTAACACGTCGGGTGCGATCATACCAACACTAATGCATCGGATTCTATCAGAACTCCGCAGTAAAATGTGTTTGACGGCCCCATCACTAACGAGGCATGCTAGAGCAAAGAATTGATTTATATATCAATCTACATACCTACATACTTTAAAACATGGACCCCATATTTATTTGTTAAATAAATAATACTACACTTTTGATCTTTCAATCAATTGGAAAGAAACACCTAGGTAAATCTGTAGGTCAATCTGCTATCGTATATCATTTCTCATCAGTAATTGGCGCCTGTGGCGGAATACAATTATAACACTCGCCCTTCCTTTGAAACTTATCTTGCCCTCAATGTCCTTTTTTGGCACGATCTTCTTCTCTCCATGTGCTTTCCATACGCGATATAGCATTTATGTACAACGATGTAGGACCAAAACGACTCTTCTTCTATAGAAGTCGTCTCTGAATTGAGTGATGTAAGTTGCAGAATGTACATACACGTCCCTCCTATATTTATGAAAAACAGGTTTCACATATGACAACGTTTTCCATGGTAAAAATCAAAATATTGCTCAACACCTTTCATAACATTGAGTTTATATAGCAGTCAACAACTATGACAGTTGATTCGGATTTGGTAATCTTTGTTGGTGCTCATTATGGTTCTTCACAACACAGATTGAACTCGTCGTGATCTGCCATTGGCCCATTGTATGTGTTCGCTAAAATTGTTCAAGTGGTTATATATAGCTTGGATTCAAATATGGTTTCTAACAAATAGGTTTGGGACAATTGTTATCGATAGTTATCGAGTTCATATATCCTGGATCCGCCCCTTATTATTTATAAGTAGGGGTGGGTTAGGATCGGTACCCGACCCGTAAACATCCAATCCGTATCCCGACCCGATTATTCTTGAAAGTGAAAAAAAAATTCCGATCACAACCCGACAAAAGTCGAGACCCGACTTTTTCGGTACCCGAATTTTCGGGATCTCGTCGGGTCGGGATAGGTTTATCCCGAATCTCCCGACATATCTTTTTTATTTTATGAAAATGTTATTTTTTATTAACAATTTTCATTTGAAAAGTTTATAATTATGAAATTATAATTAATATATAAAACAAAAAGGATTGCAACGCATATAATAGAGTGTTTACATTACAGCTTAGAGGTATAAGGTACAAAGTTCGATTCTCATAACTTGCATTTAATATAAATTAATTGATATTTTAGTGTTGAAATAAAAAATATCATGTTATATAATATAAAATATAAAATTAATTAAAAAATTAGGGACGGATCGGAACATGGGTTGGGTCGGGATTTTCGGATTTTTCCCCAACTAATTATAAGTTATCAAAGCCAGGACGCACCTAAAGAGCCAAAACACCGGGACAAGCCTTCCAAAACTGTAACAATGTTTTAGTAGAGATATAAAGCATAGAAAATTAATTTTATATTAACAAATAGAATGGCTTAAAATGGCTGTTCCTCTGGTCTCTGTCAAACATTTTCAGAACATGATTTTTTTTTTTAATCTTGGAACACCGGTGGGGTGAAAACCAGTTCTTTTAATATGTAGGTAATGGACACCCTATTTCATTTTATTGAAATCTTTTGAAACTAAAAGAATAATTGTTTTATTACCAATTAAAAAAAAGTCAACGAACACTTTTTATTTCTCTAAAAACTTCGCTAAAGTTCTTCTGAATGCTAATTTGAGTACTTTCTCATTCCAACTTAAATTTTCAAACATAGAAATAAAATTAGGAAATAATTAACATTTTAATAATGCACCTAATTTCTTGCCCATCAGATGAACATATATAATAGCTAGTAAGATAAGCTAGCAAGTCATCTTCTTTATATATTGATAAAATTCATATTTTTCACTATATATTTAGGTTAAAATATTCTATTGTATAAATATATATATATATATATATATATAGTTGCCCATATTATAATAAAAAAAGGTAGGCTTGGTTATTTTTGACCCTATTTCAGTTTCTTTTTAATTCTGTTGGTGCTGCCTGGCGCGTAGCTAGAAATATAGAATTATTCGAACAAGTTGGCAAATGTGGTTTGGTAATAAATCAACATTTTTTTATTGTTATTTATGCATTTGATTACGAACACAAATTATTATTCTAGTAATTGTTTGGTTTTTTAAAAATAGTCACCCATTTGATAATTTTCTATAACTTATTGTTGCAAAAATCTTCCCTTGCCTAGGCGTTACTCAGTTTCTTACTCAGTTTCCATATAATTATTGAGTTTATTATCAAAGAACGAAAAGTTTCTCATAGGGATCGATCACATAAGTAGATTTTGAGTTGCCTTGTAAGCAAAAGGAATATTTTTTTACGATATTACATATTGACCAAATGGGTGATGTTTCTTCTAAAGTAAATGAATTTTAAGGCTGATGTGATTTTGTAAAATATTGATCAAGTTTGTTTTTCATTGTTAATTATTTAAATTAATCATTATAATTTCTAATTTCTTTTAGACTTGCGTGGTTGCATGGGTTCCTTTTTGCTGAGTTTTGTTAGAATTATTTCCCCAAAACAGGTTTTGTCCAACTTTGTGGACCGGTTTGGATGTGTTAACCTACACAAGATGGTCCGTAAGTAAAAGATATGGAAGTATATCCGCGGTTTAAATAAAGTTATTGGTTAAATAAATTATTGGAAAAGTTTTATGATATTACTTATAAACTAAAGGAACATGAGTTAATTATTACTCATTAAATGTTTCACGTTGATTGAACGTGAAAGAATGAACGACACTTCCCTTCTCAATAGATGATACTCATCTCTCTTCCTATTAAGAAAACCACACACCCCTCCATCAATAAATTAACATAAAACCTAAGTGTAGGGTTTTGGAAGAAAGGGAGAGAAATAAAATATATATTTATCAAGTCTCATTAATAATTCATCTACCGTAATGATTAGTCATGACACAGGATAAGTCACTAACCCATCTTATTATTTTTGTGAAAATCATGAACTTTAACGATTTTTAATCTCTAGTTTGTTTTAGAGTAATTACGATTTTGTTTAGATATGGTATCAGAGCATTGGATTACAAAATTATAATTTTTCAATTTTATTAAATCATTATGAAACCTAATTAACTCCACTGCAATTTATAAAATTTGTACAATTCATGTTTTTGATTTAAGAACGTTAGTTTTGAAAACCATTTATGCTGAATATAAGGATTTGGATGACACACGTACATGTCATCTTTTGGTTTTTAATGACTTGTGTCGTATATAGTTTCACGTGTGTATGTATGCATAATGATTCTTTGTTCAGAAGTCAAACATGTTAAAGGACCGTGTATGTTCACATTGACGGTATATGTGTGTATATTAAGTATTTTGTCGGTAGAATGTTTGGTGTTTCTATATAACTTATTCAAAGAGTATTGAAAACTGTTTAAGTATGATTAGTGACATAACAATCAAGTAATAATGTCCAGATGTCGATACCAATTTGAAGGCAGTATGTTTAATTTTTGGAATTTGAGAAAGTTTTAGTATTGAAACTTGTTACTAACCTAATACAAATTGTTTGTTACATATGTCCAGTAGTATATGATTTTTTCAGAAATTTTGAACAAACAAATTGAAATTACTTTTGTTTTCCAATAGCATGTATGTTCTGGGCATGTAATGTCAAGTGACTTTGTTATGAACAATGCACGTATTGTTGGAAAAATGATTGGAAAAACATGTATTTTATACATGGTTGTTCCAAGTGGTCAGGGACCATCTTTGAGTCATTATTCAATGCGACAAATCAGATTTTCTGAAGCCGTACTCAAAGCGTTTGAGTAGCTCGTACGACGAGCTTCGCAACGGTATATCGCATGACCTATTCGGAGGAAGGGTGTGAATGATAATTGGACTCGAAGGTTGGTACTCGAAAGAGGGAAAAAACGAAATCTGAAAAATGGAATAGAAAGTGGGATTAAACCATGAGGGTTATCCCACATTGTAAAATCAAGAGTGATTTTTACACTATATATACAAGTACATCCCATGTAGTTGTTAAACTAACAAAGTCCACATACCCATGAGTGGGTTAGTGTGTACCACACGCGCGCGCTCGCTCCGGTCTCGGGATGCGGGATGCAGGCCGCGGGATGCGGGATTTGGGATTTGGGTCTTGGGTCTTGGGTCTTGGGTCTTGTACTAAACTAAAAAAAGGACTTTTGCATATTTGCAAGAGCAGTCCCTAGAGTTCCAGAAAGTTTGAAACTCTAGCAGTAATGGAGGCGGATTCTGGGGATGTAACTCCCAGAATTAAATGACCACATTAATTATGCGGTTTCAGAATTCCTCCATAAAGAGGCAGCCTTCCCCTCACATTCCAATACACGAAAATCATCTCTCTTCTCTCTAAACAGCATAATTTTTTCCATAGCATTTAGAACCAGAGAGAACCACCTACCAACAACTGGACCTTGACTCGTCGCCAGTTTCCGGCGAGTCATCCGAGACGTTGTACCTTGGGATCGAAGCGTCAATGCAACCAGAAACATCAAGGTGGTCGGGCGAATATCGGTTAAGGGCATACTGTTAAACAGTAGCCTCGTCTTTTCAATTCTGTCCATTTTTTAATTCTGTCCATTTTCAATTCTGTTATTTAATTTCCGCAATTTACTTTTCTGTATTTTAATTTACTGTACTTAGCTGTAGCTTTTCTATTCTGTTTGTACCTTTCTGTAATTTCTTTAAAGTTCTGTTGTTTGCTGTAATTACTATTCTGTAATTTAATTCAGTAATTAGAATAGTTTCAATTCAGTCATGTACTTTCAATTTCAATCAGAACAGTCCGGCTGTTAAGTTCATACTTTCCAGCCTGGCAGTTTCTATTTAGTGAAATTCAGTACATCAGATTATTAATTGATAATAATCTGATAACGTTTGCTTTAATTACGTTTCAGTACCTACATGTTGTAATCATTAATTTTTGTACCAATTCGAAATTAATAAAGATTACACTGGTTTTGTTTATTTCTTTTTAGTCCTTTTATTATTGTTAAATTGTTATTTCGTACACGGAAACCAACAATCTTAACCGATAGTCTGTTGTTTCTTTCGTGTATTAATTAATACAATTTTAATTATTTGTTTTAAAAAAAGGAATAATGTTTTTTTGTTTTCAATTCTTGTGACGACCCAGATTTCCGGGAAGGAAATTCTGTGGTCCGATGTTGTGCGTCAGTCCCACATCGCCCAGATATGAGAGTACTCGTGTGGTATATGAGCTTAAAGATCCATTTCATATCAACAAGGCCTTTTAAAGCCGTGCGGCACAATAACGAGGACGGAACTCCACGGTTAAGCGTGCTTAACCTGGAGTAGTACCAGGATGGGTGACCCCCCTGGGAAGTTGTGCCAAAGCGGACAATATTGTTGATACGGGCGTGGCGGTTTGGTCCGTAGGACCGGGTCGTTACAGATGGTATCAGAGCCTCTATCTGGCCGGAAATGTGGGGACTAGCACGTGTGTGTGAGCCCCTGATGGACGACGTGCCCGACGAGGACGTCGTGCCTAAAGGGAGGGTGATTGTGACGACCCAGATTTCCGGGAAGGAAATTCTGTGGTCCAATGTTGTGCGTCAGTCCCACATCGCCCAGATATGAGAGTACTCGTGTGGTATATGAGCTTAAAGATCCATTTCATATCAACAAGGTCTTTTAAAGCCGTGCGGCACAATAGCGAGGACGGAACTCCACGGTTAAGCGTGCTTAACCTGGAGTAGTACCAGGATGGGTGACCCCCCTGAGAAGTTGTGCCAAAGCGGACAATATTGTTGATACGGGCGTGGTGGTTCGGTCCGTAGGACCGGGTCGTTACAATTCTAAATTATATTAGAAATTGAATTACAAAGAAAAATTCCAAACTGTTTTAATTTTGTTTTTGAATCTTGTTGATACAAACCGTATTGGTATTCAATAAGGATCATTTAATCCTTTTAATATCAATCGTATTGATATTCAAAAGGATAAAAAGTTTTATTTTATTGTTTGATTATAATTCTTTTACAAACCCAAATATCAGTTTTAGAGTTTTGTTTATAGAATTTTTTGTACACGTATCTCATACGTTTTGTGTTGTCGTTTCAGATGACAAACACGTCGCCTATTCAGTTGCCTATCGGAAGTGAGCATGACCCAGTGGTTGGTGGAAATGTCCATAACACTGGGGGCGATGCGAATGTGGGGGCTAACGCCGATGACGTAGCTGCAGCGGCTGAGGCCGCCGCGGCTACGGCCAAAGTTGAGGCTGCGGCCGAAGCAGCGGCTACGGCCAAGGCCGCGGCCAAGGCTGCGGCCAAAGGCAAGGCACCGATGTATTCGGTTGTGCCTACTTTGCCAACTTCTCATCTGGAGAAACCGGAAAAGTTCAGGGGAGACAACTTTAAACGTTGGCAGCAAAAGATGCTGTTTTATCTCACGAACCTGAAGAGCCTCGACGCAGCAAAAGAGCAAGGAAGGAAACTTCCTTTGGACCTGATTTCCTAACCTTCATGATTGAAGGCGAACCGGTGACATATAAACAAGCTATGTCAACACCGGATTCCCAATATTGGGAAGAAGCTATTCAAAATGAGATTGAATCAATCATGCAAAACCACACTTGGGAACTAGTGGATCTTCCGACAGGATGTAAGCCCCTAGGTCACAAGTGGATCTTCAAGAGGAAGTTAAGGGTTGACGGCACGATTGAGAAATACAAGGAGAGACTTGTAGTAAAAGGCTTCAGGCAAACTGAAGGTGTCAATTATTTTGACACGTATGCTCCTGTTTCCAGGAAAACGTCTATCTGAATCGTCATTGCTCTCGCAGCTTTGTTTGATATGGAAATACATCAAATGGATGTAAAGACGGCGTTTCTAAATGGAGAACTAGAAGAAGAGATTTACATGGAACAACCGGAAGGGTTTGTAGTTCCTGGTAAAGAGCACCAAGTGTGCAAACTTGTAAAGTCTCTATATGGACTCAAACAAGCGCCAAAGCAATGGCACGAGAAGTTTGATAGAATTATGCTATCAAACGGTTTTCGCATTAATGAGTGAGATAAATGTGTCTACTCTAAAGGAAGTGGAAGAGAATATGTAGTAGTCTGTCTCTATGTTGATGACATGATTATAATTGGGAGTACTGATAGAATTAGCTCCACAAAAAAAAATGTTGTCACAACACTTCGACATGAAGGATCTTGGTATAGGTGATGTAATACTTGGTATGAAGATTACCAAAACATCATAGCGGTATGCCTTGTCTCAAGGTCATTATGTTAAACAAGTTTTAGACAAGTTTAACAAGGGCAGTAAGGCGATGTCTAGATCCCCAATTGAGTTCAACTGTAACCTGAAAAAGAATTTCTGTAAGAGTGTGAATCAATTGGAGTTCTCTCGAGTCATAGGCAGTCTCATGTATATAATGAATTGCACTAGACCAAACATAGCAAACTCAGTGGGTAGACTGAGCAGGTACACCAACAATCCGAATGAGGAACACTGGAAGGCCATAATGAAAATTCTTAGATATATGAGGTATTCAGTCGATTACGAGCTGCACTACACCAGATATCCAGCGGTACTGGAAGGGTATTCAGATGCCAACTGGATATCAGACTCCAATAGCACAAGGTCCACGAGTGGATATGTGTTTATAATGGGAGGAGCTGATGTGTCTTGGAGATCCTCGAAACAGACGTGTATTGCAAGGTCAACTATGAAATCTGAATTCATAGCGTTAGACTTAGCAACCGAAGAGGCAGGCTGGATGAGAAGTCTTTTGGAAGGAATTCCAATGTGGCCAAAACCTGCTCCCGCAATAAGCATGCATTGTGATAGTCAATCAGCTATTGCGCGGGCTCAGGATCATATATATAATGGAAAGTCTCGACATATACGTCGGAGACATAAATCCGTAAGGGAACTGTTATCCAACGGTGTGGTATCCTTAGATTTTTTGAGATCAAAGGAAAACATAACGGATCCATTAACAAAAGGCTTGACTCAAGTGGGAGTCGAGACGTCATCAAACGGAATGGGATTAAAGCCCATTAAATTGGTGGCCCCCACATAGGAAACCCAACCTAAAACGGAATATTTCCTGATAGATTCAATATGGATTCTATATGGATCAACCATTCTTCCGCATCCTCCAGAGTTGTGTTTCCAAGAAAGGTTGGAGGGTTCAACCTCATGAAAGACTCGTGCAACTTTGAAAGGGTGCCACCCGCCGGAGTAGTATGCCTTGTGAAGAAACGCAACATGGCATTTTCCACCTCGTTTGCCATGTCAACTCGTGGCGAGTCTAACCCTTGTTCAAAAGTCACACCTCGATTTACACTACTAACCGAAAGGGTCATTATACAAGTGAATGCACTCATTCAACCACAAAATGTTATCGATGTGGAAAGGATGGTCACATGGCTCGTCAGTGTACAATGATGCCAGATGCTTTGACGCTTGATAGGGGAAACGTACAAGCAAGAGGAACCAACACAGTTGTTGGAGCACGCGCACCTGCAAGAGTCTATAATATGAATCGCTTGGATGTTCATGCTGCTTCTGATGTTGTTACTGGTACGATTAGCCTATATAATCATTATGTTTATGCATTAATTGATCCTGGTTCTACCCATTCATTTATATCCACTACATTAGTTTCATCAATTCTTGTCGGTTCAGACATATATCCCATGCTCCATTTGGACACATATCGAATTCTCTATGAAGCTTTTAGTGGACAGATGTCCTAAAAACAAAATTCAGCACATTTAATGCAATGGGGTATGACTTTTTTGCGACTATGTCCACCTGGAGTGGGGTGTGACGTGTCTACCTAGAGTGAGGTATGACCTTTTTCGCGACGTTTGATCCGCCTAGAGTGGGGCGTGACTTTTGGTACCACGTGTAATGGGATAGACCTTACACAACCAACTTGGGCTCAAGGACATGACACTTATGCATTATTGGTAAAATAATTATGAGCATGCATCATATTGATTATATATTTTACTCGTTATTTGCCTAACCATCTTTTTTGCATGAAGTATGCAGTTACGGTTTGTACTCACATATTATACTTTATTATAGTCTCTTTAAGTTAGTAGTCCTACTGAGTATCTTCAAGGAAATACTTATCCCGTTGCTTATATAATTTCATTTCAGATATCGGTAGCGACGAAGCAAATCTAGCAGGGGTCAAGGAACGGGGACATTAAGTTTTTTTTTACTTGTTTATGAAAGAAACACTTGTAAAATAATTTCCAAATAAAGTTTCTACTTCCTGGTTTGAAATAAAGATATGTATTTCACTATATTATTTGCGAAAAGAATGAAGTTTGTTTATTCGTATCCAACTTTTATTACAACTCTCTATTTCATTAATTTAGAATAAAGTTCTGTTATCATTAATTAGAAATAAATAAGTGTTCCTTACAAGGTCAAATATGGACAACAACTAAAGGGTCTAGTACGTGGGTAGAGAGGGCACTGTGCGGGTGCCATTCTGGGATACACAAAGTTTGATGGTTCAAAACTTTATAGCTACCTAATAACAGTATTCTGGGTGGTACTCCGCTACGGCAGGTTCAAGGCGCGCGCTACCTGACCTTAGGCAGTGAACTTTTGCGGTTCTCTTGATTTGCATTTAGGACATGGCTTTTCCATCCAATTGCATTCATGTGGGGGATTGTTGGAAAAATGATTGGAAAAACATGTATTTTATACATGGTTGTTCCAAGTGGTCAGGGACCATCTTTGAGTCATTATTCGATGCGACAAATCAGATTTTCTGAAGCCGTACTCAAAGCGTTTGAGTAGCTCGTACGACGAGCTTCGCAACGATATATCGCATGACCTATTCGGAGGAAGGTTGTGAATGATAATTGGACTCGAAAGGTGGTACTCGAAAGAGGAAATAAAACCAAATCTGGAAAATGGAAAAGAAAGTGGGATTAAACCACGAGGGTTATCCCACATTGTAAAATCAAGAGTGATTTTTACACTATTATACAAGTCCATCCCATGTAGTTGTTAAACTAATCAAGTCCACATACCCATGAGTGGGTCAGTGTGTACCACACACGCGCGTGCTCGCTCGGGTCTCGGGACTCGGGTTACGGGCCGCGGGATTTGGGATTTGGGGAATGTCTCGGGTCTTGGGTCTTGGGTCTTGTACTAAACTGAAAAAGGGACTTTTGCATATTTGCAAGAGCAGTCCCTAGAGTTCCAGAAAGTTTGAAACTCCAGCAGTAATGGAGGCGGATTCTAGGGATGTAACTCCCAGAATTAAATGACCACATTAATTCTGCGGTTTCAGAATTCCTCCATAAAGAGGCAGCCTCCCCCTCACATTCCAATACACGAAAATCATCTCTCTTCTCTCTAAACAGCATAATTTTTTCCATAGCATTTAGAACCAGAGAGAACCACCCACCAACAGCTCGACCATGACTCGTCGCCAGTTTCCGGCGAGTCATCCGAGACGTTGTACCTTGGGATCGAAGCGCCAACGCAACCAGAAACATCAAGGTGGTTGGGCGAATATCGGTTAAGGGCATACTGTTAAACAGTAGCCTCGTCTTTTCAATTCTGTCCATTTTTTAATTCTGTCCATTTTCAATTCTGTTATTTAATTTCCGCAATTTACTTTTCTGTATTTTAATTTACTGTACTTAGCTGTAGCTTTTCTATTCTGTTTGTACCTTTCTGTAATTTCTTTAAAGTTCTGTTGTTTGCTGTAATTACTATTCTGTAATTTAATTCAGTAATTAGAATAGTTTCAATTCAGTCATGTACTTTCAATTTCAATCAGAACAGTCCGGCTGTTAAGTTCATACTTTCCAGTCCGGCAGTTTCTATTTAGTGCAATTCAGTACATCAGATTATTAATTGATAATAATCTGATAACGTTTGCTTTAATTACGTTTCAGTAACTACATGTAATCATTAATTTCTGTACCAATTCGAAACCAACACGTATATACAGAAAAAGTATTTGCCTCATTGTTATAGACTAATGTTTAGTACACCTCATGATCTTTGTTTTATTAGGAACGTAAATACTTACTTATCAATAAAATGTGTCGTGTAAAAGACAGTATTACGTACACATTAGGCATGTACTATAAGAACTAATATTTGATTACTTATGTACTTATGTATAAATGCAAATCAAAGACATTTGTAAATATCTTCGTACAGTGTAGGAAGTATGCTTAAAAAAGTTGATTCATTTGAACAAACATAAAAACACAATTGAAGATACTGTATTTTTTTTTCTACTATATAATGAAGAACTATCTTTAGTTAGATATAACATATGTAATTTTGTATGTATGGTAGATACATGTTTATGCAATAAAAATGTCTCAAATAACACTGAGGGCCTGTAATTTGTGAATGTAAGTAATATATATGTATATGGCTCGTGATGGTAGAATAATAATATATATACATTTATATTTTGATTGCCCGTATGTTTAGGAATATTAAATTGCATATTTGCATGATCATTATTTGTCATTATGGTTTGACAACTACACTATATTTGTGAATATGTTTGACACTATATTGGTGAATATGTTTGATGGCCTAATTTTGTGAAACTTATTTTTTATTATAAGTTATTTTCAAAAATGTAACTTAGGTCATGTATGTTGTATTTTAGTGCTTATGATGTGAAAATATAAAGGATGGAATTTTCCAATATTTTACAACACTAAAAGTGTAAATTAAGATTTGTTTACAGTTTACTGTTTACTTTATATTTGAATACGGGTCAAAACTGTGAAATTAAGTTATAGCTAGAAATATATATATATATATATATATATATATATATATATATATATATATATATATATATATATATACTATAAAGAATAGTTTATATAATTTTTTTAATGGTAGTATGATTATGGTTTTCAAAAATTTCTACTAATATTCTCCCGTATGTTTGCGTATGCAATTTAAGAAATTTTAATAATTTTAATTTTGTATTGTTAGTCACCAAAGTTGTCAATATAAAAGTTTAAATGATTTAGGTTATGTAAATTGTTAAAATGTTGATACTTATAATCACCTAAAGGTGAATTAATCATCTTATAAGTAATGACTATAATCGTTGGTATATTTTATATTCTTTTAGTTATATTTTTATATCCAAAGATATTAAATGTTTCTAAGTAGAGTATACATATGATTGTCAAGATATTGATTATTTTAGCATCATTATAATTTATGTAGCATATTTTTGTATCACCCAAATGAGAACATTTCTTTACATTTTATGTTATTTGAATCTACTTTATGTTTATGTCATAAATAAATTTTGCAGTATATGTTCATGTTGCTCTTCATTCGCACGCTTTGTTTGTTTCTCAGTATAATGGGCATAACTTCCTTGAGTGGCGTGAACAAATCGAATTTCATTTAGGTGTATTGAATTTAGATTTGGCGCTTTAATCAGTACTGATGCTTAGCACTGATGAGAAAAGGTATTTCCATTACGTTTGAGAAAAATCAAACAAACGTAGTATAATGTTCATGTAAATGAGTATAGCGAGTAACATTAAGTTCTCTTCCGAAGAATGATTCTACTAAAGAATTTATGAAGTCTGTGGATATTATTTTAAATTTGCTAATGAATGTTTTAGTTTGTTTAAACAATAATATTTTATTAGTTTTGAAGTTTTATGTGATGGTTTATACAAATTAAAACTCGATAACGTTTTTGATGATATTATTTTGACCGTGCATCATAATGGTGGAACTAAATGTGGTTTAATGAATGAAAATTCAGCTTACTTGTGGCATAAATGTTTGGGTTATATATCCAAACAAAGAATGCCGAGATTGGTAAAGAATTAAATTTTGCCGACTTGGACTTTTCTGATTATGATATTTGTGTGGAATGTATTAAAGGAAAATACACAAAAAGAAAGGAGCCACAAGAAGTACCCAACTTCTTGAAATTATACACACCGATATTTGTTGGATTTTGATGTTTCATCTTTTGGTGGGAAAACATATTTTATCACTTTTATTGATTATTTTTCACGTTATGGTTATATCTATTTATTGTATAAAAAATCTCCATCAATGGATTCAATTGGAATATTTATTACTGAGGTTGAAAGGTAATTAGATAGAAAAGTTAAAATTATGAGATCGGATAGAGATGGTGAATATTATGGAATATATAATGAAAGTGGACCATGTCCCAGCCTGTTCTCTAAATTTCTCGAAAAGTGTGGCATATGTGCTCAACATATTATGCCGGGTACACCATTACGAAATGATGTAGCCGAAATGTATAATCGTAGTTTATTGGATATGGTTAGGAGTATGTTATGTAATTCATCTTTACCTATTTCATTATGGATGCATGCCTTGAAAACTGTCATGTATTTGTTAAACAAGGTTTCTAGTGAACTTGTATGTTAGGTCATAGATCCGAGATTCTAATGATATATTATTTGTCATCATATTGGTAAAAATAGTTTGACATCTTCATAACAAACTCTCATTTATTGTATAAATATTTTAGTTCAAATTGTGCAGTCAGTTGCAACCGAGACAGCAACTAATTATACTGGACAGATTCTGTAACATTCGGTTAAAGAGATTTAATGATATAAAAAACATGGAGATCCAATTGAGATGATCTAGAGAAATCTCTGAATGATAGAAAAAAGATATTGAATATCTTTATTTATTGGAATAGAAGACTTAAAAAATATACAAGTAACACTCTTTGTCAAGTAAGGAAACAATATAAAATGAAAGATTTTTGGAGATAAATAAGAATATATCTTGAAGATAAATAAAGTAAAGATATTTATAATTTTGAATTAAACAAGATCTGATCTGTTAGAAATCAAACACTAATTAATTATAAGATATATATTTGAAGATCTCCAAGTCAAGGAAGGAAAGAAAATAAAGAAAATACTTCCTATTTGATTATACTTATGTTCTTTTGTAAAATCTATATATAAAGCCTATTAGCGTTTGATATTTTGTGTGTTGAATACAATATAGATATACTGATATTATAGATCAACAACACATGTTGTACATGAGAGATAAACAAACTTAAAAAGATCGTTGTGGGATGCCATTAGAGATGGTAAGATAGGTATATACGTGAGGGAGTCATGGTATTGCAAGTATTAAGTCTTATCATCGTTCCTTTCAATATCAATAAATTATTGAGTGAGGGCTGCAGAGATATAAACAAGGTGATCATGTCGAACTCCGTAATCAAACATCTCGTGTTCAATATTTTTTATTAACTTCATTATATTCATTAGTTGCAACTGTGGTTACAACTGAAAACGCGTAACAGCGCTCAGAACTTCGAGCATATGTTTTTCCATTGTTCCTAAAACTCCTTTTGAGTTATGGACTAGTGTTAAACCTAGTTTAAGCCACTTGCATGCTTGGGGTTGCCCGACAAAATTAAGTATTTATAATCCAAATGAAAAGAAATTGGATTCAAGAACAATCAATGGTTATTCCATTGGTTATCCGGAAAAGTCTAATGGGTATAGATTTTACTGCCTTAATCATAGTACAAAAATTTTTGAATCTAGAAATGCTAGAGTCATTGAGAATAGTGAAGTCAGTGGGAGTTTGGAATCACGAAAGTTGGAACTCCAAGATGTTAGGGTGAAGATACATTATCCTTTAACTTATTGTAAATTTATTGTCCCTTCTATTATTGGACAATTTTACAGTAGTCAAGAACAACATAATGATGATCAAACTACCCAAAATGAAGATAATATAAATGAACCTGTAATAGAACTTATAGTAGATGAACCAAAAGTAGTAGAATTAAGAAGGTCTTCAAGACCACAACAATCTGCTATCTCTGATGATTATGTGTACATCTACAAGAGGTAGATTTTGAGTTAGAGATCGATAAAGATCCAGTTTCGTTTTCACAAGCATTGAAAGTGCTAATTCTACAAATTTGTTGGATGCCATGAAAGATGAGTTAAAATCTATGAAACGTAATGAAGTTTAGGATCTCGTTGAATTGCCTAAGAATGGTAAAAGATTTTGGTGTAAATAGGTATTTAAGACCAAGCGCAACTCTAATAGAAATATCGAGTGACATAAAGCCAGACTTGTTGCCAAAGTCTTTACTTAGAAAAATGGAATTGAATACACAAGGACATTTTCGCCTGTCTCTAGAAAAGACTCCTTAAAAATTATTATGGTTTTGGTTGCTCATTTTGATTTAGAGTTACACCAAATTGATGTGGAAACCACCTTCCTAAATGGGGATTTAGAAGAAGAAGTCTATATGACTCAACCGGATGAGTTTTCCATTAAAGAAAAAGAACACATGGTGTGTAAACTCAATAAATCAATATATGGACTTAAACAAGCTTCCCGCCAATGGTATCTCAAGTTTAATGATACCATTAATTCATTTGGATTTAAGGAAAACATTGTTGATCAATGTATCTATATGAAGATCAGTGGGAGTAAGGTTATTATTCTAATTCTATATGTTGATGATATTTTGCTTGCTACTAATGATTTTGGCTTATTACACGAGACCAATAAGTTTCTCTACGAAAACTTCAAAATGAAGGATATGGACAAAACAACCTGTGTGATTGGAATGGAAATATTAGGATATATCACAAGGATTGTTATATTTGCCTCAGAAAGCTTACATTAATCGAGTTTAGAGATATTCAAAATGGAAAATTGTTCATCAAGTGTTGCTCCAATTCAGAAAGGGGATAAGTTTAGCCTTATGCAATCTCCCAAGAATGTATTAGAACGCAACCAAATAAAAGGAATACCTTATGCTTCAGTATTTGTTATGAAGCCTTCATTCAAGGGAATTGGCTGCGGAACTTTATTTCAAGACTTGGTTTAGTCGACATTATTGTCAAGCCGCTGAAAATTTATTATGATAATTCCATATTAGTCTTCTTTTCAAGGAATGACAAAATATCTAAGGGTGCTAAATATATGGATTTGAAATATCTTGATGTTAAAGAAGACGTTCAGAAATAAAAGGTGTCAAGTGTACATATTAGTATGAAACTCAGAATTGCATATCTAATAACTAAGGGGTTGCCTCCTAAGATATTTATTGAGCATGTCGAGGAATTACCAAGAGTTTTTAATATCTAGTACACTATGTTTATGTTTGACACACTAAGCTTAATTATGTATTATTTATGATGATTAAGCATATCCTGTTTTATTGTCATTTGTATATACATTATTGTCATACATGATTTAATGGAATTTCATTTATGAATCATGTCAAGAAGAAAACTAATATAGTGATACTTGGAAGATATCATATTGTTAAATAATATGAAACCGCCAAGATCCATATTAACCTATACATAATATTGATATGATGATATGGCCAATGTATGAGAAATTAACTATATGTATAAAGATGTTTTATTTAATCCATTATGATTTATTCTGCCACATGGACAAGTGCGAGAATGCAAGAATTATATGGCCGATGTGTCATATATTAATTAAGTAAAAGATATGTGAGCATATATGCGGTTTAAATAAAGTTATTCGTTAAATAAATTATTGGAAAAGTGGTATGATATTACTTATAAACTAAAGGAACATGAGTTAATTATTACTCATTAAATATTTCACGTTGATTGAACGTGATAGAATGAACAGACACTTCCCTTCTCAAGAGATACTCCTCTCTCTCGCTATAAAGAAAACCACACACCCCTCCATTAATCAATTAAAACAAAACATAAGTGTAGGGTTTTGAAAGAAAGGAAAGAGAGGGAAAGTATATCTCCATCAAGTCTCCATTAATAATTCCGCTACCGTAATGATTGATCATGGCACAAGGTAAGTCACTAATCACTCTTATTATTATTGTGAAAATCATAAAGTTTAATAATCTTTAATCTCTAGTTTGTTTTAGAGTAGTTACAATTTTGTTTATATGTGGTTGGTACCAGATCGAAGTACATCACAATAGCTTTGAAACAGTATAAGGCTTGTCCATAACTGATAGTCGGTGTAAAAGATATTACACCATTTCGAGAATGGGAATTAATCGAAACCTATTTCAATTTAGGTGGAGTTTTCCCATCCCACATCAATTAGAAACCGAATATTTTAATGGTTTATTTAACATCCCCTTTGAGGAAGTAGTTCTGGCCATGAGCCTCCTAGTTTGCGCATGCGATTGAGGTGAGTCTTGAACAATTCCCATCTCGGGTTTGTTCCTCGACCCACGTGTCATGGGTCAGAGCTGAATGTGGCCCACGCCCGTGGTCCATGGCGTGGCCCGTAATCTTTTTTCCGCAAGATATTAACGGTCATACCACAACAATTGCGACCTTTACCTTTTGCGGAAGTCGTTGACCTGATCGGCAATAAACCTGATCGGTGCCACACCATATTCAGTGCACATTATTCTAGGCGAAATAGTCTCTTTAAATATTTCCTCTCTCTAGTTTTTCTTCCATTTTTCATATGATTTTTTGGAAAATTTCCATTCAATTCGACAATTACCGAAGAGTTTCAAGCAGAGTACTTTGATTTGATATTTATTATCGTGTTTTCAGTACTTGTATTGGTATTTATCATTTTTTTTAGCTAATACTCCATCTTAATAATTGTATGTTTTTTTGACTGACAACGCCATAATATGACATGATTTGAGAAATTAGGATCTTTCACTTAATCGAGCATATAACTGAAATTTGCTAGATATAGCCGAGTTGGTATTGACTACTCTTGCTTGTTAATCATAGGTAAAATATTTTAGATTGTAAAAAAATATATTGGTTGACATCGACTCTTGCTTGTTAATCATAGGTAAAATATTTTAGATTGTAAAAAAATATATTGGTTGACATCGACTCTTGCTTGTTAATCATAGGTAAAATATTTTAGATTGTAAAAAAATATATTGGTTGACATCGAGACAAAAGAAGAAAGCATATATATATATATATATATATGGGGGAGACCGTGTAGATTATACATATCATATCGTAAAAAAAACAAGACGCATAGTTGTGTTTCCGTCGTAAAACCGTGTAGATTTGCATTAATAAAATCTTGATTTTGAGCGTTTTTGTAAAAAAGTGTCCAAATTAATGTCTAACTTGGTGTTCATATATATAACCTCTATATATATATATATAGCCTCTATATATATATATATATATGGGAAGGATTTATACACATATAAAAATACACACTATATTTACACATCAATCACAACCCTCCATTTACTTACTTTTAATGGTCAAGATTAATTCATCTAATAACAAAAATAAACACATAATTTTGACCATTAAAAGTAAGTAAATGGAGGGTTGTTATTGATGTGTAAATATAGTGTGTATTTTTATGTGTGTATGGATCTCTCCCCATATATATATATATATATATATATATATATATATATATATATATATATTTACTGAATCTCAAAATCATTCTATATAAACTTGATGAAAGTTATATTCAATTATTTTAATCTTTAGAAATGGTCGGCCTAGCTGAGATTTGATTGTCGATCCGTTTTATACAAGTGAATATTTCATATTTCATATATATACTCGCTTTTCATCATTACATTTACATATCAATTTTTCATCACTAATAAATAAAAATATACAAAAAATATTATATATAAGTGGACTATAACAGATTTATCTTCTCATAATTATTGAATTTAAAATAAAAAAAAATATTTAACATTCTCAGTCGGATAAAAAGAGTACCTAAGCTGTATTGCAATGGTAAAAAAGAGAACAAAATCAACGATACTCCAAATGTCGTAGTGTACCCATACTAGCAAACCCGTACTCGATACTTAGATATATTGTTTTTTTCTGGATCGAGTGTTGTGCTACATTGTTCGGTGCATCTAAAACAAGCTTATATAAAATCTCTTTGCAAGATTGCCCAAAGTACATCTTCCTCCTTCAGTTTCAAAGCTCAATGATTTTTGGAATTTTGAAGTTTTAGTATTAAATTGATGAAAAATATTATATGAATACCTTAAACTTTCGTCAAAGATGAACTAGGGATGCAAATGAGCCGAGTCGAGCTTTGTTGTGTTCAACCTCGGCTTGTTTACTAAACGAGCCATAAAATATTGCTCAAACTCGGATTGTTAACAGACGTGTTGTTCACGAGCCTGTTCATGGGTTTTTTCTCAACATGTTTTTTGACAAATTTAATATCGTTTTCAATAAAAAAAAAATCTTTTTTACTTAGCTAAAATAAGTGTTAAGATAAATACTAATAACTTTAGCTATTGTGATTTTAGTTTTAATTAGATTTAGTTTAAAAAATAAATATGTTACTTAAATTGAAAAGTATTTATTGATCATCAACATAATCCTATATTAGAAAAAGTTTACACATTTAGACGAAATATATATGAAAAATATATATTAAAAGTGTTTATATATTATTGTGTTCAGGCTCGGTTCGTTAGTAAATGAACAAACACGAGCCAAGTATTTAACGAGCCGAATGCGAACATGTTTATGAACGGCTCGATTTATTAACATCCCTAAGATGAAGTGCGAAATGTTTAATGGGTTTTTAAATCTAGGGAAGAAAAAAGAGTTTTGCAAATATATCTTACGTGCTATACATCATATTCTAATTTTGGATTCCCTTTCTTACTCTTACCAATCAGTTAAAAATGAGTTAGGATATATGTTGTCTGTTTAGTTGGGTTTAGGACTATGTTGATATGATTAGTATCTGCTTGCACATTTCCGTAATAAAAATTATTGATTTGATCCGGAGCTGACTGTTTTACTATGTTCTTGTTACCGTACAAAAAACATATGTCAGTGATGTTCAAATTTATTTTGTAGCGGAAAAATGTCATTAGATTCTGATTATAATGTATATGAATTTTATAAAAATAATACAGAAATACCTCTGAGGACGGGCTCGATCACACTAGATCTTAATACTTATTGTTTGAGAGGTGAACTCTCAAACTGTTAGTAAACTCTAACTCTAATATGTAAGTTATGATCTGTTGGTTATTTACTTAACATATGAGCAGTCTTTATAGGTTACAACAGATATCTAGTGCAGAAAGAATAGACTTACTTCAACTAGAACTCTAAGGTTACTTAGATTATTACTTAATTAATAAATATTATATAATATTATTAACAAAGATTAATATAATATTATCTAATTAATACTTTACCAAATTTAGGATATTCTATCAGTAAATTATATTTATTTCCATCAAAAAATATAATTGCTTCTAATTACTTCTCAAAATAATATTTGAGAGCATTTTATTAAATACTTAAATATATCATCACGTTAAGATTACAAATATTTAGCGAGTAAATAATTACTTACAATTATTTTACTTGACATATTATTGACTCGACCTTACCACTTAACTTATTTGATGTGTCGGATATAAAATTCACTTGCAAGATTTGACACAAACAAAACTTATAAGCTTATCGAAAGGATATTATCAATCCTTGTTGAATAACGTGAATTCCGTCGATTATAGACACACACCATATAAATAACGTTAATGCCCAACGTACGGGTTTGTTAACCACAATAAATCTTACCAATTGCAAATCAAAGTAGTATACATTATAAATATGTATATCGAAAATAATATAGTAATTAAGAGTATAACTAATCATAATGATTTTTTAGGTATATTATTTTATTCCGTTCAGTAACATAAAATAATATTATTTTGTCATGTTCAATATACTCTTAAGTATACTAGCATAAAAAGTCAGAACTCAAACATCAAGGCCCTACTAAAACTCTGTAGTACAACTATACTGATGGTTGTCCAATTCATTTAAAGTTATGAATGATAAAATATATTCTGTAAGAAACAGTACAAGCCAAACCACTTACTATACATGAATAAAGACGCATGTACAATATAAATAATATGTATAACATTGCACACATCTATTCTCGAATAAATCATTCATTGTTAATTAATAAATATTAAAACCGACAATAAATCATATATTTTAGTATACCATTCTAACAAGTGCTTATATACTGTGGCAACGTGAGTTTTTCTTTCTATCCTCTTTTTCTGGCAAAATAATATCGATAAATATAATCATAGCTATTTAGACATTGCCAAACCTAAATTTTTTGTAGGGTTTATAATTCTTTTATACTTTTTGAAGTCGACTGTTATGTGTTGAAATTTTGATACCCAACAATTAACTTTGAATTACTCAATATTCTTTTTTCAATTTAAGGGCTACCCTTGTTTCAGCGTCGGCTTAGTTGCCTAATAGAGTTGAATTGTTCTTTTCTCAGTCGGTAGGGTTTGAGTTTTAAAGTAGAAAAAAACAAAGCTAATATCATTAATTATCAATTCTCATAGTTCTCCCAGTTTCAGACGAAACAAATGAAAACACGTTTTCTCCATGTGGATTAAATATACCAGCCCTCACCAAAGATACATAAGAAAACAATGGAAATAGAATAATATTAAAGAGAGAATCATCAACAATAATTAAAGGAATTTTTCAGTGACTAGCTTCGAAGAAAGAGCTTTGCATTAGAAGCATATTTATTAATGAATAAATACACTAAGATGAAGTGTAAGAGAATTATATAAGGTGTCAAATCATAATGTTTGAAATGACGTTCACCAATTGGCTATAGCCAAGTCCCAAGACAGGGCGAGTCTCTTTTGACTCCTCAAATTACTTATTTGAAGATCTGGTTAAAAACCAGGTCCACGTCATATCTTATTTTTATTTATTTTTTCAATTCATTTCACTCAATTTTATTACAAAATAAATAACTCTAACACCACTTCATTATATTTTATTACACTTCATTCATCTACAAAATAAATAAATTTAGCCACTCCATCACACTATTAATTAATACGTTCCTCTGTTGTTTTTTTTCCGTTTAAACTAAATACAAAATTAAAATATTTTATAATCATAATATTATATCAAGTTAACACTTACAAGTAATTTATATTTTGCACTTTTTTATTTATTAATTTTGTTACTTCCGAGTAAATAATTAAATTATCCCCAAAAACCATACATGTCATTGTTTTCTTCCATCTTTACCTACCCACATAAAACATTTACCTACCCATATTTATTTAACCACTTTCAAGTTAACCCGGTTAAATGTGGGTAGGAAAAGATGGAATAAAATAATGACGTGTAGGGTTTTTGGGGACAATTTAATTATTTACTCGGAAGTAACAAAATTAATAAATAAAAAAGTGCAAAATATAAATTAATTGAAAGTGTTAACTTGATATAATATTATGATTATAAAATATTTTAATTTTGTATTTAGTTTAAACGGAAAAAAAAACAGAGTAATGTATTAATTAATAGTGTGATGGAGTGGCTAAATTTATTTATTTTGTAGATAAATGAAGTGTAAAGATATGTAATAAAGGGGTGCTAAAGTTATTTATTTTGTAATAAAATTGAGTGAAATGAATTAAAAAAATAAATAAAAATAAGATGTGACGTGTAACTGGTTTTTAACCAGATCCTCAAATAAGTAAAATGAGGACTCAGATGAGTAATTTGAGTCCTCAAAAGAGAATCTCCCCCCAAGACATCTTCGTATACTTATGCTTGACTTCTGCATCAGAAATTATTTGATACTCTTACAGGACTCTTCCAACAAGGTTTATACACTATCTATTTTACGTCAAGCAATACGTGGAGTAACTCCCGGTATAGCAGTAAAACCAAGACGTGTAGGTGGATCGACACATCAAGTTCCCATTGAAATAGGATCCACACAAGGAAAATCACTTGCCATTCGTTGGTTATTATCGGCATCCCGAAAACGTCCGGGTCCGGGTCGAAATATGGCTTTCAAATTAAGTTCCGAATTAGTGGATGCTGCCAAAGGGAGTGGCGAGGCCATACGCAAAAAGAAAGAGACTCATAGAATGGCATAGGCAAATAGAGCTTTTGCACATTTTCATTAATCCATAAACAGGATCTATATATAGACACATAGATCCGTGGATCCATACATCTCGATCGGAAAAGAATCAAGAAAGAATCGAAATGGATCGATCTATTTCTCGAAACAAACGAAAAGGAAACGAAAGATGAAAGATAAATCATGGATCAACTAAGCCCTCTCGAGGACTTGCTTAAGAATAAGAAAGAGAAATCTCATGTAAATACCATATAATAAGGTTTGATCCTATTCATGGAGATTCCGTAAATATTGAGATTGAATGTGTTAGGACCAGATTTCTGGTCTAAATATTGTTTATTGTCTATTGGTTTTTACTAGATAAATCCTAACTGTTATTAAGAACTAAGACAGAGTTGTTAGGTTTCAAGCAATGTTGCAACCTCAGTTACAACCTACTGAGACAACTGTTGTTAGGTTACAAGCAATGTTACAACCTCAGTTACAACCTATGTTGATAGGTTTCTACAACCTGCTGAGACAGCGGTGGTGGTTTCAAGTACCAGTTGCAACCTCAGTTGCAACCACAGTTCCAACCTGCTGTTCTGCAGAATTCTGTCTTGTTCTGTAAATCTGCATAACTGTTCTTTATTGATTATTATTTGTTCTACAGTATGCAGGATATATTCTCATATGATCTTAAAGGTTTAATATGCGTAAATTGAGAATATCAAAGTGTTAAGGAAAGATGTTTTCTAAAAGATATAAAGAGATAAGTTTATAAGGTTATGTTTCCTTTTTAATATGATCTCTATTCTTATGCTTGTCCTTATCACTTGTTTCAATCTTTTGTTCCTTATCTATATTCAGTATAATTCGTTTAAAGATTGAATATAATATGGAGTTAGGTGTTTCATATATATATGGAAAGATATTATCTCTAAAAGATATTATCTTTATATGTTTCCTAGTTATAGGAAAAGACTAACTTCTATTTCCAAGCTAGTTATTTAACAGGTATTAACTTATGAAGATTGATGTCAATCCTACAAAAGGCAGACGTGCAATATGGAGAGATTGAAGCCAATCAAAAGAAGTCAAAAGCAATCATAAAAGATCTTGAAGAAAGAAGATTGTTTTACTTGTATAAATAGTTGATAACCTAGCTTGTAAAAAGTGTGTGTTCTAAATTATAAAGAACTTATTTTCTAGAGAGAATACACGTGAGCTTTAAAAAGAAAACAATGGTGGGATGCCATTGATTTATAAGTGATAGTTATAGAGTAGGAGCAATATAGTGATAGGCAGAAAAACCTAGAGGGAGTCTAAGTTTTTCATTAAGACTTGAGTCATATATTGTAAGCTTTTTATAATATCATAATCTGGGTAAGTGCCCCGGAGACGTAGCCTAGTTAGGTGAACTCCGTTGTTAAATGTGCTTGTGTTCACTTTGAGTACATTTAACATTTTACAGTTCTGTCCATTTAATATACGTGGTTCCAACTGGTGGTTGCAACCTCACTTGGAACCTAACTGCAAAACTGCAACTAGAACAGCGGATAGGAATTTCAATTGGTATCAGAGCTTTACACTAGACTTTACTTAGTGTTGATCCTGTGTTCTAGTAAAAATGGACTTAATAAGGGAAGGAAACGCCTTCAACAAACCTCCATTGCTTGAAGGAGGAGTAAACTATGGAGTATGGAAGATCAGAATGAGGTCCTTCATCAAACAGCAGAATGAACATGCATGGAAAACTGTGATGTATGGATGGGAGGCTCCAACTGCCATTGATAGTGAAGGAGAACTGGTTTTTATACCTGAAGACAGATGGTCTGCTGATGAAGACAGGAAATCAAGTGCCAACTCAACAGCCATAAACTTGATTTTTGCTGGTGTAACTCTCAGTGTATTCAGGTATATTTCTCACTGTGAAACTGCTAAAGAGGCATGGGATATTTTGCAAGTTACTTTTGAAGGAACTACTAAAGTAAAAGCTTTCAAACTTCAACAGTTAACTACTCAATTTGAAAACCTAAGAATGGAGGAAGATGAAAATATTGAACAATTTAATGGTAGAATCTGCCACATTGCTCATCAAGCTGGAACCTTAGGTGAAAAATACAGTGATGCTAAACTTGTTAAGAAAACTCTTAGGTCACTCCCAGAAAGGTTTGAAATCAAAGTTACAGCTATTGAAGAATCTACAGACTTAGATAATCTTAAACTTGAAGAACTTATAGGAAATCTAAGCACTCATGAGCTGAAATTCTTTAAACATAAAAGACCAGAAAAGGGAATAGCATTTCAGGCTAAGAAATCTGAACCTAATGTCTGTGATAAAATGAGTGATGAAGAACAGCTGGCTTTCTTTGCTAAAAAGGTTTTTAAAAAGTTCTATAAGAGAAAAGAGGATGATATTGGTTCTTCTAAAAATTTTCAGAAAAGGGATAACCAACTTAAAACAGAATCCAGGTTCAATAATAACTCTACAGGAAAGTGGAATTCTAAAGAAAAGGATAATAAAGACTATAAGCCTAAAGAGATTCAGTGTAGAGAATGTAGAGGGTTTGGTCATATTCAGGCTGAGTGTGCTAATACTTTAAAAAGGAACAAAAATGCCTATATATCCACTCATAGTGATAGTGATTCTGATAGCAACAGTGATGAAGAGGATGAGTCTAATTTTGTTAACTTTATGGGAATAATCACTGAAAAAGAACCTACTTATGAAAGTGACTGTGAACATGTTTCAACTGAAGTTACAACCACTCTTAAAACCTACAGCAGTGATGAGGAAGAACCTTCTGATGAAGACATTTCCCAGCAATATCTTGTTCTTTATGAAAAGTATAAATGTCTGAGTAAACAATCCTTGATCATAAGCAAACTTAATGTTAATCTAAAGGATGAGGTTAAAAGTCTTACTGAGAAGCTTAAACTGCAACTGGCTGAACTTACTGAAACTAAAAAGATAATAAAACTGATGAATGTTTCTGCCTCAGAAAAATTAGATGACATGTTGTCACATTCTAGAGGCTCTAAAGATATCAGTGGTCTAGGGTACTATGGTGGTAAAAGTACAGGAAAAACCACCTTTATTGAAGCTGTTGCTAAAGCTAAAACTCAGGTTTTTGTAAAGAAGGTTGGAAGCTCAGTTATAACCTCAGTTGCAACCATGAATAAACTGAATAACTTTAAGAATAAAAGTAACTTTAGGTTGAAGCTGTGTAATTTCTGCAAGAAACCTGGTCATTCTGAAATCCAGTGTTATTTGAAAAGAAACAGAAGGTATATTTCTCAGAAAACCTGGTTAGCTTCTATTAATAAAAATTTGAACTGGGTCTGGAAAGTTAAAGAAAAAGCTATCTTAATTGCTAACAACAAAGCTGTCATTAACTCTTTGAATGCTGTTACTTCTAATGATTGGTATTTTGACAGTGGTTGCTCTAAGCACATGACAGGTACTGCAAGTCTCCTTAAAAATGTCACCACTCTTACAGGAAACACTGTTGTGTTTGGAGGTGGAGATACAGGTAAAATTGTTGGTAAAGGTACCTTGAACAAACCTGGAATGCCTGATATTGAGGATGTTTTTCTTGTTGATGGTCTAAAAGCTAATCTTATTAGTATCAGTCAACTCTGTGATAACAAAATGATTGTTAAATTTGACAAAGAAAGGTGTCTAATTACTAATCTTAACAATGATTTAATCATGACTGGAGTTAGATCAACCAACAGCTGCTATGTGTTTGAAAAAGCTGAAAAAGAATTGCCTCAAAGTAGGTGTAATCAAGCCATTACTAATAATGTGGATATCTGGCATAAAAGGCTTGGGCATGTGAATTACAAAACCTTAGATAAGCTTGTTAACAAGGAATTGATAAGAGGAATTCCTAAACTCGGTGCTAAAACTCAGAATATCTGTGGTGATTGTGCTATAGGCAAACAAACCAAAAGTATCCACAAAAGTACAAGTCAAATCTACACTAAGAGAGTCCTAGAACTTCTTCATATTGACTTGATGGGACCTATGCAAACTGCTAGTATAGGTGGTAAGAAGTACATTTTGGTAGTTGTAGATGATTTTTCTAGATACTCTTGGGTAGTGTTCTTAAAGGATAAGTCTGAAACTTTTGAACTGTTCAAAACTCTGTGCTTAAAACTGCAACTTGAAAAAGGTTCCTCCAGTGGTAATATTGCTAGAATTAGAAGTGATCATGGAACTGAATTTGAAAACATCAAGTTTAGGGAATTCTGCAACTCCTTAGGTATAAGTCATGAGTTTTCTGCTCCTAAGACTCCACAGCAAAATGGCATAGTTGAAAGAAAAAATAGAACCATTCAGGAAATGGCTAGAGTCATGCTTAACTCTAAGAAACTTGCCAACAGATTTTGGGCTGAAGCTGTTAATACTGCCTGTCATATAGTTAATAGAGTTTATATTACTAAAGGCACTTCCATGACAGCTTATGAAATATGGAAAGGTAGAAAGCCCAATGTTAAGTATTTTCAAGTCTTTGGGTGCGTCTGTTACATTCTCAGAGATAGAGAGCATCTTGGTAAATTTGACTCTAAAAGTGATAAAGGTATCTTTCTTGGTTATGCTCAAAATAGTAGAGCATTTAGAGTCTTCAATCAAAGAACAAACTGTGTTATGGAATCTTATAATGTGTTATTTGATGACTTAAAAACTGTTGATGAGATTACAGGTGATGATGAACAGCCTGAGATTTCAGAAAAAGAGAAAGAAGAAACTCAACAAACAGGAAGTCCCATAGTGGTTGGAAGTCCAGTTGCAACTGAGGTTACAACTGAGGTTGGAACTGAGGTTGGAACTGAAGTTGAAACCCAGAATTCAACAGAATCTGAAGAAGAAGATGGAGGATCTCCTATACCAACTACAAGCAAGCCACGCTATGTAAGGACTCAGAAAAACCACTCTCTTGACAATGTCATAGGGGAAGTTACTTCAGGTATGAAAACCAGAGGTAAAAGAAATAATGTTGTTCACTTTGCTTGTTATATTTCTCAGTTAGAACCTAAGAATATAAAAGAAGCTCTAGAAGATAGTGAATGGATTTTAGCTATGCAGGATGAATTGTCTCAATTTGAGAGAAATGATGTATGGACTTTAGTACCCAGACCTTCTAATAAAAATGTTATAGGGACTAAATGGATTTTTAGAAATAAAAATGATAAAGGAAAAAGTGTCTGTCCCAGTCTTTATAGATCCATGATTGGAAGTTTGCTATATTTAACTGCTAGTAGACCAGACCTTTGCCTAAGTGTAGGAGTTTGTGCCAGATATCAGGCAAATCCTTTAGAACCTCATCTTCTAGCTGTCAAAAGAATTCTAAGGTATGTAAAAGGAACACTTCACCTAGGCCTATGGTATTCTAAAGATACAAACTATTTTCTAAGTGGCTACTGTGATGCAGATTGGGCAGGAAACATAGATGATAGAAAGAGTACTTCTGGTGGTTGTTTTTATTTTGGAAACAACCTTGTTTCTTGGTTCAGTAAAAAGCAAAATTGCATATCTTTATCTACTGCTGAGGCAGAATATGTTGCAGCTGGAAGTGGATGCACTCAACTTATTTGGATGAAACAGATGTTAACTGATTATAATGTCAAACAAGAAATATTAACTTTGTTTTGTGATAACAAAAGTGCTATAGATTTAGCTAAAAATCCAGTTCAACATTCCAGAACTAAACACATTGATCTAAGGCATCATTTTATTAGAGAACTAGTTGAAGAAAATAGCTTAATTTTAGAACATGTTTCAACTGAAAGACAATTAGCAGATATTTTCACAAAGCCCCTTGATACAAACAAGTTTGAATCATTAAGAAGTGACATAGGGGTATGTCATTATCAATCTAATTGAATATTCTTGCTAAATATGTCTGTATTGAGTACCTTCAATAATTTTTATTTCTAAGGTTAAGTCTTACTTGAGCTATGATGTTTTTGTTTTGAAAAAGCCGCTTTTTGGTGTCTCAAAAACAGATGTGAGGTAATTTGTCTTAAAACCTCTCTGGTAATAGAGTTGCAAGCACAAAGTGCACTTTTTACACAGTGGTTGCAAGTTCAGTTGCAACCCCAGTTGAAACCACATGCTAATAATACTGGTTGCAAGCTCAGTTGCAACATCAGTTGAAACCTCATACTCATAATACTGAAAAATTCAGTGATTGTCCGAACACTCTAGAATGAAAAAGCCAAGACAAAGTCTTGTTATTTTTGACATCACTTATACTCTTTCCTTGCTGAGGTCATCAAACTAGTTTTTGTGTAGAGATAAAAACGGATTTGCTCAATTTAAGCTCCCCAAATCTAATTTTTATTAGAGTTATTCTTTGATAAACATATTTTCTTGAGTAAATTGCTAGATTTTTGTTTTCCTAAAAGTTAGATATCTTTTTAATTGTTCTTTATCTTGAATCAAGTCAAATTTCCTTAATAAGCTTCAACTTTTGAATTTTCAAATTTTGGATAAATCTGTTTTGCAAAAGGAATGTTTATCTGTTTAATTGGCTGGATTTATCTTTCCTTCGTGATCTTGCTGAGATTTCTTTATACTAATTGATAAGTTATTTCCTAAATTTTCGCCAAAATCTGTTTCATAATTGATTTGCATGTATCTCTTTCTAATTGTAAAAAGATTTGGACTTTATTGCTATTTATACTAAACTCTTTTATTTTTCAAATCAATCACAATTATCAGATTTATTCTCTCTCTCTTTCTACTTATCAAAGAAACCCTAAGCTTTCTGGAAACCCACACAGCGAAGTTCTAAGTGCAGTTCCAACCGTAGTTGAAACCATGTCTTTAGACATACCTCGTGACTAGTTTGTCTGGCTTATGACAAATAGGGGGAGATGAGTTTATTGTTCAGTTTAATGCTTTAATTTCAAGACTTAATATTGCTGTCTTTAAAGTTGAATTTATGAATGGATACATTCTGTGCTTATTTAGTGCCTGCAATTCTAACATACAGGGGGAGCTTAAACAGATGACTCTTAAGTATTGTTATGAGATATACAATTTAAGACTGTGCTGATATTGAATTTGCAGGTGGTTGGGATGATTTATAAACTTAATTGATTTGTCAAAACCAATGGCAAAGGGGGAGATTGTTAGGACCAGATTTCTGGTCTAAATATTGTTTATTGTCTATTGGTTTTTACTAGATAAATCCTAACTGTTATTAAGAACTAAGACAGAGTTGTTAGGTTTCAAGCAATGTTGCAACCTCAGTTACAACCTACTGAGACAACTGTTGTTAGGTTACAAGCAATGTTACAACCTCAGTTACAACCTATGTTGATAGGTTTCTACAACCTGCTGAGACAGCGGTGGTGGTTTCAAGTACCAGTTGCAACCTCAGTTGCAACCACAGTTCCAACCTGCTGTTCTGCAGAATTCTGTCTTGTTCTGTAAATCTGCATAACTGTTCTTTATTGATTATTATTTGTTCTACAGTATGCAGGATATATTCTCATATGATCTTAAAGGTTTAATATGCATAAATTGAGAATATCAAAGTGTTAAGGAAAGATGTTTTCTAAAAGATATAAAGAGATAAGTTTATAAGGTTATGTTTCCTTTTTAATATGATCTCTATTCTTATGCTTGTCCTTATCACTTGTTTCAATCTTTTGTTCCTTATCTATATTCAGTATAATTCGTTTAAAGATTGAATATAATATGGAGTTAGGTGTTTCATATATATATGGAAAGATATTATCTCTAAAAGATATTATCTTTATATGTTTCCTAGTTATAGGAAAAGACTAACTTCTATTTCCAAGCTAGTTATTTAACAGGTATTAACTTATGAAGATTGATGTCAATCCTACAAAAGGCAGACGTGCAATATGGAGAGATTGAAGCCAATCAAAAGAAGTCAAAAGCAATCATAAAAGATCTTGAAGAAAGAAGATTGTTTTACTTGTATAAATAGTTGATAACCTAGCTTGTAAAAAGTGTGTGTTCTAAATTATAAAGAACTTATTTTCTAGAGAGAATACACGTGAGCTTTAAAAAGAAAACAATGGTGGGATGCCATTGATTTATAAGTGATAGTTATAGAGTAGGAGCAATATAGTGATAGGCAGAAAAACCTAGAGGGAGTCTAAGTTTTTCATTAAGACTTGAGTCATATATTGTAAGCTTTTTATAATATCATAATCTGGGTAAGTGCCCCGAAGACGTAGCCTAGTTAGGTGAACTCCGTTGTTAAATGTGCTTGTGTTCACTTTGAGTACATTTAACATTTTACAGTTCTGTCCATTTAATATACGTGGTTCCAACTGGTGGTTGCAACCTCACTTGGAACCTAACTGCAAAACTGCAACTAGAACAGCGGATAGGAATTTCAGAATGTGTGGTTATAAAACTTGTTGGAGGAGTCATCTAAGAGTACCAAATAATTTCTATCTATTATGACAAAATAGGTCTATGAACACTAAGCTATCATTAGCTCGTTTTTATTTGCAATTCCTTTTCTAGATTGGCAAGGTTAAAAAATAATTTACAAAACTGAAGGTGTTGTTGTAGTTTATTTTACTACAAGGAGATGCGCGTCCGAATGGAGTAATTAGGAAGGAATGGGAAATGGACGTGTGCCTTCCATAAAACAAAACTAGATGGTAGATGTAACTGAAAAGGTATTCTTTCTTAATTGCTTCTCTCCTAATGAAATTATGTACATTTAGTGGGATTTTTTTAATAGAGATGGGATTATAAGGTCATGTGTACTCATTGTGAAAAAGAGTAAGTGGATTTCATTAGTTTTTTTTTTTTTGGCTTTGTATTATTACTGTTTTTACAATGGCTTAATTTTTCCCCAACTCGATTTGGTAGAACGGTAGGGCTCGTTTGTTTGCAGGTATAGTGAGTGGTATAGGATTTTAATACTATTGGGCTCACAAGTGTATTGTTTGGCAACCTTATTTATAACATGAGATTATAAATGTTGTTGGACATAAAATGACCTTTTCAAGTGGTATTTAGAAAGCCACCATAAAGTGGTATTACTTATTTATATATCCTTGTACACCTTCTTTTGTAATACTCCTCGGACTCTTATGTCCCGGGACTAGTAGTCCCTTAACCATACATGGCCTAGAAGTAATGCTCACTCTTTCTAATGTTGCAAGTCTACAACCTCCCTCTCATTTTATATGTATACAGACTATTCCTCATGGGGGGTTAAAGCTCTATTTTGTATCACAATTCAGAATAATGTACAATTTTATTTTTTATTTTTTTAATTAAAAGTTGGGGTTGCCCACTTTTAATTAAGAAAATGATGGTAGAAATGATATATTGAGAACTTCAAGCCTTACTAAATTAGTTGACTTTAATAAACAACTCTTTCTTTCTTCTCCTCGTTACCGTTACCAGATCATTCGTACCACTTTAGTGAGAGAGAGAGAGAGTATAAATCCCAATTGATTAAATATAGAAAATTCTAGCACAATCTACTTATAATTGCCTTAAAGTGATGAAAAATTATGATACGAGTTGATGGAGGATTTGATATGCTCTTATCTATGTATATTTCCAAATCTCCCAAAATAAGGTGTTGATCTCACCGATCTTCAATCGAGGGTGGATGGTAAATCAATTTCCATAACTGGATCTATACAAATCCCAGATAATTTCATATAGTTTTAGCTTATAAGCTGAATATGCATCTCTTAAAGAACTTAATTAACTTATAAGCTGTCATCTTCATAAACTCTTGTGTGAATGCGAATTATCCAACAACTAGCATAATCCCCATAGTCATAGAGGGATCATACTAATTATTAACTGATCTTGTTTTGCGTCTTATATTATATCTATGTGATTTGATTTGATTTGATTTGATTTTTCTCTCATCTTTGGGTAGTTTAAATCCTTTCCATTTAGCTATTTTTTTCTCTTTTTTTCTTCCTTTTCATCAACCTCTGTTTCCCAGTTAGAAGAGTATAGGTACACTATTAATTCACCATTATTAAGATTAATATGATTCTCTAAATTAGACATATAAGTGTTGCTTGTACCAAGTATACTATTGTTAACCCCTTCTCGGTCACTTTGACTGACTTTCTACATATGTTTCATAAGAATTATCTGTTATATAACCATAATTTGGACACAATTTAGAAGCAGAAACTTGAGCTAGAGGTCTTATTTCTCTCTTTAAATGAATAAGCTTAAAGGTAGAGGGTCACTAATACTGATATTAAGTTGGACAATTTGAATATAAGTTTCATTTGTATTAGGTATTAGTCTATTGAACTTCAGGACATAGGTTCATCTTCTATAGGCATCTCTTGACTCATCAAATATGACTAAATTGGCTTGTTGACCAGTAAATGTACTACCACTTGTTTGATCTGCTCCTAAATGTTTATTTCCTTGTTGGGCATTTTCTCAAACACCTAGCACTCTAAATAACCATGTCAAACTTTGTTGCAGGAGATACAATACTTTGGAAAGTGTTCATCTATGTAGTTTTGCCAATATACATCTTGGTCTTTTTCATCTCCATAACCAATCCAAACCTATGGGTAAGTTCACTTTTTTAAATCAACTTGAATACAAACTCTTTCTAGATTAGACCCTGATAAGTTAATTGTGGTTTCATCTACCTTAAGTGGTATGCCAAACACACTAGATATAGCAAAGATGCTAGTTTTATTGTAAAGGTGTAGAGGTAGCATATCCAACCTAATCCAAACTGGTGTAATAGAAGGTTTAGACCCAGGTTTGAAATCATAGGTCCATTGATTAGACCACGAAATGATAGTTTTTATTGGTTAATATGATATTAATTAGCGTATTTTCATTGCAATTTTAGCCTATTTAGGCCATATTTAGTGTTTTTCTGCTTTTTCCCGGTTTATTTGCATATTTCTATATTTTTGTAGGAAAATACATGGAATTAACACAAAAATGAGACAAAGACGCAAGAAGACCAAATGATGGACCAAAATTGAACAAATAAGAAGATAAAGGACGCCTAAGAAAAGCTCAAAGTTGACCCAAGCGAAGTCAACTCAAGTCAACACAAAAGAATATTCTGGAAGACATACCTGACCGAATCATGTGACCGGTCAGGCCTGGCCGAATCCCCTAACTGGTTAGGTCATGGCTGATTTAATTAATTAGGTTAAAATTCGTAGGTTATATATCAACCTATTATTCTGAGTTATAAACACACTTTTTTTCATTATTCAGACTCCACAGCCTCCTTAGGCTCAAAACACCTCTCTCTCTCTCTAAGTATTCTCCCTTTTACATATATTTTTGGATAATTTTTCGAATTCAACAATTAGCACTTGCAAGATAAGTTCTTTCTATGAACGTTGCTATCATTTTTATTGCTTGTTTGCTGGTTTTTATTATCTATTTGACTATTGTTTTAGTTAGTAATTGTTTATATTCATTTGCATATTTAGTAATTGACGACTCTTAAATTGGATAATATAAATTGTAGGAAAACTCTCTTAATCGAAAACATAGCCGTAATTTGCTAGATATAAACTTGTTAGCATTGACAACCATTGCATGTTATTTAGTTGAATTGGTTTAATTAGTAGAAACATGTTGGTGGATTATTTGAGAAAAAAGAGATAAAAGCACAAATCTAGAAAATAAAATAGAACTAATATTGAACTTGGTTGTTATCCGTTCCACGAACATGTACTTACGGGATTTATATTGCAAATACCCTCGTGCTCTTGCGAGACTTCCTTTCGTTAAAAAATAACACGTTAGGAGTGCAGTCAATATTTTGGCGTCGCTGTCAGGGAATTAATTTCAGATTGATATTAGTTCCCAAAACGAACCTTGAAATTAAGTTGCAAAGCCAACAAAAATATTTGATCTGTTTTTGGTTTTTCCAAAAAGCTGATCTCAGATCTGACTAGTCACCCTGACCGGTCACACCCTTAAAAATTAAAAAATATTAATATTTATCTCGTAGGGAGAGAACGATTCACTAAACGCTACGCGTTTGTCCACTAACGGTTTTCCCTACGTATATTAAGAATTAAAATAATTAAAACTAGTTTTTTACTTTGCTCAATTCTGCCCATAAATATTAATTGCATAGGATTTTTAATATTGTTATTGCTATTCTTGTTAAAATCCCAATTAGTTAAGAAAAACTATATATATTAATTTCTTATTAAAAGAATTAGTACAAAAAAAAAATCTTTTTGAAATTTATTAATATAAATTCCGAAAATATATTAATAAAAACTAAAATAGAATAGTTAGTAAAGAGATAAAGGATAAATATGATGCACCAAAATCTATCAAATCTTTTTCAACTAACTAATTTTGATAACCAAGATCCTTAACAAATCTTTTTCCTAACTAACTTTATCTTAAAAAATAGGAAAATATTCATATTTATTAAAAAATTAATTAATTTTCGGAATTAAAAGATTTTTAACTAATATTATTAGATAATCCGGAATTAATTAACTTTTAATAAATAAAATTCGAAAAAAATTCCAAATATTTATTTTTCCTGATTTCAAGAATCAGGACAATTATTAAAAGAAACAAAAAATATATATATATTAATTATTTAATTAATTTAAAAAAGAAAAACTGAAAATTCCAAAATTGTTTTTCTGGTTTGGAGAACCAGTTTCTAAAAAAAATTATTAAATATTTTTAATTAATTAATTTGAATTAATTATTAAAAAAAACCCTCTAACACCATCAAAATAGTTCTATCCGCTTGTTCTAAATGGAAATACGCCATGCAGCTGAAATTGAAGAAACAATCGAACAATGTTTAAATCCTATCACACCAGTTGGGTTGTCTTGTATTGTGTTTGACCCCGGACATGAACGAGTCGTTCTGCACCATTCTCACCTTATACAAATTCTTCCAAAATTTTCTGGTCTGAATAGTGAGAGCCCTTAATCGCATCTAGAAAATTTCGCCGTTACATGCCGCTTGTTGTATAATGGTCAAATGATCGGATACAACTCAAGTTGTTTCGCATTTCCCTGAAAGAAAATGCGTTAGAATGGTACAAAAACCTACCAAGAAATTCGATTAGAATTTGGAGTGCTATGGTAGACTGCTTTTTTAAGTACTTCTATCCAGCTTCTTGTCTAGCCGATGCTTGTAACCAAATTCAAAATTTCATTCCTGAACCTTCTGAAGCATATCATGATGCGTGGTATAGATTCAACAAATTTTTTAGAGATTGTCCATTCAATGGAATTTCTTTAGCAATGAGGATTAAAATTTTCTATACCTCTTTTAAACCGGAATGGAAACAAATGGTAAGTACCTTTAGCTTAGGTCAATTTACCTCTCTAAGTCTAAGTGAATGAATTGAAAAGTTAGCTTTAATAGCTCAAATGAGCCAATTTTGGGAACAACCAAAGGAGCCTGAACAACCAAAAGACTCAATCAGCCAAGTCCATCAAGTCTCAAATATCGAAACTCATCCAATTTCTTCCTCATCTTCTAACTCTGAACCAAGTAATTCGTCCCCAAAGGGAAATGATGATCCAAAAGAAAACAATTCTAATAAAAACTTGGAAGACATATGTTGCTCGAACTGCGCGACAATGGATACCCCTAAACTAAAGAATAAGAAAGAGGAAAGATAAGAAAATATGGGATAAAAATGAAAAAAAATGTATTAAACGAAAACTGAGTGAGACCTTTTCTGTTAATCTAAGAAGTGGCCGAGAAAAATCAATGAACCTACTCCCTCTTCCAAAACATGCCATTATACATCTTGGAAAAAAAAACAAGACGTATATTTGTGTTTCCGTCGTGAAACCATGGAGATTTTTATTAATCAAATCTTGATTTGGAGTGTTTTTGCAAAAAAATGTCCAAGTTAATGTCTAAGTTGATGTCCATATAATCACCCCCTATATATGTGTATATATATATATACATATATACATATATTTATATAATACTATATGTTATTTTTTTAATTAATATTTAAGTTAATGGTAGTCTCAATTAGGGTTTTATATTTTTATTTTGGGTATATATATATATATCGATGTAATAATTTTTTATTTTAATTAATAATTAAGTTCATGTCAGTCTCAACTATGGTTCTATATTTTCTTTTGAGTTTTTATAAATTTGGATGGATAGTTTTGTGTTTATTATATTATAACTCCTATTTTAAGTAATTTAAAAAGAAAAAAATGAATTATTATAACACATTACTTATCTACTTAATATTTATCAAATTATTATACAAATGAGTATTTAATGACAATCTAATCATTTAATGTTGGTGTTAATTAAAGTGATCAATTAAATGCTAATTGTTGTTAATGTCAATGCCATAATTAAGGCTTAAAGAGTGTCCGGGGTCACTTGTTAACATAAGCGTAAAAGAACTAATAGTAGTTTAAAAAACCTTAAAAAAACATATTTTAGTAGATTCTACAATGTTTTTAGCTTGGTACATGTATCACTTGCGACAAATTTATTGTACGTGTTTACGACGAGTAAAAGTAGATTTGTTTTTATTATTGTTTTCGGCCTTCAAAATACCATCTTTTCTGCTATAGTTTAGGGTTAAAATTTTAAAGTGTATATCCGCTGAGACTCTTGCATTTTTCTCTTTTTATATTTTGTATTTACGTATAAATACTTCTTATCCAAATTCATTTGGGCTTAAGAACTGTTGAACGCGACCCTGAAATACTGTTAGGGACTGCCTTAAATGTGCGTACATATTAGCTCTAAGTCTAATGAACAAGATTTAGCTAGACTCACATCTCAAGGTCACATTAATCTAATTAATTTTGAAGTAGTAATATTTATAAACTAAGTATTAATGATCTTTTACTGCTAAAAGTTAGTATTTTTGTAAGAACTTAATTTATCATAACAAACATATTAAGGACCATTCAAGTAGTTTCCCTTTTTCAAATTTTATTTGTAGAAACTAGTTGTTTTCTTACTCTTCCACGTAGAAAGAGAATCATCAAGAAACATAGGAGACCTTCTTGTGCCAATATGCCCGATATGAATAACAAAACCTCTCAACACTAATTCTGAATTTTCATAGAAGAAAATTCCATGAGAGGGGTGTTAAACTTATTATCTCAAATCACTTGTGCATATATCGTGACATGTGTTTAAAATGTTTTGTTCACCTTAATTGCTATGAGGCATTTTAATGGATAAGAGTATAAAATTCAATATAGTATCAGAGCCCGGTTAGTCTCAATAGATGTTGGGTCAGCTTGCCGTCCTAGAATGGACGTTATATTACATTTGTTGGGCCCGTTCGGATTTATTCCAGCCACAAGTGAGGGGGAGTGTTATGTTATTATCTCACATCACTTGTAGATAGATCGTGGCAGTCGCTAAATGTATGAATTTCAATAAGCGGGAACCTTTCAAGCATCTCAAGACTCTCCTTCCAGCGTCAATGAAATTGACATGGCTTTAGTATGAAAGGACCAAAGAGTGTCGACTGCAAAAAAGCTATACGTTGTCTGCTCGTACTAGTTATGTAACGTATAGAGTTTGAAGTTTATTTTATTAGAGTTTAGTTTACTAGAAAGACCCGTACATTAAGTCTTAAGTCTTGGGGACGTTTTGGAGTTATTGAGTTGTCTTTTATTCTGTTTAATATTGTATATAGGTGTTTACCTTATTTGAGATTTTTACATGTTGTTCATGTACTTGAGTTATGGAGTTGTTGCGGGTTGTGAACCCTGCGTATTTTATTTCTTGAATTATGACACGAATTGCACGTTTAAATTTTATGGGCTTATTTATTAAAGTTTATAATTTCTGAGTATAGTTGTTTAGAGAGGAAATTTCGGAACGAAATTCTTTTAAGGAGGGTTAGTTGTAACATCTCATATTTTTATAAATGGTTTTATTTATGATTTAATTTATCCAAAAACGTTTTATACAAATTTTACCAAAAACCGGTCACTCGACTAATTTTTAGCCAAAAACCGAAACTCTTCTGAAAAACTTTATTTTTAAAACCTGTTACTAATTTTATAAATAAAAAGAACTCAATAGTTTTGTTTCTAAAGATTTGTTATTTTTGAGTAGTAAAACTATATTTTTGGATTTAGAGTTAACTTTTAGAACTTTGGGAACCAAATAGTTCGCTTTCACAAACTTTCTCAAAACAGTTTTTACATCTTCAAATCAGCCCACTTTTTCAAAGCAGTAAACCTAAAACAAGAGAGAAAAGAGAGAAAAAGAGAGAAACCAAAACTTAGGAAAAAGAAGAAGAAACCACGTTAGCGGATTCTTACCGGAAGCATCTCCTCTACGCACTAAGCTAACGGGGGTTATCCATTGCGACTAGACGATGGTGTATGTTAGGATTAGGTTTTGCGTTTATTATAAATTGGGGGTTTTTCCCTTTGATATTAATTATGTTCTTAAATTGTTAATTGGAGTTTATTTGTTATACTTTTAATTCTATTATTTGAATTGTAGAAGTTGAGACTTGAGACATATTAATTTCGAATTAATGAGACTATGGATGAGTTTGCATGTTTTATGAGTTGATTATGTGATTATATAGTTGTGGATGAAATTGGGTAAATTTATGTTGAATAAAGATGAATTGTAGTTTATGCATACAAGTTGTTTGTTAAAATGCCTGAATGAGTTTTTGTGTTGTTGGACTTGTTTGGCTAGTTGTGAATCTAGCACATATGCTTATGAGTTATGTTGAATTACGTTAAAGTGACGTATGAGAATACGATAATTGAATGTTTTTATGTTATTGGCCGAGGCCTTGTGATTTAGATTAGTGGCAATGGTTTATGTCTCTTCCTAATTCCGGGGACAATAGACGGCCGAGGGGATAGGGAATGACTCGTCTTACGGACTGGGACGAGTGACATGAGAGCTCCTAGTGTGCACTATATTTATTTTTATGTTAGTAATGGTCTATGCCTCTTCCTAATTCCGGGGACAATAGACGGCCGAAGGGATATGGAATGACTCGTCTTACGGACTGGGACGAGTGGCATGAGAGGTCCAAGTGCGCACTTTAAATGTACTTTTATGTTAGCAATGGTCTATGTATCTTTCTAATTCCGGGGATATAAGACGACCGAGAGGATATGGAATGACCTACCTTACGGACTGGGGTAGGTGGCGTGAGAGGTCCATGTTTGCTATCGATGTGTGTTGACGTTATTTAATTTATTCCGTTATACGATGTTATTGTATTTTTTTTTATACGTTGATTATCGTAGTTGTTGTTTGTGAGTTATTGCATTTATGGGATGGAGTGACGGTATTTTGTGGTGCCGTCCCGTCTATGTATGTGCCTGTGACTCACCGTTACAGTTTTGTCTTTCAGCTACAACTTAGGTTGAGGCGTTTGGATAGGAGCATTAGCGAGATAGCGCATGAGTTTGGGCTTCTTGAATCGTTTTATTTCTTTAGACTATTTTTCGAGAATGTAGCCTACGGACAAATTACAATTGTTTATTTTCTTTTAATTTAGCCGCGTTTGGCAAACACTTTTATTTATTGATTAATTGTTCCTTTAGCTCTCAAGCTATTTGTTTTAAAATTTAAATTTTATACCAACATGTTTCATTTTCCTTTTGTTTAAAAATGTCATGTGTTCATATCCGTTTTCTGAATTTTGGGACGTGACAAGTTATAGTCAAAGAAAAGCATCACAACTCACCAGTCATGCTGGGGATTCATATTAATGTGAAAAAATCTATGCCTCAGATTATAATGTTGATTTTATTTACTGTCGACTTTGACATTATTGTTGGGGAAAAACCACACAAGGTATCACTAGTCATGCTGAGCATTTTTATCACTGATTAAAGCGGTAAGCTCTCAAAGATCGTTTATGTTGTTTTTCTTGCTACCAAATCCTGCCAGACACTAATATATCTTTGGTATATTCTTAAACCATATCTACCTAGCTTATGTGACAATAAAGAATATACAATAAGATGAGTATGAAAAATATGAATTTGTCCGTTGATGTGATAACATTTTCGTTAAGCTCAGTAGCTGATATATTAGCATCTTAGTTAACTTGTTAGGTGATGTGTTAACATCTTACATAAAAGCTTAACTATGCAAGAGACGTATATCATCTTAAGCAAGGGACAATTTACTACGTTAGTTTATACAACCAAAAGTCTACAACAATTCAGTGGCACAAGGAGGGCTCTTTGTTACAATTTTGCTGAGATTGTATCAATTAGTCTTAGACAACAAAAACACACTGGGTCATTTTTGCCACCTTTGTTGGTAAAACCCGATTCTGCTCTATCAACGCTCATTTTATATATATTTTTCCACACTGATACAATTTTCCGACACACCGTTCCACAGATGTAATACTTTGTTTTTAGGATAAAAATTATGATAGAAAGGATATGAGGAAATAATATGAATACAGAAGAGATTGTGCTTCTTGAAAACAACTGCTCCCTCCGTTCCCATTTAATTGTCCACTACGAAACTACGTGCAATTTTGACCGGCTTATAACCTCTATCAAAATTGTCGGAATGAATTTTTTTAAAGGTTGATCATATAATTGCATTTATTTTCGTAATGGACAATTAAATAGGAACGGATGGAGTAAATCGAAAAGGAAGTAGCCATGTAGGCATGACTTGAAAGTGAGTTGTAGAGTTGAGCAAACTTTTAATCTCATTCGCGTTCAAGGTTTTAACTACATTAGTTACAATTTTGTGTTCTCCAGCAAAATTGAGCAGTTTTGTTTCATTAGTACAATAAAACCCAGACCTTGAGAGTTTCCAAGTGTCCTTCTAAACATTACTAAGAACAATCGCATTGAAATTTGAACACATATTATAAGTTTATAACATTAGATGATGAAGCATCACTCAAACAATTCTTAAAGTTACAAAATTATACCCCAACCTTCCCCCATACAAAGCCATTACTTACCCCCTTTATATACATCACTACAAATTACTACTAGCAAAACCAGGCCTTCATAACCCACCCTTTACCACCAACTTTATTGCTTTACATTCTCATTTTATCCAGCCCCAGAACATAAAATACTCAAAAACATAGAGAAAAATTCTTGCGAAAATTCCTATCTCCGAAAATAAATAATCCAAAAACAATAGCCAAAATTTACCTTGGCTTAGGTGAACTGAGGTGTCTCTGAGTAGTTGATGGACTAGCCAACAAGGTGCTAGCCTGAGATCTACTAAGCATCTCGACCATCGATGGGGTCTGATAGGACTGAACGTGGCTCGAGTCCCCCCTAGCAGTTGCTCTTTGCCACGAATGTGAGCTAAGCCCCGACAGAATATAAGCTCTTCCAGAAGCTTCATACATATGTCTGCTCGCCATCCTCTCCTGCATCTCTCTCATCTCCACATCCAAGGATAAACAAAGCTTATCGTTAGATAAGGCCGATATGCTTTTTGCCAACTCTTTTCGACAACTCTCAAGGATATTAGCGGCACCATGAAGGTCCCCTTGTTCTGCCGCAGTTTTTGCTCGTGCCATTGCTTCTGCGGCCTTTAGCCTGTTTCTCTGTCTATCAACTTCGACCGATAACATCATCTCTTCTTGAACAACTTCTGGTCTTTCAATTCTAACCTCGTCTCTCTCTATAGTTACCGTCTGTTTCGTCAATGGGTCGGTGTACACACATCTCACCTTTAGTAGAGATGTTGTTTCGCTTGTGGGGTCAATTTCAGCTGGGACGGTTACTGAAACGAGAAAATCTCTCTCCTCCTCTGCGTACAAGTCTCCGACTTCGATGGATCCTGTCCGTCGATCGGATGCTATACGGTTTGGGTACCTACCCGATCTCAGAGAGTTCAATGACTGGCTCTCTAAGTGCACTTGGAGGTCTTTCACGACGACGCTCAATAATCCACCAATACATTGCGCAAACGCATCCTGGATTACGCTTTCCGTCTCGATGAAAGAGAAAGTCCCTCCTGAGATATCGGAAATCGCATGCATCGCCGACGCACCGTGGTCCGTGCCGAACCCGAAAGCATGGACGGGGATCTTAGATGACGAAACCGGTTGAGGAAGAAGTAAATGGTAATTCGGTTCTGTCGGGGATCCGTTAGAACTCATGACGGTGTAAGTGTCTTGCCCGTCGGACAATAGTATGATACTTCCGACCGGGTTGTTCTCTCTCCTATCTTCCATCACCTTGGCACCCTTTCTCAACCCTTCGGCTATATTCGTCCCACCATTAGCAATTAAAGAGTTAACGGCTTGCAGGGATTGTTGTTTTCCCTTTTCCGACATTCTTTGTAGAGGGAATAGACGACAAGCAGTTGAAGAGAAGGCGACAACAGATAGTCTGTCGCTAGGAGAAAGATTCTGTATAACGAATCCCATGGCTCGTTTTAGCAAAGCGAGTTTGGTTCCTGCCATGCTACCGCTTATGTCTAGAACCGTGACGAGGTCAATCGGAGCACGAGTACTTTGTCCGGGCAAGATCGTATTTTCCTCCGGCGACAATGAAATGGGAGCTTTGAGATGAATCAGAATAGTAAAGTTATCACACAAAGTTAATCGAGGGACAGCTGGAACTTCGGGGTAAGTTTCGACGTTTACATTTCTGGAAATTTTATTATTGGTGGCTTTATGTAAATCAGACGAAGCTGTGGTTTCGATTTGATGGTCTAAGCATTCGTCGTCATTAAATACGGCGGGCTCTGGAGGTTGAGATGAAGATGGGATGATGTGGCGGTTAGGATTTGGACGAGGTGAGGCAGGTGGTCTCCGGATAACAGTCATTAAAGCATTGTCGAGAGGGCTTATTAGTCTTTGTCTACCATGTGGAGAAGGGTCAAGAGTGGGACCCTCGAAAGGAACTTCTTTCCACTGGGCTCTACATATAGGACAAAAGTGGTTCCCGTGTTTTACATTTAAAGCAATACAGTGAAAATGGAAGGAGTGAGAACATTCGGCGGTGAAAATTGCTTGTCCATCGCCAAGTTCTATCATTGCTAAGCATATTGAGCAGGTTTTCTGCTAAGGTTGGATAATCAAGTATCAGCCACAAGCATGCGATAAAAGAGTTTTAGCAGCTGGAGACAAGATAAAACACTTGTTCGAAACATGCACAGAAATAATTAAAAAGAAATTCTGCTTTAAATTCATGTAATCAGACAACGTTAGAAAGAAAACTGACCGTATCTGTAAATTTGGAATAGACATTTTAGTTTTTACAGTTCAGCCAGCATGTTGAGATAAACACAGATATTGAGAAAGCCCTAAAGTTGCAAAACTGGCAAATACTGCTACAGTACTGTTATGATTAACTATAAAGTGTAATACTTTAGTTCTATTTCTTCTGCATCCTAAATACTTCTTGTTTCTTCTTCTTGTCTTCTGATGCCCAATTATCCAACAAACAAATAGGACTTGACGAGTTTAACAATACTTATGAATAAGCTGTTTCCCCACCAGTTTCATTGAAACAAAAAATGCAAGAAAATTACAACTACTTACATGTGTACACGACGTTATAGATGATTCACAAATTTTTTATACGTAGCGTCACAAAGACAATGTACAAGCAAAGCCAACCACCAGTGTATAAACCAGGATGTGAATCTCTTTCATATTGAGGTAGAATCAGCACATAATGAGGACAATACTCAGTAATGCTCTAAGATCACGAATTTTTGAGAGACGGAACATGAGAAACTGGGGGAAGACAAAGGATAATAGCAAGTCGAAGTCTGGATTCTGGAACTTAAGCTACGCGCAATAGATAAATTACTTCATGAGATAATTTTTTGTTACAATTCACAATATTATTCTTAAGTAGTTAACACCAGTCAAGAACTCATTTCTTTATTGTTCTGACAACATATAGGGTAAAGATAAATTGATAACTCAGAAATGCCAGCAACTTGTTTCTAGCAAGTAGCAAATAGCTACAAAATAGAGAGTAAATGGAAAGAAAAAAATCTATAAGTAACCATAAGATAAATGACAGTTCGGAGCATGTCGAAATAAAAGACAATTCTATGGGAAAAAGTTGAACTATCACAATCACTTGTTTTATCATCCATATGTAAAAGTTTATGCAAACGGAAAAGATGATTATAGAGCGTGCCAGTTACTTTAAGAATAATTTTTGCTTTAAGAAAATTCATATTATAACAGAACGCATTCATTAAAATTGAGAACGATTGTAGGAGATTCCCTGATATCACCCTACGGTCCCTAACAGAGCCTCGAAAAAGAGTTTTAGCTTGTATGCCCAATATATAAATTGCTTCATAAAAGGATAGTAGACAATGTGCCATATGTTATCTTAGGGATAGCTTATGAAGTCTTTCCAGCGAACTTAAAGGCCGTTTAGAAAATCATTCTTTAGTATTGAAACAAAAGTTGAAAAAAAAAATGATAGATGCCAGCATACTTTTTCAGCGGATAACAGCTAACAGTACAGGTATATTCATAGTCGAGAATCTGAGGAATTTCCATCAATAAAAGAATATTTTGGACCTAGTCGGAATGAAACGAGAAATAGATTCGAAAAAATAATGAATTTGGAGGGAGAAGAAGAAAATGCAAACGAAAGAGATAGTTAAGAGCGTGGATGAAATAAAAGAGAGTTTTAGATTAGGCCAAAAACTTTAAGGTCGGTCAGGAAATCATTTCAAAATACGACAACAAAAAGAATGAAATATAATTTAGTATAAACCAGTAGATGCCACCATTATGTTTCTAATGTTGAGAATATAACTAATGAACAAAAATTATTGGCCCCAGTCAAATAGAACAAACAGATTAAACAACTTGTTGAACAGATATTGGTGGAAAGTTCAGATACAAACAAGTGAAAAAGTTAAACATGGGAAGAGAAAAGTATTATGGTTTGAGTCTTTTTATGACAACATATTCAGTAAAATAACGCTTATAGGAGATTTTTACACACAACCTATCCAAGGAGCTCGAAAGGTGGCTTTTGCAACTTTATTTATCAGAACACAAAAGGAAAAGGATTTGAAGTAGAAAACTAAATTTCATATTTACTTATTAAACGAGGAAATGTAACAATGAATAAGAAAGCAAGTTAAATTTCTTTTTGAAACAACAAATGCTCTAATGGTAGCATTTCTTCTCTCTGAACATGTTCCATTCCTTTTGCAAAATCATTCTAAGGAAAACAAACACAAAATTTTCTTTCCCTGTGATAAGAACTAATTGAATAGTTTGACTCCACACATATTCATAGCAATCACTTTTTCCAATTCCTTCAACGTGTGGTACAGACATACAAATATTCCAAAGGAATCATGAACTGATGCGGAGTTTCACTTTTTTTCACTATACTTCTTTATCCTGTGAATCTAATATCACCAAGATTAGAAAACATTGTCAACAGAGGTGCCCACCAAAATTAAAGCTACTTTTCATTTTCAGAAAAGGCAAAAAAAGGGAAAGGCAATCATACAGCCTTATCTCACCATTAAAGCAAGATGAAAAGGTCCTCAAAGGATTTTAATCGATGACTATTCAGTATGTGGGAAACAACATGAATCAAATAGCAAGCTCATTTACCATTTAATTACGATCCAAGCCAATACTACAACTAACTTCCTAATGAGAACCAAAGTAAAAAGTAGAAACCTTTTACAAAACTTAAATTGCCACAAGAGAGCGCAATCAAAAGAATCTGAATTTGTTATAAAACGAATTCAGTACATTACGAGAAACAATCAAAATATATGCATGCCACTGGTAATGAACAAAATCATCCCTGCTAAAACACATAAAAATCATTTCTTTCAATTTAAACAGAGAGGATTTTAGATAAATAGTGGTATGTCATTTAACACAAAAGGTAGATGAACTCTAAAAAAATTCATGAAAGAACTAACAAAATCATCCACTTCTAACCAGATTTTGATTTAAATGAGCTTTCATGGTAAAGATCCATACGTGCTAATTCACCAATCGGAACATGCATGTACATAAGAAAATCTTTAAACCAGCGATTAGAGGAAGTTTACTTCGTAAATACCTAATATAGACATTAGCCTTTTCCACTCACTTTAGATTAAAGTAAAGAGTATAGCAGAAAGTCGAACATTAATCAGCTTTCTAAACAACCTTAAAAATTCAATACAGTTCGTAACAATTTTATTGTATTAAAGTGTCCAAAACACACGTATCAAAATCTGATCAAAAACTAGCTTTTGGGGCAAAAAGCTAAAAGCAGAGAAACTAGGAATTTGCGCGGGCGGGGGTAGCTTTTTTCACACAAAAGCATCAAAAATGGAAATTTTCAAATAAAATATGTTTGTATATTTACAAGCTATGTAACATAGATACTTTGATTTTTTATTTTTTTGGAGTATCGGATACGGATAGGCCCCCGATACAGGGATACGGTATCCGATACGGGGATCGGAGTATCGTTGACTATTTTGAGATTGGATACGGCGGGGTAAAAATGATGTTTGAAAATTTTGGAAAAAAACAAAAAGGTGAAACATGAAGGGATAAAAGTACTTCTAGATCTACTTTAATTTCACACTTCACATATAAACACAAAAGATATATGCATACACACTAATATAGAGAGAGGATACACGAGCTTTTTGTAATGATTTATCACTATTTAGCTAATATATGTTGTAATAATATGGCGCTGTTTAGCTAGTATATACTATTATATTTTGTAACGATGCTAGCGCTAGTTGGTTGATCTTTCAGATAGGTGTCTTTCATCATGATTCTCCTAGCTAACTATCTTGGACAAGTCGCTAAAGTTTCGGGTAATTAAATTTTGGTTTGAATGTTTTGTAGCTACTTTTATTATATATAACATATATATTAATATTTTAATAATTGACGTATCCTAGCCATATCGTACCCTAAAATTTCAAAAAAAATGTATCCCCGTATCCGTATTCGTGCAACATAGTTTACAAGTCAGTTATAAGTTAAAATAAGTAAATATTGACTTATCAATCAAAATAAGTTAGAAGTTGCTTATAAAAAAAAGCTAGGATAATGCCAAACACTGAAGCAACCTTTTTTCATATTGCTTTTTTAAGCAGCTTTTTGACAAAAAAAAAAAAAACTGATGTCGAACACACCCTTAAGTTAGGACCGATGTAGTTACATATTAGATACTGATGAAAATGAAATTCTTTTCAGTGCTCTTAATGTTTTACTTTTTACTTTTATCTAAATATCAGCACAGGAAATAAATGAGTAAATGAGTGATAAGTAATAGGTAAGAAATAAGAGTCTCCAAAAATGTAGCAGCAAATGCATACATACATACATACATACATACATGCATACATACTGTCATTAGTTATGTAACTCTTATATTGCATATATGCTTAAATAAAAGGGAGAATTGCACATAGGACAAAAGTGGAGTATTTTACTACCCAATTCAACAAAAGTACTACCAAATTCACTAAAAATACTACTAATTCTAATAATAATCCTACCAAAATCAATAAAAACACTACTATATTAAATTTCAAGAATAACTAAATTTTCAAGAACAAATTTTTTGATTACGACGTTACAGGAACAAGTTTGAGAGATTGGTATTCAAGAATAACTTAGTTTTCCAATATTATCTACGAATCTCCAAAAATGTTGTGTGTATATATATAGATATACAAATAGCCATTTTTTCCAAAAATGCCCCCACTCTATTTAACTAATTACTCATGTACATTTATTCAATCCAAAACATAGAAAACACATAAAAAACATGATCTTTTCAAAACGACTATGTTCATATACCAAACAAAATCATCTTACGTGTATTTTGTATATCAATCTAAACATTATATTACGCACGACTGTTAATTTAATACATTAATTCAATCAATATATTTTTTAAAATATCAACTTTATTTAGCCGGATCATATATATGCCACTACGCGTTGCACACGCAACCCGTGGGCAACGATTACTAGTATATATATAGTGAAAAGAGTAGAAGTGTTGTAAATAAGGGAACTTTAGAAGAGGATCTGGTAAAGGGTGTTGGAGAGCCTGAAGAGGTGAGAAATTTTCAAATAAATATGTTTGTACATTTACAGATCACTTATAAGTTAAAATAAGTAAAAATTGACTTATCATTAAAAAAAAAGTTAGAAGTCGCTTATAAGTAAAAAAGATAAGAGTCTCCAAAAATTTAGCAGTAAATGCATACACATATGTATACATACTGTCACTAGTTACATAACTCAAATATTGCATACATGCTTAATTAATTAATAAATCAAATATATATAGGAACCTCCAAAAATGTTGTGTGTGTGTGTATATACACATACAAACATACATACATATTGTCATATTGCATACATAATTAATTAATAAACTAGGAATATATGTTGTTTGTGTGTGTATACAACACACACACACATACATATATATATATACATATATATATAGAGAGAGAGAGAGAGATTAGAAGAGGATCTAGTCCTTAATAGGCGAGACGGCAAAATTTGAGTGGTCGCCGGAGATAGGATCAGGCGGCGGGATTATTATTATTATTATTAAATACTCTTAGCTTTAATCCAAGTGCCTGCTTCGCTTTTCTCCATTTACTACTCTGTTTGTTTAACTAATTAACCACTCTATCTATACACATATATATAATAATAATAATACTACCAAATTCAATAAAATTACTACCAAATTCACTAAAAATATTAGTAACTCTAATAATAATACTACAAAAATCAATAAAAATACTACTGTATTGTAGTACATTTTTTCACTTAATTTTCGATACTACTATACTATTTTCCGACACTACTATATTATTTTTGTTATAATTTGGTAGTACTAACCTAAGTGGAAAAAAAAGGATTATTACTAAGTAATTTGGAGTATTTATTTTATTTTATTTTTACTTAGTTTTTTTTCGATACTACTAAATAAAACTAGTAGATTGTACCTTAATTTAATTTTACCAATATATCTAGTAATCTCCAAAAATGTTGTATGTGTGTATACACACATACACACAGATATAAATATATTGTAAAAGAAAGTAACCTTAGAAGAGGATCTAGTCCTGAAAAGGCGAGACGAGGACGAAATTTGAGGGGTCAACGGAGATAAAACAACGGCGTCAGAGATACGATCGGACGACATCGAAAGAGCTCCAAACTTTATTCCCAGTGCCTGCTTCACTTTTTTCCATTTACTTATACTCATTTGCTTGTTCAATTAACCACTTAAATTAGTAATCTAACAAATATAAATAAATATATATATATGTATATGTATATGTATATGTATGTGTAGAGAGAGAGAGATAGAACTGGTTCAGAATTGGCGACTTTTATTAGAGAGAGAGAGAGAGAGAGAAGAAACGTTGGTTTAAGTATGTGAGCTGATCAATGTACCAACCAACTCCATTTATCCACTTTCCTATTTTAATAAAAAAATTAATTAAATGATAGCTCCTCACGAAAATAACTATAATTTTGAGCAGTTAAAATGTTGTACGTGTTCAAATTAAAAAATTTAAAACTAAATCGTATAGTCTTAACGTTTAAATAATACGATTATTTTTTATTTAGAGACTAATAGAGTATATATATATATATATTTACGATTTTTCTTTTTGATAGTTAAATCATAGAAAATTTATAATTATAATCTCATATATTAAGTAAAAATTAGTTTTTGTTTGAATTTTTTTATTTTTTGATATTTTTATTTATTTATTTTAGATAAAATTAGTTCATATTCTTAAATATCACAGTTTTCTAAGCATGACACTTATTTGGGGACGAAAGTAGTATAATTTTTAAGCATGCTTAGTCGTACAAATTATCTGTTTGGGTCCGGAGTTATAAATAATACTAGTAAGAAATAAATATTGTTGTATATCTTGAAACAGTACAAGTTTGTTTTAAAAGATTGTTAGTTTTTTAGACTCCAATTAGTTTGTACGAATTTATGTGCAAATTTGACTGGTAAAAATCTTGTCTTTAAGTCGTTGAAATGTAAATTTTAAAAGTTAATTATATATTTTAATATTTGCACCATGTAATTAAATTTTAAAAAATTCGATTTCGACCCGTAGATTTGTTTTCTCATTCACGGTTTGAATCTCCACTACCCTTGCCTCTATAAAAATCCGCCCCTACGTGAAAACAAATTATTTTTCACAATACATGTTAAATTGTTTTCTCATGACTACCCTTGCCTATAAAAAAATCCTCCCTCCACCCCTAAAAAAAATTTGTTTTTTTCACAATACCTGTTAAATTGGGATGTAAAGAATATAAATACTCTCAGGGAAGAAAAACTCGTGAATGAGCTAGTTTTAAATTGAGTCAAATATTTCGGTGATAACTTGGACGTATCAAATTTGTATAAGTATATTATGGGCAGAATTTTCTTTGCCTAATATTCACATATTATAATGAGGACGCAACCATTGACAACGCATATATTGGCGTCAGTTTGACCACATACCATTTTGTGACTTTTTTATGAGTACTTTAATTCACTCTTATGGTTTTAAAAACCTATTTTTCCTAACAAGTATGCGATGTTTTGTTAAGTACTTGTGAAAGAGAGTTACCATAACACCCCTCCGTTTTCATGGTCTAAAATTGTTTTTCGGTTACGTTTTTTTTAAATATATGTTTTATTTTATTTTTGAATTGTTTATTTAAAAAAATCTGTAAAATATGAATTTTCATATATTTTTTGGTGTTTAATTGTTTTTTAAGCAATTTATAGGATAGTAATTCCGAATAAATACAAATAAAAATAAATTATAGACTTTTAAACAAACAATTTAGAAATAAACCAAAAGATTGATTAAAAAAAACGTAACAAAAAAACAATTCCGGATCATGAAAACAGGGAACTCTCCCAAATGGGTGAGTCTTTACCCCTCCTCCATACTTTCAGTTTATTAGACATCTCCGATGTACATCAGTGTTACACTATTGCACCAAATTTCTCCAACGTATCACTAAAATAATGCAGTTACAACACTATTTTAGTGCAAATGAACATTGTTTCACTATATTTAGTGTAACACTATTTATCCGCGCTAAACACTATTCATTTTATTATAATATTTTAATATCTTAAGGTAATATTTTTCATCTACATTAAACACTATTTACATCCAAAACAATTATTTTTTACCATATTATAGTGTTTTACAATAATAAAATAATATTGTTCTTAAATTAATGACTAATCTTTTTAAATAGTAATTAGCAAAGTAATAGTAGCTTTTTAAAATAATTTATTATTATTATTATTATTAAAGTGTTAATATATGTTACGAAATTACTATCACATAATTTATAGAATTGTTTTAAAGTTAAAAAAAAGAATATTTCTTTTAGTGTGATGTTTGGTGTTGCTAGTTGGACACGAAATAGTGTAAAATACGAAAGTTGCATTATTTTAGTATAAAAATTGCATAATTTTAATGTTTTGTGGTTGGAGATAAACATACTAAAAAGACATGGAGACATCAAAAGTTGGGTACATTTTTTTGAAAATTATTACAGTGATTAAATTTTAAGAAAATATATATATTGACCCTGGAGTGAGTGACTTAAGAATGATCCATAAAGTGAATGAGTGAGTGGACAAGGAATGAAAGAAGTGAAAGAAATCAGAAAGTGGACTAAAACGATTATTCCCTTACATTTTTTAAATAAAAACTCTTTTCGGTCCCTTGATATTCCATAACAACACAATGCTTCAGAAATACCGAACCTACACTAGAATCGTTTGTTTGTTTTTTGTTTTCATAAAGTCAAGTTGAATGACCAATTTTCGTAACTAGGTATGTTGTTTGTGTTCAAATGTTATAATAAAACAGATGATTTATTGTCAGTTTTATTATTTATTTATTAACAATGAATTATTTATTTGAGAATAAATGTGAGTAATAGTGTACATATTATTTTAATATGTACATGTGTCTTTATTTTGTATAGTAACTGATTTGATGTGTAGAGTACGGATTACACATGAAATATCAGATCACTGGTTTTTACATAATATATTTTATCGTTCACAACTTTAGAGCGAGTGGACAACCATCAGTATAGTTGTAGCACAAAATTTTATTAGATCTGTCTTGATTATATGGAACGGTTGAGTTCCGACTATTTACGCTAGTATACTTATAATATATTGAACATGACAAAGTTGTATTATTTTATTTTACTAACCGGAATAAAATAATTATACCTAAATAATTATTATGATTTACTTATATTCTTAATTTTTATGTTATTTTCGATACACATATTTTATAGTGTATACTACTTTGATTTGCAATTGTTGAGATTTGTTGTGGTCAACAAATCCGTACGTTGGGTAATAACATTATTTATATGGCGTGTGTCTATAATCGAAGGAATTCACGTCCTTGAACAATGATTGATGATATCACCTCGAAAAGGTTATAAGTTTTGTTTGTGTCAAATGTTGTAAGTGAATGTTATATCTGACACAACAAATAAGTTAACTGATAAGGTCGAGAAAATAATATGTCAAGTAAAATAATTATCAGTAATTTATTTACTCAATGAATATCTGTAATGTTAACGTGATGAGGTATTTAATTATTTAATAATGTGCTATCAAATATTATTTTGAGAAGAAATTAGAAGAAATTATATTACTTAGTGAAAATAAATATAATTTACTGATATAATATCCTAAAATTGATAAATTATTAATTAGATAATATTATATTAATATTTGTTTGTTAATAAGATTATATAATATTTATTAATTAAATACTAATCTAAGTAGTGTTAAAATTCTAGTTGAGATAGAAGTCTATTTATTCAGCTCACTGTTATAGCCTATAAATACTACTTTTATGCTAAGAAAATAAAGAAACAGATCATAATCAAATATTAGAGTTAGAGTTTTTATAAATTTACTACCAGTATGAGAATCCACCTCTGTTAAAGAGCAAGAAGTATTATGGCAATACGACAGAAGATAAAGTGTGATCGAGCCCTGCTCGTGAGGTATTTCTGTATCGTTTTTGTAAATTCATATACACTATAATTAGGATTAAAAACCAGTTTTCCGTTGTAAAAATCAAATGTGTTTCCAATAACTTTTCCTCTTATTCCATGAAACCAGTTTTGAGCCTTTTGACATTGCAATACTACCAAAAATTAAGGGGCACGAAATCTTTACCTATCTCATGATTTAAGGAAGAATTCATAAAATTTCAAATTCTGGAATCCTGTAAAGTGTCAATGGAAAGTTAAAAAAAAAAACTAGAATCTCTTGTACATGCAATGCATGCATATCAAAAGTTTATAAATATACTAATACCAGTAATATATAAAATAATAAAGAGGGGAAAAGGAGGAGAAACACATCATTCAATATCATATGGTATTGAGTGGAGTTCCCTATTCCCACTCACTTATATTGCTCTGCTCAAAAAGACGACCTTTCAAAAGAGAAAAATGCTCCATCTTTTCAAGATCATGCCTAAAAGTTATTCCCCTCCCCCACAACAAACATCAACTAAGAACAAATGGTGATGACCCTTTTTCACTACACTCTCCTTTTTAAGTGCACACATGTTCCCAAATATTTAATTTCAAATTCTTTGTTAAAAGTACATTTATCAGGAAAAAAAAGTCGTAACCTAATAATTATACTTTTATAAGAAAAAATAAATAACATGCAGATATAACCTTCAACAACATGATACTCGACTTGAATGTCAAAATTCAAATGTCCTTTATACCTTTTTAATATAGTTAAATAATATTTACATTATTTTCATCTTGTAGTAGTTTTGAGTTTTTATATATTTAATTTTATATGTTATGTTGGTGTTTTCTTGAAGAATAAAATTTCACCAGGAGCAATGATTTTAAAAAATTTGGGAGTGGGTTGGAATTCCACTGGCTAATATAAGAGTGCTAAAGAAACTCTAGCAGTTTCAGTTTTTCTCGAATGTACAACTTTTAGTAAAATATTGGTTAAATTTTGTTACATCTTGCTTATTGTAGCATTGATGGTACTCATCAGTAATCATCTAGAAGACCAATACTTACTTAATTACTTTGATGTTGATCGATTAGTTGATATTGTAAATTGTAATACAACAAACTGTTATTGCATAAAAACAAATCTGTAGCCTTTCAAGAAGTATAAAAATCGGTTATGTCGCTGAACCGGAACCAAATTAATTAAATCCTACGCGAGTTCAAAGACTTTTTTTTTTTAATAAGCAAGATGAGAAGTGATATGGATAGTGATTAAAATAAGTAAACACACAAAATAATTCCTTACATTAACTAGTCCTTTTTTTTTTTTTTTGATAACTAGTCCTTTGTTGTGAAGGGGAATATGATTCCTTTTGCAACCTTTAAACTTAATCAGGCTTTTCCTAGGGCAAGTCAACTTTAAAAGCTGATAACCCACTTTCACCAAATAAATACTCCAATATCAAGAGTGCTTTAATCTTGACCTGATGAGAGTCACTCCCCAACTTGGGCAAGTAATTTTGACCTTGAATTTTGAATAAATTTTTTAGCTGAATGAAAAAAAACCAAGTAATCCAAGTAGCCTTCGCTTTCTCGTTGAACATGAATTTTGAATAAATCATGTAATCATAGCATGGTCACATTCACTTAGGATGATAATCAGTAAAATATCTACTATATATACATTATAGTGATTCTTTAAACAACAGAATCATCCGGGACATTTTCAAGCCTTGGATTGAAAACCTCCCTAACCTTAGCTTCTATGTACGATAATGTAGCCAATTTGACAGTATGAAAAAAATTAGAACTTGTATTCTGTAACATGTTGTATTGATAACATCAGTTGAAGAGTGCGTATTGGCCTTTCGGGCACTAACGAACATAGCATGTAATTAATAGTTAAGCTTTATAATTACTGAAGTTTGACATTGAATTAGAGCATATATATATATATATATATATAATATAGGGAGATGTTATATGAACATCAACTTAGACATCAACTTGGACACTTTTTCGTAAAAACGCTCCAAATCAAGATTTGGTTAATGCAAATCTCCATGGTTTCACGACGGGAACACAAATATGCGTATTGTTTTTTTTTTCCGAGATGTATAATGACATGTTTTCGAAATTATGGTAAAATTTAAAAATTCAAATTATGGTAAGATGAGGGATTTGTTTTAAAGAAATACTACTTTAATCTCATCTTCTAAGAATTTAACTATCTTTCCTTTTGTTCTTCTGGTTTAGTAGGTTTTGTTAGCTATTTACTTCAAGAAGACCGCTCAAGCAGTGTTGGCAGAAAACGTAAAACAAACTTTACAAACCTAAAATCATTTCCTTATCAGTACTTGACGTATTCAAATAACTTAGCCCTTGCAATAACTAAGACTTCTGTACTTAGCGGTTGCTTCTTCGTTAACAAAAGTGTTTCTTATTGGTGTTTTCGTCCGTACAAGAATGTTTTACTTAGTGATTAGATGAATACGACAATTGTCCCATTGTGCTTCTGTTTTACGTACTTAGAATATGTGGGCATTAAATGTTTGAATGAGACAAACTTTTGGGCTAATTTCAGTTTTGTACACCCAGTTTGTAAAAAAATCGATTTTGTACACCCTCTTTACAAAAGTTCCATTTTTGTATACTCACTTTACAATATTGATTGATTTAATACACGGTCGTTAGATTTGCAGACGGAAAAAACTCACGTGAATGGTAGAAAGACTATACCTTTTCATCTCTCTCTACCTCTTTCTATCATGTCTAGCAATTGTTATTGCGGGAAAAAAACATTGATATCAACAAGTTGGACTGATGTCAATCCTGGTAGAAGATTTGCCACATGCAAAACTGGAGTTCGAAAATTTTTGGAGTGGACCGATCCACCCATATGTGCAAGATCAAAAATAATAATTACAGGGTTATTAAATAATGTTAATGCATTGAAGGACGAGAAAATTACATTAACAAGACAAATCGGTCAAGGGGATAAAGAGCTACCTGTAGTAGTTGCTGCAAAACCAGAGAACAATGGTGGTGTTAACAAGTTATGTGAGTGATAGTTCTGCTCCTTGGGATCATTATATTTCTGCTTCTAAAAATTGGTCAAATGAGTGATGAGAACAAGAGAATGTTTAACAAGTCGGTGATGACCTGAAGTAGTAAGATGATGATGAAGTTTATTTTATGTGTGTTTTTTCAAGTTTATGTGTGTGTTTGAGAGAGTGTTATGTGTGCGATCAAAAGTACGGTAAAAAAATAAGACCATTTCAGTCCAGTCACCATGCATGTAAAAATCATCAAAGTACAGTGACAATTCTAATCAAAACTACAGTAAAAAAGAATGAGACCATTTCAGTCACCATGCATGTAAATTCTGATCAAAAGTACAGTAAAAAAATGAGACCATTTTAGTCCAGTCACCATGCATGTAAATTCTGATAAGCAACATAGACCAAAACTTAAAACTGAACAAATATATACATAAACTTGCATTGCATTTAAACCAACACCACATAGAGATAGAGACAACTTCAACTGAACATAACATTCTTAAACACAAAAGAGACAACTTGAACTGAAACAGACAACTTAGCCCTAACATAGACTGAAATTAAAACAGACAACTTGACCTAACATAGAATGAAATTAAAATAGACAACTTGATCTAACATAGACTGAAATTAAAACGGACAACTTGACCTAACATAGACACAAAGTTTCAACCCCTATTCTTCAATTCTTCAACTCTATGACAATCCTCTCAAACTCATCAATCCTCATCCTCAAAGCTCTCTGACCTAAGTAACAACTCTCTACCCTAGCCTCATGGTAATTGAAATGACCACTCAAGTCACCTAGATCCTCATCAAGACTCCAAATCCCGTTTCTTTGGTGAGCAACATCATCTTCTAACTCACCCAAACTTAATACATGAGAGTCATTTTCAGACCCACTGTTATCATTGCCTTGATTACCATTGGCAATTGCATGGTTGCCATTAGCAACATGATT